>VUYV01000109.1:1663293-1887815 GCA_008711295.1 Anarhynchus alexandrinus | reverse complement strand
TTTTTTTCTATTTTTTGCTCCATTTTCTTTTGTCTAAAAAGTTAATCAAATCTGTAGTGAGCTAAATCATTCTGAGAGAACCTATGCACATTATGTTCAATAGAAAAACCACCTGTCAAAAAATTACATTTTTGATTGTCAGTGCAGCACGGACAGTTTTGATGACGTGTTTCAGTCTTATTCACTATTGACTATCCATGCACATTTTCTTCTGCTGCGACTGTCAATGAGACTTTCAAGTGGAACGTACTACATACTTGGGGAATGTACTATGCATCTGGAGTACTTGTACCAGCTCTATATTTGCAGTTCTCCTGCAGGAGAGCTGGAGAAGAACTTAGTTCAACAGACCAGTGCAATCAGTGATACTTAAGAAACAGTTGTACAGTATGTGTTACAAGATTTTGAGGCTTACTTTTCTCAGCTTAGCCATGATGTCCACTGGATAAGCTGAAGTTCTGTATTTTAAACACAAGACATTTATGTTTGGTTTTTTTTCTGAAGACATTATTGCAGTTGCACGGCATTTTATTTTTTTTTTCTTAGAACTTATGCACTCTTCAGCTTGAGCAGCAAACAGTTTCCAGGTATTAGCCTGCCAAGGCAAATCATAAATTATGCTTAAGGGAAAACCCATTACTGAGCTTCAATCATTTATTGCATAATGAATGTATATTTCAGGTACAGTGAAACATTTATAAGGTTACTGAAAGTATAGCAATTAATAAAGCTGAGGTGAAGTCAAACAGCAGTGTATTTGGTATTTAAGAGTTCACTGGTGATATATTGCATAGGATGTTAAATGCACTTTAAATATACTACCCTTCCCCCCGACAAAGCCACAGGCTTGTATTACTCTGTTACTGGGAGTAACCAAATGCATTTATTAGGAAGTATTCATTAATAAAACATTAGATTAATTATAAAAAAGCTGACTTTTTCTGATTAAGATAAGAGCAAAAATTAATCAGGCACATCTTAACAGTCAGATAACACATCTCAGGTGGTCTTTTTTGGTTGCTATTATGACCAAATCCTTCCTCCAAGCTGTGAAAAGTCTAGCCACATTACATATGCATTCACTGGATGAAAGTAGCCAGATCTGCTCTGGTATAATTTGCATTGAAATTAGGTAAGATTGGAAATGCTCTTATCGTTCTTTTCTTTTTTTTTTGTCATTTACATGTTCTGGGTTCATGAAGGTGGTTTGTGATTCTGTATGAAAACATTGGCATAAATCATAATCAATTATTGTACTTAGTAAGACTATAACAAATCTGTTCTTGCCTGTACAAACAAAAGTATTTATGCATGGATCAAATATTTTTAATAAAGGTGATATATGAAACATATTGAAAATCCATGTATCTATCTATTGAGAGTTTCTACACTTTTGATTAAGAAACTGTGGTGACAGAAGCTGAATACAAGGCCCATTTTGTTTAAAATGCACCAATAAGGTTTGATACCCAATTAAAAAAGCAGAATGCAATAATTGACAGTCTAAGTCATCAAGGAAGTCAAGCTCTGAATGAACTTCTACATAAAATAAGAACACATGGCAGCTGCCAGGGGCAAAGCCTACCTGAAGGCTCAGGCAAAGGACACTTTGACTATATTTGGCCATTTCTAACTGACTAGATTAGCGAAATGTGAGCTGGAAAACAAAGAAGCAATAGACAAACTTTGTTACATAATCACTGCGAGCTTCACAATTGTGTAAGACATCTGGGGCTGGAGACACCAGCAGGTGACAGAAACGCTGGTGACAACTGCTAAAGGGCCTTAGATGAGGAGAGAGTCACAGAGAATGGCCCAGCTCCACATCATCAGTGGATGCCTACTGCCTAAAGTAGAAAGTAATACATAGCAAATCCAATAGTTCTTCAGCTGGGGACACACCTCCACAGGTGTCCAACACTGTGACAAAGCAAAGTCTGAACTGCAGCCATGCTACATCAAAGTCAGCCATCCAGCTGTTGGCCCGAGTGTCCTGGGCCCCCAGTGCTGGGCTGGGCTGGGCTGGGCTGCAGCTGCTGGTCCATGTGGGTGTGAAGATTGTAAGTGCATCCTAGAACAGAAATCTTAGAAGAGGAATTGCAATCTGCTCACTGTACCCATCACGCTTAGGAAATTCAAGTCTGATCATGTGTCACTGAGCAGTGCTGTTTTGCTCATGCAGACATACCACCAACACTCTCCGTGACAGCAGCAAAGATTTCATAAAAGCATTACATGCTCCAGAAGAAATGTGATGTTATTTCTCCATGTGGCAGAAGAAGATCTGCCTGTTTTTAAAAAGAAGCAGATTTTTTTAAAAGGAGCCTTGTTCACAGATTGATTGGAAGCAGATTTATTAGGGTAGATATAAGAAAAGTCCATGAGCACCAGAGACAAAGAGGGGGTTTTCTCCTTTTTGCACAAAAGAAAAGACATATAGTACAATTACTAATACATATGAACCCACCTGGAAGTAACTTCTAACTATATGAATGTTAAATGTGATGTAAATCATTCTATTGTGTACAGGGCTTTGTTAGAACCATTGCAAGACAAGCCATTATGGTCAAACATGCCCTAAGAATCAGTAGAGGACAGTAATCTCTAAGAACTCATTCTTAGTACAAGAAGGAATTGAAAACAGGTTCTGTACAATATGGGGGAAATCATCACAGTCTCAGTTTTAAACTTACTCTATGAAAATGAAGAACGTCTTCAGGCTTGCTGTATTGGGAGAGTTTTCAGTAGAATGACATCCGGTCCCCATTTCAGTGCTTTACCCTAGTGCCCACCAAATGGTGGGAGGGGGAGAAAGAGGATGAAGTCCAATTACAGCTAAAGGCAGGAGGTTATAAGTAAAAGTTCATTAGAAATGCACAACTGACACATGATATAGAAGGGTATAGCAGATGGTGGACAAAACTCCACTTCACACAGTGTTTTGTTTTTGAACATAATTGCTGGAAATCTAGCCAGTACAACTGTTTATCAAAAATGTGCCGTGACTGTAAGAGAAGACAAGTGTGATAATTATGAATGTTCTTGTTTGTGACACTTCAAAGGAGGAGCAGAGCATTGACACTTCGCCAAGAATCCTTTCTGCATAGCCCTGCTCAGGATCAGGTCTTCTTTCAGATAAGGAAAGGCAAGCATCTGGGAAATCTAACTTGAACTGTACTTTCTATAAGGAGAACAGAAGCAAACACTTATTTCACACTGTGGTGTTTGGCTCATAAGCAATTCTTGGTTTGCCAGTAGTAACAAGCATAAATGTAGAGTCAATATTGTAAAGCAGGAAGAAGTGAATGCTGACATGTTTACGGCATACCAGACTGTATTTGAAGGGCTTGGGTGTGTTCCAGGAAAACAAACCATAAAAATGAACTCAAATGTTATACTAGTAGGAAAGTACTGGGGAAGGTAATGGTGACGTTACAAAGTAAGGTAAAAAGACAGCTAAGCTGTGTTGGAGAACAGCAAGTTAGAGAGAAAGAGTGAGAACGTATAAATTGCAGACACTCAATGGCGATTGCTGATAGATCTGAAAGGACTGAGATAAGAGCATGCTCGGGTACTTGAAATCTAACTGTGGCTACAGGGCAAGAAGAGTCTTGACTACATATTACTGGAGAAACAAAAAGCAATAGAGAATGGAAAACTATTTATACATTTATTCATTAGCAGTGGTTTCAGTAATTCTACTGGCCTAAAAAGCAAAAGCAGAAAGAAATCTGTAACCATAGACTTTTGACAAGTTTTTTAGAAAAGTCAGGTTAGCTGGAGAGCTGTTTGCTATACAGAGAACAGTTATATACTCCAGTGTGCAGTGCAGAACTTTGAAGAAAGTTCTGCACAAGACATTAGCTTGTCTTAGACTAAGAGAGACAATATAGGAGCCAATATCTTCCAAAATATTCAACCTTTTAGTCACATTTTGGCATAGCAAAATTTGCAATTAGATATTATGCATAAAAACATCTCATTTTGGCAGCAAATAATACATTTTTGCAAAGATCTTTTGAAATAGTTAACACTTTGGAGAAATTTTACAATTAACACGTTGCACTGCAGTCAGTAGTGATATCATTCCAGCCTTTTCTGGAGAGAAGTATAATAGTTTATCAAAATGTCAGTGCATGAGGAAGTACAGGATGTGTTAATACTTCCTTGCTTTTAAATAGTTGAGCACAAAGACATTTTTGGTTTGTTTCCTCAGTTTTCATAGCATCAACGTGTTGAGCCGAACTTTCTAACAGTGTAAACCATGCCTTAACTAGTATTTTACAAATAGGTGGCTTATTTCTCAGTGCTTGTGATACATATGCAACACAGTTAGCCCAACAACGTAATCCTGCAAAAGAAAATATCATAGTCTTGTGTTTGGCTTTGGGCAACTTCATCAATACATCTGTAAGAAAGATATGAATGAAGAAATGAATGGCAAGTCACCTGGGGTCACTTTTAGAAACACTTTGATAAGCAGTCCTTTACCAGCAATATAAAGAAAGGAAGCTACTACTACAGAAATACCACATGAAAGCTTGATACAAGCCATGAAAGTGTTCAAAAGTAGCAGATGTCTTTCTCTGCATATTTGCATTACAGAGAAGACTTGAACATGGAAGTCAAATCATAGAGAAAGTATGCATGAACAGTTGAGACTCATCGTGGTATATTCCATGTCACCATGACTGATCTGTGATCTTCAGTTCCCCTCCCTCATGTGTAGCCCTGTGACAGAGAGCAGACATTGGCCCTGTGACACTTCAGTCACAACAAATACTAAAACATTGCAGAGTCTGAGACACACCACATCCTAAAACATTATCCCTTGTCCTTTGATAATATTTTTAAATAGTTGTTTTAGCAGAGCTTCATAGGAGAAAGAAGTAAATGAGCCACCTCAATGGGCTGGTCTTCTGGTTCACTTTGTCAAGTGAGGTCATGCCTGTATTTTTTAGGTATAGCACCAACACACTTTTGTACACTGAATGAAAATCATAAAGACTTAGCAGGTGAAGGGCTGTTACTTGGCTCAAGGGAGAAGTGAATAAGTAGATGTACCCTGACACACTAGTCACTGCTGTTCTCTAAAACCTCCCCATGCTCTTTCTCTCCTTAACACTAAGAATGCCCTAGATTTCACTTTGAAGTTCTGCCATCCTACTCAAGTGAAACATATCATTTCAGTGCTATCTGTACCATGCTATCAGGAATTCCTATCAGGAATTAGCAAGATGTGCATTAAACCCCCCTAAAACTACACTCTGTGTTTGCCCACATAAAAGGCTGTAGCATAAAAAACCCACTCCAGTTGCTTCATATATTTGATTAATTAATCCATTAATAGTTCGGGACTTAATATTAAACAAAGCCATCACCAAATTTCTACTCTCCACTGCAGAGGTGACCCCAGATCATGGGTTTGCCCCAGTGTATACAGAATTTTCAATAAGCCTTCATTACTTTCCTTTGCTATCAACTTCACTTTACTGTCATGTCATTAAAATAATGCCTGCCTGCCAGGTTCACAATGCCATCTTACAGGACTGTTCAGCTTTATAATACCACCTCACACTGTATTTGTGAGTTTAAGCTATCATAAGGCAGCAGTTTGGCAACATCTTTATGGGACTGATATGCAAGAATGCAGGAGTTTCAGCAAGGGTGAAGAGACAAAGTGCCTACAATAATGATATTAATGATCTCACTAATGTATTTATTAGTCAGTGTGTAGAGTTGAAATGAGAATTGATTTATCTGTCATTATCACTTCCTCCATCAGCCTGGTTCTACTGCAAAGTAAAATGTCAGATTTGCTAAAGGAAACTAGAGCTATTGAGCAGGAATGATGTACAGCTCTCTCACTTTCTCTCTATATTTTGTGTTACAAATCAACATGGTACTCAAGAACTTGACAATTCCAGGAGGAAAACTGCAGGATACCAAGGGTATAGTTTCAAGATCATGTGCATGACATGGGAGACTAATCACCTCCTAAGCAATGTGGGCACTTTTGAAAAAGTTCACCCTATCCTCATATGATTTTTGTACCCCAAAGCAGCCAGGATTGCTTTATGCAAGCTTGTGCTCCACCTCTTTTGCTGCATCTGGGAGTCAAATGCATTGGCCAAAATTTCTGGAAGGATATACATAATACTGTCTCTGATACCTGATGTTTCTCCTCTAATTTTCAGCTGATAACTATTCATGAAATTGCTGCTTACATTCTCTTTCTCTGGGGAATAAAGCTAGTCAGAACTAAAAGACACTCTAAAAAATTATTCTAAAATAATTAGTTAAAAATTATCTGTTGTCTTTTTAAAAATATTTCTTAGTCTCAGAAGGTTAACGGTGTCATACTGAACTGAGACATAGAGTGATTATATCAATATTAATAAGCTCAATTGAAGTGCCACTGCCTCCAACATAGTTTTGACACCATGCAACTGACTAATAAAATAAAAACTAATTTCAAAAATAATTTACCTCCTGGAGACCTTAAAATGGATTTTACTAATGAAAAACTAACGTGGATTTTTTCCTCATAGGTGAAGCAAATGAGACTGTGGAAGCATGTATATGTTCACAAGGACAAAACTAAATATCCAATAAGATGGCATACCAAATTAGAAGTAATTTTGAACATTGTCCATCAGTGTTTATACACAATGGTTTGCTACTGCAGCCTAAGCAAAACAAAAATGGTTTGTACAGCAAGATGGTCATTAACAATTGTACTCACCAAAACTGTTCTCTTATGACCAATTATATTGTCTAAATCCATAAAAGAAAACAGCTCTATTTTTTCAGCTAGTGGATAAATAAGACTAATCATTCAGTGAACTCTGTAGAAGCACCCAGTACAGATCCTCAGCCTGACTTTGCCTGCACCGAGTACTAATTAAGGCATAGGTAGAAAGATCCATCTGCACAGAGGTCTTTTTAAAATTATGGTTTCATTTACTTTGCTCATATTTTAGTCGGGTTTTATGTTACAAAAGCAATTTCAGGAAACTGAACCAGACAACCTGTCAGAAATCCTTTAAAGGACAAAAGGGCAAAGTACACTTACACTTGTAAATATTAGCAGGTTCTAGAGGTGGCTTCTCCATAAGAAGGAAACAAAGCTGACACGGGTGACATAAAATACATGCTGTATACTGTATATGACATGTGCCCACAAATGTATTTTGTTTTAAATCCACAAAATCATAGTAAGTGGGATAAAATCCCAATTAGGAAACAAAGCTTCAGGGTTTGGTTTTTAAAATTGCTTGCATATCTGAAGTTAAATATTTAAATCCCCATTAAAATATTAGAGTCAAAACGGCTTCCACTGCAGGAGGGCAAAGTCACTTTTTAAGACAGTTTTCACACTTGAAAACAAAGTAAAAGGAATCTTACAGAGACTAAATGTCCAACTTGGCAAGATACAGATTGGATGTGTGGTCTGCAAGATGGGTAGGAAATTGTCTAACAAGTTACACCCAGCAGGTGGTGATCAATAGTTTTTACTCAGGCTGACAGGCTCTTACAACTGGGGTCCGCCAGGGACTGATACTGAGCCCCACACTGCTCGGCTTCTTCTCTGGATGATGAGGTAGCACTCTTACCAAGTTTACTGTTGACACCAAACTGGGTGGTGAGGTGAACACGTCAGAGGGAGAGCCATCTTGCAGAGAGACCTGGAAAGGCTGGAAGAGTGGGCTACCAAGAACCTGTATAAAGTTTAACAAAGACAAGTCCAAAGTCCAATACCTGGGATGACATAACCAAAAGAGCCTGGTAGAGGCTAGGATGGTGATGCTGGGGAGCAGTCTTGCTGAAAGGGACCTGCGGGTTCTGGTGGACAACAAGCTGAACATGCATCAGCAGTATGCCACTGCAGAAACAAAGGCAAATCAGATCCTGGGCTGCATCCCCAAGGACATTAATAGCACAGATACAGACACAATCATCCCACTCTTCTCAGCACTTGTCAGGCCACACCTGGAATACTGTGTCCAGTTCTGGTACCCACAATTCAAGAAAGTAGTGGACAGACTGGAAAGCATCCAAAGGAGGGACACCAAGATTGTCAAAGGGTTGGAGAATCTGGCCTTTGAGGAAAGACTGAAAGAGTTAAGTCTTTTCTCTCTGGAAAAGATAAAGCTCATGGGGGACCTCATTACAGTATTCCAGTACTTAAAAGGCCGCTACAAAAGGGACGGAGTTTTTCCTTTCACAAAGATACACATGGAGAAGACAAGGGGCAGTGGGTACAAGGTACACTGGGAGAGGTTTCATCTCAACATAAGGAAGTAATTTTTTACAGTGATAACAATCATTCACTAGAACAACCACCCCACGGATGTGGCAGAGTCCCCGTCACTTGAGGTTTTCCAGATGCAATTGGACAGGGTGCTGGATAGCTGGATAGTCTAATATGGGCTCCCTTTCCTACGAAAGGTTGGACCAGGTGATCTTTTGAGGTCCCTTCCAACCTGGGCAATCCTATGAGTCTATGATTTTATGAAACTTTCATGACCAGACTTGAAAATTTTTGTCCACGTGATTTCCTGTCAGGTAGTCATTAAGTAGAAAATGCAAATTGAAGGCATATGAAAGAAAGAAGCAATGGTCCTACCTTTAGTGGCAAGCAATGGCTAAAAAGTTGTAGTTGCCAAAGCCTTTCAAGGATTCTTCTCCACACAGTTTTACAGATCACTTGCACTATGATAAAGTGAAAGACACACTTTCATATCATGAGATGTCTGTCTCAGTTGGGAAGCCATAACTGATGCCCCAAAGGTGACAAAGAACAGCTTTCTCAACTATCTCTCAGCTTTAACTGAGTACATGGCCACTTCTCAGCAGCTTCAAAACAAACTTGAACAGGCTGTTCTAAAAGAGGGTTTTGTACTGAAGCAGGCTGGTCACACCTTCAGACAGCCAAGAGCAACTTTTTTTGATTTGCTCCCTCTTCCCATTACCTGACCATGCATTGGTTCCTTTTTGTCACATCTCCAGATTAGATGTCTGGTCTCTCTCTACTATGTCCATCTCACAGGAGTCAAGTTGTTAGCTTTGGCGTTGAAATCCTAGTCCAGTCCTTTTCTGTTAGAATGTCTAATCTTTGGCTTTAGCATGTTTTCAAGCCTAAGCTAAACTGTCCTGGATCTGTCACTGCACGTTTAGATACACGGAGGATGCCTGTGGCCACTGAGTACCAGCTGAAAGATTGTGAGCAGTTCCTACAGGGCTGAGTCTGCTGCCTAGCAGGGTATCTGTTTGTCTTTCAGAGGATCACAATTGCTGGACATAAATCACTGGCTAATTTAGATCACATGGGAAAAATAAGAAGTTGATAAAGGCGATCACCAGATGAGGATTTGAGAGAACTGTAATTATATGAGATACATAAAAGACTGATCCCATCGCTAACATCAACTTTTTCTGCACTCAAACATTTTACCTCTGTGGATATCCTTTCATGTTAAATTGGAAAGCTCTGCTGGTATTAAAATTTTGTTTATTATACTCCAGATTAGGTAAATAGCTTGTAGCTGTATTTTGCTATTTGCCATGAGAAATGTGACCTTCAGAATTCTTGGTTCCTCTGCCAGAAACAGAAAAAGAGCTTTGAATGATTTCCAGAGAGATTTAGAAGGAGTGAATCCAAACCTGAATTATGATCTTTGTAAAACAGTGTACATGGTAAATACACTGCACATCCATAGATCTTTCAGTCCTCTGGAATGGTGTTGAAACTAAGAAGTTTAGACATTAGATCTCCTGAGACATCTCTCAGTTCAGACTGCCCTCTTAAAGTCCTAAAGGTGTGTTAAATACACATTCTATAAACTGAGAGGGTTTCAGTTTGCATTCTTTCTCTTCCCACCCACTCCTCTTAATAAAATTGCTTTAAAAATATTTTTGTGATTTTAAAAACACTTTTTTCATTCTTTCTTTCCTTCTTTCTTTCCTTCTTTCTTTTTCCTTCTTCCTTCCTTCCTTTCTTTCCTTCTTTCTTTCTTGTTTTCTTCCTTTTCTTCTTTCCTTCCTCTCTTTCTTTCTCTCATTCTTTCTTTCTTTCTCTCTCTCTCTCTCTTTCTCTCCTTCATTCCTCCCTTTCTTCTTTCCTTCTTTTTTCCCACCTCCAAAGATTATGCCAGGATCCTGAAAAAAGCAAAGCTTCTGCCAGCTACTTAGCTGAGAAAGAGATGGGTATTTCTGAATATCCATATCAGCTTCTTCCCACCACTACCACCTCCTCCTCCTCCAGAGATAAACTATTAAAGACAAGGAATGCTGATGCATACTTCCTCCTCTCCCCTCAGACACACAGGATCTCTCATAATGCTGCAACTGCTCATGCCTGCTGTACTGAACTTATGCCTTAGTATTTAATCCTGGTTTTGGTTATCTGATGCCTGACATTCTTTATCAATATGTACATACACACACACACACACACACACACACACACACGTGTGTATGTGTATATATGTGTGTATATATACACACAGGTGTGTATGTATATATGTGTATATATATGGTCCCTGGCTCTCTTTCGGTTTAGGAGTTCATAAATGGCAGGATCATCAACCACATAGCTTTTCTTTTTTTAGAAAAGAAGACATAAGGGGAGCGAGAAGTGAGAATAGAAAAGAAAGGGTAGCTCTGCAATATATGTATTCAAATACTTGATTAATTCTCTCCTAGGAATAAGCTTAGTTCATGAGCTTTGCTGCTAGTAAATTGCCTTCTGATCAATTTGTAATACTTGCTGGAAAATATTTTCTTCTTCTGTAAGCATCAAGTCTGAATCCCTGCGTTTTGTTGACCATTCTGATGCATAGTTAGAAATGCTACAAACTCAAAAAACCTCCTTCACCTCCATGACTCATTTTTGAACTCCATGTTTGGAATTAGGAGTATCAGGTTCTTTAAGAAGATTTACATACAATGCCTTGTCAATCAAGTGGCCTGTTCTCACCTGGCTCTAACAAGGTGTACCATCTCTTCCTATATGTCTTTAATTAACAGATATTTGTTGTTCCTCAAATTTTAACACACTGTTTGACTCAGAACCCCCCAAAATTCTCTAATACAGAAAATCATTTTTCTTTTCTATACTTTGCTATTTTTTTCAGTGCAATGAGGAAAAGAGTAAACATTCTCAAGATGAGGTTAATAATACAGCAAAACTGCTCAACAGGCTCTGGATAACACTGAGATTAGCTGAGTGACATCCAATTGAAACAATTAGTGAAACAGACAGCATAGGTGACTGAAGATATGAATAGTTAAGTCAAAACAAAAGACAAATACTTAAAGGGTTGCACGGTCATTCTACATAGGATTCTTTTCTTTCCATAATAACATTTTCTTGGGCATTTTTTAATATCATTTCATACACTGATTAGAAAAAAAAATATAAGGCATTCTTTTCTGATCAGTGACTTCACAGTAGACACATGTGTGTCCTGATGATATTAATCTGTTCTGGCTCTTGATCAGCAGCGCTGGTGGGTGAGCAGGAGCTGTTCACTTTAAGCATTGGTTTCTATGATCTGAGTAACTTTCACTGGTTATGAGTCTCTGCTCATAGAACATCAGCTCTAAATGAGCAAGGAAGGAGACTGGATGTCACCAGAGCTTTTTCACATGATCTTGAGGAACTGCAAATTAAATGAAGAGACTGTCCATATTAAACCATATTCAGTATTGGAACTGTCTTATTAAACCATATTCAGTATCAGGACTGTCCAGTTGAACGAAGCATTGTTGTAAGAATAGTTTTGTGCCTTTTAGAGGTAGTCTTCTGGACTAGTGGAGCTGGGAGATGACTCTATATCAAACAATACCAAAAAAAAAAAGCAAGGTTAGCTTACATTGTACCCCAATGGAGGCAGCTGTACAAGTCTAAAATCTGTTCATGAAGATATTCCTGACTTTGTGCAGTTCAGGCCAATGGTCTAAATCTGGGTTCCCAGATTCCAGGTGAGTATCAGACAAGGAAGCCATTGGTTATTGAAGGGCCAGGTGTTCCTTTCTTTCCTTTTCTTTTGTTCTCTTTTCCTTTCCTTTTTGCTTGCCTGTTTTTTCTTTCCATCTCAGTCTTTCTCTTTTTATTGCTTTTTTCTTTTTCTCTTTCTCTCTTTCTCTCTTTCCTCTTTCCTCCTCCCTTCCTTCCTTCCTCCCTTCCTCCCTTCCTTTCTCCCTTGTTCCATTTAATCCTTCTGTCTTTTTATTTCTCTTCTGTCTTTTTCTCTTTCACTTTCTTTCTCTCTTTTTTTTCCCTCTTTCCATCAGTTGTGTAATAAATTCCAGATATACAGTAATTAAGGCCCTAAGGACCCTGCACAATGAAAGCTTCAGTGAAACAGCTTTAACTGAAAACAGATTTCATCAATAACTTGCTTTGATTTGTAAGAGTATAATATGTATATCTTGTTATAAATAAAACTATACACACCGACAGACCTATAATTATGTATGTGTATATACATAAACTTCATATAAATGTATAGGAAACCTACCCAGACTGGAAAAACATTCTTGAGTTTGATCAGGTTGTTAATGAATAAATGAGGTGCAGATATATGGGGAAGAGATATTACCATGCTACAAATAACACTTGGGATGAACTAAAATAATAGTCTGAAAATGCTAAGAAGTGAGATGAGAAATATTTCATTGAACTGTTTCATCAGAGCTCTGCTTATCTAGAACATGTACTCAAGCAGTAAAAAAAGTCCAGTGACCTTAATCTCTACCTCAAATTGTAATATGTATGTCTTACCAGAAAGCATGTACCATTTTCAGCAATGATGGCTGAGTATTCCACCAGTTTTTGTCAGAATAAGCCCTGTGAAAACAAAAACAAAACAGTTTAATAGTTTAAATGAACTAGTCATGACTGGAAATATTCCAAGCTATTTCCCATGTTTGTCAATAGATAATGCTTCCACTGTTTTTCACAAAACAAACCATGTCTGATGTATCAACCAGCATTCAGTCTAACTTGATACAGCAGTAGGACAAAATATTGCTAATGTATCTTACCATCAATCAATGTAGCTCACACTTGGGTAACAGGGGGTGCATAAAAGATGTAAGTTTATCTACAAAGAATCTGCTGCTACTGTTCCATGTGGGCACCAGTGATGCAGCTGGGAGCAGCCTGAAGACTATCAAGAAAGATTACAAAGCCCTGGGAGCAGCCGTCAGAGACTCTGGAACACAGGTAGTTTTTTCATCATTCCTCCCGGTCAAAGGGAGGGAGGTTGACAGGGCCAGGCGAATCTGGCAAATCAATAGCTGGCTACAGGACTGGTGCCAGCCAGGAGTTTGGCTTCTTAGATCATGGGACTCACTTTGAGAAGCCTGGTTTACTGGGGCTGGATGGGGTCCACCTGTCAGAAAAGGGGGAGAATGTCTTTCGTCAGAGGCTTGCCAACCTTGTAAAGAGGGCTTTAAACAAGAGTTCCCAGAGGAGGGGAACTGGAATCTATGCCACTCTTACCAATACGATGCTGATACCAGTAGTAGAGGCCCATAACCTAGAGATGGGTTGCAGGTCAGCAGGAGAGCACCTGGAATGCAGCACAAAGAATTCCAGCCACTCCAGTCAACAAGTCAGATTCATCAGAGGCCCAACTTAAATGCCTCTATGCAAATGCCTGTAGCATGGGGAACAAACAAGAAGGCTTAGACATGTGTGCATGCCTGCAAGGTTATGGTCCAATTGGCATCATGGAGACATGGTGGGATGGCTTCTATGACTGGAGTGTTGAAATGGAAGGATACAGGCTCTTCAGGAAGGACAGGCAGGGGAGACGAGGAGGGATTGTCGCCATCTATGTCAAAGACCAGGTGGAGTGCATGGAGCTCTGCCTGGGGATGGATGAGGAGCTAACTGAGAGCTTATGGGTCAAGATTAAAGGGAGGGCAGGGACAGGTGATGTTACAGTGGGGGTCTGCTACAGGCCACCTCACCAGGAAGACCAAGCAGATGAGGCCCTCTATAGACAGATTGAAACAGCCTCACATTCACAAGCCCTGATCCTCATGGGGGACTTCAACCACCCTGATATCTTTTGGAAAGACAAGACAGCAGGACATAAGCAATCCAGGCAGTTTCTGGAATGCGTCAATAACTTCCTTCTCCAAGTGACAGAGGAGCCAATGCGGAAAGGTGCCATGTGGGAGCTTGTTCTCACAAACAAGGAGGGGCTGGCGGGGAATGTCACACTCAAGGGCCATGTCGGCTGCAGTGACCATGAGATTGTGGAGTTCAAGATACTTAGGGCAGTGAGGAGGGTGCACAGCAAGCTCACTACCCTGGACTTCAAGAGAGAACACTTTGGCCTCTTCAGGGATCTGCTTGCTGGAGTACAGTGGCACAAAGCCCTGCATGGAAGACGAGCCCAAGAAAGCTGGCTAATATTCAAGGACCACCACCTCCAAGCTCAGGAGTGATGCATACTGACAAAGAGGAAGCTGGGCAAAAATGCCGGGAGGCCTGCATGGATGAACAAGGAGCTCCTGGACAAACTCAAACACAAAAAGGAAACCTAAAGAAGGTGAAAACAGGGACAGGTAGCCTGGGAGGAATACAGAGAAACTGTCCGAGCAGCCATGGATCAGGTTAGGAAAGCTAAAGCCCAGACAGAGTTAATACTGTCCAGGGGTGTTGAGGGGCAACCAGAAAACCTTCAAGCCTTCTGTAGGTATATCCATGATAAAAGAAAGACTAGAGAAAATGTGAGCCCACTCAGGAAGGACACAGGAGACCTGATCACCTGGGACATGCAGAAGGCTGAGATACTCAATGAGTTTTTTGCCTCAGTCTTCAGTGGGAAGGGCTCTAACCATACTGCCCAAGTTACAGAAAGCAAAGGCAAGGACGGGGACAATGAGGTACTGCCCACAGGAGGGGAAGACCAAGTTTGAGACCAGCTGAGGAATCTGAAGGTGCACACGTCCATGGGACCTGATGAGATTCATCCACAGGTCCTGAAGGAACTGGCAGATGAAGTTGCCAAGACACTATCCATCACATTTGAGAAATCATGGCAGTCTGGTGAAGTTTCCACTGACTGGAAAAGAGGAAACTTAACACCCATTTTTTAAAAAGGTAAAAAACCAGAACCGGGGAACTACAGGCCAGTCAGTCTCACCTCTGTGCTTGGCAAGATTATGGAGCAGATCCTCCTGCAAACTCTGAGAAGGCACATGGAAAATAAGGAGGTGATTGGTGACAGCCACAATAGCTTCACAAAGGGCAAATCATTCCTGACAAATTTGGTGGCCTTCTACGACGGCATTACAGTGTTGGTGGATAAGGGGAGACCAACAGATGTCACTTACCTGGACATGTACAAAACATTTGACACTGTTCTGGACAACATCTTGGTCTCTAAATTAGAGAGACATGGATTTGACCAATGGACTACTTGGTGGATATGGAACTGCCTGAATGGTTGCACTCAAAAGAGTTGTAGTCAATGGCTCCATGTCCAAGTGGTAAGCAGTGACAAGTGGTGTTCCTCAGGGGTCAGCACTGGGACCAGTACTGTTTAACATCTTTGTTGGTGACATGGATGTTGGGATTGAGTGTACTCTCAGCAAGTTTGCCGATGACACCAAGCTGTGTGGAGCAGTCAACACACTGGAGGCAAAGGCTGCCTTCCAGAGGGACCTGGACAGGCTGGAGAGGTGGGCCTGTGCAAACCTCATGAAGTTCAACAATCCCAGGTGCAAGGTCCTGCACGTGGGCCACAGCAATCCCATGCAGAAATACCAGCTGGCCAAGAACAGAATAAGAAGAGCCCTGAGGAGAAGGACTTGGGGGTTTTGGTTGATGAGAAACTCAACATGAGCCAGCAATGTGTGGTTGCAGCCCAGAAAGACAACAACATCCTGGGCTGCATCAAAAGAAGCATGGCCAGCAGGTCAAGGGAGGTGATCCTGCCCCTCTGCTCCGCTCTCGTGAGACCCCACCTGGAATACTGCATCCAGCTCTGGAGCCCTCAACAGAAGAAGGACATGAACCCGTAGGAGCAAGTCCAGAGGAGGGCCATGAAAATGGTCAGAGGGCTGGAGCACTTCTACAGGACATGAGGATAGGCTGAGAGAGTTGGCGTTGTTCAGCCTGGAGAAGAGAAGACTCCGGGCAGACCTTATAGCAGCCTTCCAGTATCTGAAGGGCACCTACAAGAAAGCTGGAGACGGACTTTTCACAAAGGCATGTAGTGATAGGACAAGGGGTAATGACTTCAAACTGGAAGAGGGTAGATTTGGAATGGATATGAGGAAGAAATTTTTCACTCTGAGGGTGGTGAGGCACTGGAGCAGGTTTCCCAGGGAAGTTGTGGGGATCCCATCCCTGGAAGTGTTCAAGGCCAGGTTGGATGGGGCTTTGAGCAAGCTGGTCTAGTGGAAGGTGTCCCTACCCATGGCAGTGGGGCTGGAACTAGATGGTCTTTAAGGTCCCTTCCAACCTATAGCATTCTATGATTCTATGAGTCTTCATGGGTTGACCTTATTCTTTAAAAAATATGAGCCCCTTTCACAGAGTATTCTGTAGCTATAATGATTGTATGCTTATAGAAAGTCCTTTGAATTATCAGCAAGGCTTTTGTTACTAATTTTTTTAAGCAGTTTTAATATATTTTCACTGTTGCTAGAACTACTGATAATACATGGATATCTAGACAATTCATTTGCATGAGATGTCATATTTGTCATGGATAATGCTGATATGAAAAGGGATGAAAGCTTGTCAACATCATTCCATTTCCATTATGATCTGTTCATTTCATACTGTTTTACGATGTTTTTAATTTAAGCCACCCCCCAAAAAAACTATTTTGGTGCAATGCACTAATTCGGCTCTTCACCCTCCCCTTTCCAAAAAGATCTGATCTGAGAAGTCAGCCCAAGCAGATGTTACGCATACATGAACTTTTTTTTTTTGTTATACAAACAAAAAGAATATTCCCTTTCCTACTTTTTGTTTGCAGTGTACATATGAAAGATTATAATATTCAAAACCAGACTAATCCTCTTATGCTTATATTTAGTGCTGCATTATCGGCTGTTCGTGATCATTTTGGGAAAACTCTGTAGTGTTGTTTTTCTAGCTTTACAGGTTAAACACTGAATCTGAAAAAGTGCTCACTGACCCCTCCATTTGACTTTAATTGTCTTATTCTCAATGTGACACTGACATCAACTTGATTTGCTTAAGTAACCTTGAAGACTTTCAGGAAAACAACATCCATCCCTGTCCATGGCCTCCTCACTCCCACTTTTTCTAGTGGCAAACCTGGTTCCCAACTAGAAAGAACTAACTCCTCCTGCAGTGCAAATTTCACCCACATGTGCTGAATATGTTTCTGTCATCCCATGGCTTTCAGGTGAGATCAGAATATTTTAAGATAAAAGCACCTATTGTATCTTCCTAAAGTTTCCCTTCAAAGTAAAAAGTTGACTATGATCTGTGGGCTGAGAGTGCTATTTGTTGGCAAATATTAAAATACTTTCAATTTATCTATCAAGTGCTTTAGCTCTGGCAGCCATAGTGGATATCTTAGACAGCTGCTTGTAAACCAAAGGCTAAGGATGACAAAGAAGATTTAAAACAAAACATAAATTTTCTTTAGACCTATGGGCACTTTGTTTCTGTTCACCAGCTGTTCAAGAAGTGATAGTGCTACAGGAAAACTAGGCATGGCAGTAGATTTAGAATAGTTTGTTACAGTCTGCTTCGTACCTTCATAGGAAAAAAAAATGTGAGTTTTTTATAAAATATTCTAAACAGCCATACCATAAACCCTGTCTTTCATTTGTTTAATTCTGGTACACTATTGCTGACATCTTATGATCACATTTGCTAAAAAAAACCCAAAATATGAAACCAAAACCAAAAAACTACCTTTATGAGTGTTACAGACTTACATTGTCTATAACAATAGTTAACATTGTCTCCTGACTGTTTAAAGTCAATTGAAAGCCCACTTGCTTCCTTAAAGGCTGAATTGTCATTCCCTTATAATTTTGAATTTGAGGATGTCACAGAATCTTTTGAAGCAGCATAACCACTGTCAGAGGCTGGTAAATTATCATGCAGGCCACAATTCTGCTTAGCAAAGCGCTCAGCTTCTCCCTCATTAACATTCCAGATAAGGAAACACCTTCGCTTCTGATTTGCTTAAACCAGACCAGCAGGCAGTGCACTAAACTCTTCAAAGGCAGCTGCCCTTAACCTTTTACGTTTCAGTGCTTTGCTTTTATCATCCTTTTCAACTAAACTTAAAAGTTCCTGCTTGCTCCATTGCCACTCCCAGAGCATTTGCTGGCTAGTCCCAGGGCAGTTTTGATATACAGTACTTTAGCCAGAATCTGTTTTGCCCTTCATGACTATCGACTTTTCCAATAAGGCTGCAATTCTTTCGAGAATATGTGTACACACAGAAACACACATACACACGCACCTACACACATATGCATAACAGATTTACAGCACCACAGCACTGTATCTCACCCCAGGACATAGCCCAGTCCCACTTCTGCTCAGAGCAGGGTCAGCTACAGGAGGTTGCTCAGGGAATGATATATCCAGGCAAGTTTGAATATGTTCAAGAATGGAGGTTCCACAGCTTCTCTGGGACAACAGTGCCAGTAAAGAAGTTTTCTTATGTTTAACCAGAATTCCCTTCTTTCCAGTTTATGCATATTACCTCTCATCATGTCACTAGACCCCCACTGAGAAGAGTCTGGTTCTCCCAATCCCATATTTATATACATGGATAAGACTCCCCTGAGCCCATTCTTCTCCAGACTAACACTCCCAGTGCTCTCAGCCTCTCCTCACATGACAGATGCTCCAGTCCCTTCATCAGCTTTGTGATCCTCTGTTGGACCCACTCCAGTATGTCTGTGTCTCTTTTATCGCGGGGAGCCCAGATTTGAACACAGAACCCAGATGTGTCTCACCAGTCAGAGTACAGAATAGGAATCAAGTCCCTTGATCTGCAGGCAATGGTCTTCCTAACACAACCCAGGAGGCTGTTGGCCTTCTTTGTTGCAAGGGCATAGTAATTGCTCATGATCAACTTGGTGTCCATCAGGATTATTTGCTATATCACCTTCCTATAACACCTTCCTGAGGTGAGGTATACCGTTGTGTAGGTCCCTGGATCCTCCTTCTTGCCTTTCTTGAAGACAGGAGTGACATTTGCACTCTCCAAGTCCTCAAGAACATGACATATACACTGAGGGATAGAGATAAAATTCCTAGATATGGACAGTCTGTGGTGGTACAAGTAAGCAATAACAGTGTTATGTGGACATAGTTCAGGCTGTCAGGGATGTTCTGGATGGCAAGGAAGTGGATCATACAGCAATTCTTTTCATTCCTCTCTCCAGAAAATTCAAGATGGCAGCTCTGAAGAATTACTCATCCTTCCTAAAGGCAATCACGTATGTGGACTTGAAAGAGACATCTCATCTCACTTCTTTATGATATTAAGTACACTTGTAAAAGTGTACTTAATAATATAGCATCGATTATGGAGGTTATTGTACTTCCAAGCCAAAAAGTATCACTTTCAAACCATAATTGACATCACAATTTTTCACAGCTGACTACAGATTTTCCAGTTCCAACATATTGCTGTCGGCACAAGGGCAATATTTTCCTCTTTCTCACTTTTCATGAAAGCTTAGTCCTACCGATTTTTATGTCTACCATGCTTGTAGAACTAAAGGTGGCAGATCTGGGTTCTTTTTGATCACAAGTATAACCTAAGGGAGCTGCTACACTGCAAGCAACAGAGGAAGGTATTTTTAGTTTTGGGGTTTTTCTGAAGTCACAATATTTGTGGAGGTGACAATTGGAATTGAGTTTGAAAGGGCTCAGATTTTATATTAGGGAAACTAGTAGTTCTATATAAGGAGGAATTAATGAAACTTCACTTCCTAGAGTGTGGTCAGATTCTCTGATGTCTAATAGTATGTCATAGCTAAATAAATTTTTTTTCTTTCAGTTAAATTATTAATAACTTCTCTGCCTTGTGTGGCTATTCTGTTTCTAAATAAGGCTTAAGTGCATGCTACTGCCTTAATCAAGGGAATATTTCTAATTCACATGTTTTCAGCAACTGTATGTTCTTTGGATTCTCCAATCCTTTGGTGAGTTTCAATGTCATTTGGCAAAGGTCTCAAAAAAGGGGTGAAAAGAAGGGGGCTACACACATAACATGAAGAAAAAAAATTAGATTTAAAGTTGAGCCACAGATTTTTGCTAAGGAAACTGAGCTGGGACATCATATAACTGTGTTCAGTGTCCTAGCCTCAACTCAGGGCATAAAGACCAGTACGCATTGTAATGCTATACACAAAGGTATAGCATTTTTGGAGTTAGAAGGGGCAGAGTTTCCTGTACTCTCTTCTTCCTGTACTTTCCTTCTCTTTCCTGTACTCCTACTTTGGTACCTTCTTCTATTCCTACTTTGGTAGTTGTGTCAGCTTCTGCAGCAAGAAAGGAAGAACACAGCAGGTTCTAGCCTGTGCCTTGCTGATAAATCCCCATGAAGGGCTTTCTGTGCTTATGGAATCCAAAGAAACAGTGCACTGGCTCAGCTCATCCATCTTCCCTCACACAAAAACAGAGGGCATTAGAAGTGGGCAGCTTCTGCTGCAGGTCTGATTTTTGGGTATGCATGAAAAGGGAACGTGAACTTGACTTTTGTGGTGTTTGATTGTGTTCATTACATGATTATCCTCAGAGAAGCGTCTGTTGACCTCACAATAAATACTTGCACCCAGTGCCTTTGGACTTCCAACATTGCTTCTCAGTGTTTGCTTCTCCTAGCAAGAGCCAATTCTGTTCTGCAGATGGATCATGGTCATGATCAGTGAACCATCCTCTCTAACCCTGTCTTTCAGCTGCTGCCTATTTTCAGTTTTCAGTATCATAGAATCATAGAATCATAGAATGGTTTAGGTTGGAAAGGACCTTGAAGATCATCGAGTTCCAACCCCCCCTGCCATAGGCAGGGAATATCATCTAGGTATTCTAAAGTCTATGAATATTGCATGTAAGCAGGGAATAATGATGTCTTCTCTGAAAAAGCAGAACCTGGATAGAGTCAAACTGTTATATTTCCTCCATTGTAGCTCCTTTTACTGTCTCTGCTACTTCTGGTGCTAGAATTCCTATTTTAATAATAGGAATACCTATTTTCATAGAATCATAGAATGGTTTAGGTTGGAAGGGACCCTAAAGATCATCAAGTTGCAACACCCCTGCCGCAGGCAGGGACACCTCCCACTAGACCAGCTTGCTCAAAGACCCATCCAGCCTGGCCTTAAACACCTGCAGGGATGGGGCCTCCACAACTTCCCTGGGCAACCTGTTCCAGTGCCTTACCACCCTTAAAGTGAAAAATTTCTTCCTAATATTTAATCTAAATCTACCCTCTTCCAGTTTAACGCCATTCCCCCTCGTCCTATCACTACATGCCCTAGTAAAAAGTCCTTCCCAAAATTTATATCATGCTCTGGTTGCTTCTGGATCCTATATTGCTGACACCACAACTTCAAGACACTCCAGAAACACAAATAAGCTCTTCTGTAGTGAAGAACAACAAAAAAAGCCCTCAAAGTTACTCACAGAAGAGATATCAGATATTTCAAGCTGTTGTTTAGTGGGAATTTAAATAGATACACAGTCAAAAGCTCCCAGACAAGAAATGACAATCCAAAGCCAGAATTGCTTACTTTCCAACATTTATCACTAATAAAATTTATAAAGGTATTCCAGGTTTTTACTGGACTCCATACAACCATGCATCCCAACCGGCAAGAAACGCCTTAAACAGGCAAGACATGTCTTAAACCTGCAAGACACATGAATCTTTCAAATATTAAAACAGGAAGATACATATAAAGGTTGCTTTAATGTCCAAGACATCAAAGTATGTCCTTGTGTTTTTGTTCATATGACCGAAAATAAATTCAGTATCAGATCAAGTCCACTGCATATTTTAGATTTAGCTCTTCAGAAGACAATTCAGTAGGTCAAGGAAACATGCAGATTTTTCTTAGTTACAGAATGCCTACTGATTTGAATCTCATGTATAAAATGAAAAAAATATAAGGAAATATGTCCCTAGTGTCCTCTATAACCTTTTTTTTTCTGCTTATGATATTGTTCATAATCATCACTGCATGAACTCCAGGATGAGACCTGTCTAACTTTTTACATTAAGGGATAAAGCTTCAATTATAATACTGAATTGAAGAGAGAGTTTGATTTACCAGTGTTAAAGTTGCTGTGACTGTGTGACCTAGAAATAACCATGATTATAGAAATATAGTTGTCTGAAAACTTAAGGATAAATTAAAGCAATGTTCGATTGTCAAAGCATGCTTTAAAAGACTTTGAGCTAAACCCCACACCATATGAGAAAATACAGAATTTGATTGACCAACGGAAGCGGGTGGGATGTGGACCTGAACTAATTCCAGTTGAAGTCAATAAAATGGTTTCCATTCACATCAAAAGAATTACTATCAACCTTAAAACATGAATTTCCATGCCATAGCATTATTAATAATTGGAAAGCTTCATTTCCCTACTAATACTTGGAAAACCACAATTGTCCATACCAGGAAATGTAGGTCTTTTTTACAAAGAAGACCTTTCCAAAGACAAGAGCAAGTTGAGGGTGGAGAGGTTTCTAGGGAGAGGTGCTAACTGCAGAGCTGTTAAACAGTTTGCAGAAGGATGACTGTCTCTGGCACCTCAAAGAGAAGGATGTTCATGAGCACAGGGAAATATTATACATTTAATTAATGTAAATAAAAAAAAAATACACAAAAAGGAGTTCAGTAGACCAAGGAATCTTCCAGAGGTCTGATCCAAGCAAAATGACTGGCATATACATCAAAAAAGTTGCATGTGCAGGCTCATCATTGAAAGTTTTGCTAGACGAGGTGGGGGGAAACAGACATCTAGACCTGAAATGATAGAGCAAATTGAACTGTTGTGTAGCAATTAAGTAACTGCCAGATTTAAACTACTGACCTGGATCTTTCTTCTTGCCCTTCTCAAAGATAAGAGTGACATTTGATTTCTTCCAATTCTCAGAAACCTTCCCTAGTCTCCACCATATCTCAAAGATGATTGAGTGTTCTAACAATGACATGGGCCAGCTCCGTCAGCAATTGTAGGTGCATCCCATGAGGACACGTGGACTTGTGTGCAATCAGTTTCTTTAAGCGTTCAGTAGTCTGATCCTACTCCAACTGAGGAAAAGTTTCCTGTGTGCCAAACTTCCCCAGCGATCTCAGGGACCTGGGAATTGTTGGAGGCTCGTCTTGCCTAAAGACTAAGGTGAAGAAGGCACTGAGTACCTTGGTTTTTTATTGATCCTTTATGCTCAGGTCTCCTGCCCGATTCAGCAGTGACTTACATGTTCCCTGTGGAACAGCATGTGTTGCTGATGTGCCTGTAGAAATCTTTCTTATTTTATATCCCTTGCCAGATTTTACTCTAGGTGGGCTTTGTCTTTTCTAACCCCACACCTGCACACTCAGATTTTGTCTCTGTATTCCTTTCAGGTTGCCTCCCTTCCTTTATATGTTTTTTTTGGGAGATCCTTGTCCATCCATGCATCCTTCTGTCACCTTTGCTTCATTTCCTACGTATCGGGGTGAGCCATTCCTGAACTTGGAGCAGGTGATCCTTGAAAAATCAATGAGCTCTCCTGGACGTCATCTACCTGGACTTGTGCAAAGCATCTGACACTGTCCCTCATGACATCCTTGTCTCTAAATTGGAGAGATATGGATTTAACAGATGGACCACGCGGTGGATAAGGAAGTGGCTGGACGGTCACACTCAAAGAGTTGCTGTAAATAGCTCCATGTCCAAGAGGCGAGCAGTGACAAGTGGTGTTCCTTAGGGGTCAGTACTGGGACTGGGACTGTTTAACATCTTCGTTGGTGACACAGATAGTGGGATTGAATGCAACCTCAGCAGGTTTGCTGACAATACCAAGCTGTGTAGAGCAGTCGACATGCTGGAGGGGATGGATACCATCCAGAGGGACCTGGACAGGCTGGAGAAGTGGGCCTGTGCAAACCTCATGAAGTTCAAGAAGGCCAAGTGCAAGGTCCTGCATGTGGGTCAGGGCAATCCCAAGCACAAGTATCGGCTGGGCTGAGAATGGGTTGAGAACAGCCCTGAGGAGCAAGACTTGGGGGTTTTGGTTGATGAGAAGCTCAAGATGACTTGATGTGGCATGTTGACCTTGGCTGGACACCAGGTGTCCACCAAGCTGCTCTGTCACTCCCCTCCTCAGGACAGAGGGGGGGAGAAAATAAGATGGAAAAAACTTGTGAGTCAAGTTAAAGTCAGTTTAATAAAGCAAAAGCAAAGGCCACACATGGAAGCAAAGGAAAAGAAAATATTTTATTCTTTACTTCCTACCAGCTGGTGATGCCCAGCCACTTCCCAGGAATCAGGGCTTCAGTACAGGTAGTGGCTGTTCTGGAGGACAAACGTTGTAAATAACAAATCCCTCCCCCTTCCTCCTCCTTTCTCTTAGCTTTTATTGCTGAGCAAACCTCATATTTTATGGAATATCCCCCTGGTCAGTTTGGGTCAACTTTCTTGGCTATGTCACCTCCCAAGATCTTTCCCACCCCCAGCCTACTGATGAGGGCGAGAATGTTGGAGAGACAGCTTTGATGCAGTGTGAGCACTGCCCAGCAATAGCCAAAATGCTGTTGTGTTACCAAAACCTTTCCAGCTACCAGTACAAAGCAGAGGACTATGAGGGCTCCTATAGGTAAAATTAACTCCACCTCAGCCAGACCCAATCCACATAGAAATGTGGGCTTGCAGCCCAGAAAGACAACAACATCCTGGGCTGCATCAAAAGAAGCATGGCCAGCAGATCAAGGGAGGTGATCCTGCCCCTCTGCTCCGCTCTCGTGAGACCCCACCTGGAATACTGCATCCAGCTCTGGAGCCCTCAACAGAAGAAGGACGTGAACCCGTAGGAGCAAGTCCAGAGGAGGGCCATGAAAATGGTCAGAGGGCTGGAGCACTTCTACAGGACATGAGGATAGGCTGAGAGAGTTGGCGTTGTTCAGCCTGGAGAAGAGAAGACTCCGGGCAGACCTTATAGCAGCCTTCCAGTATCTGAAGGGCACCTACAAGAAAGCTGGAGACGGACTTTTCACAAAGGCATGTAGTGATAGGACAAGGGGTAATGACTTCAAACTGGAAAAGGGTAGATTTAGGTTAGATATTAAGGAGAAATTTTTCACTTTGAGGGTGGTGAGGCACTGGAGCAGGTTTCCCAGGGAAGTTGTGGGGACCCCATCCCTGGAAGTGTTCAAGGCCAGGTTGGGTGGGGCTTTGAGCAAGCTGGTCTAGTGGAAGGTGTCCTTGCCCATGGCAGTGGGGATGGAACTAGATGGTCTTTAAGGTCCCTTCCAACCCACACCATTCTATGATTCCATTTGCCATGGGCTTCTTCCAAGCATGTCCTTGAAGAAGCCAAAGACTGCTGTCCTGAGAAATTCAGGGCTGTGGTCTTTCTTTTTGCCTTGTTCCCTCCTCTGAGGATCCTGAATTCCATTACCTCACAGTCACTGCAGTCAAGGCTGCCTTTGACCTTCACAACCCCAGTGACTCATTCCTTTTTTGTGAGTACAAGGTCCAGCAGGACACCTCTTCTTATTGGCTCCTCTATCTCTTCGGTCAGGAAGATGTCATTGATGCTCTCCAGGAACCTCCTGGAGTGCTTATTTCCTGCTGTGTTCTTTCACCAGCTGACACCAGGGTAGTTAAAGTCATTCATGAGAAACATGGCCTATGAATGTAAGTCGCTTCTAGCTTCATTTACGTGTTCTTCCCAATCAGGTGACCTGTAGCAGACATTCACTATGTCACCCATACTGGTTTGCTCTTTAATCCTTACCCATAAGCTCTCAGTTGGCTCATTATCCATCCTCAAGCAGGACTCTCTGTAATCCAACTGCTGTTTCATGTAAAGGGAAACTCCACCTCCTCGTCCTCCTGCCCCGTCCTTCCTAAAGACCCTATATCTCCCTACTGCAGCACTCTAGTTGTGCAAGGCATTCCACCACACCTCTGTGATCCCAACAGGATGATAACCCTGTGAATAAACAGAGATGTTTAATTTTTCATGTTTATTCTCCATGCTGCATACATTGCTGTATAGATACTTCAGAGAGGCACTCTGTGTTGCGTTAAGAGGCAAAGTAGTTTTGGCAGAAAATAAACCCCCTTGCATTCTAACACTCCTCACTGAGGTGGGAGGCTAGGTATGGCTAGGTTTAAATTCTGAGTGATGTCCAATTCACCACTATCAGTCCAGTCACATTTAATATATTAAACTGTTGCAATTCCGGATAAACTAATAGTGGACTGCACATTCAGTCTTGTCGTGCTCATGAACTAGCACGGCCACTCTTTGGTCACGTTCAGTGAGAAACTGAAATGACTAGCTGCTTAAACAGTGTGGTTTATTTAAGCAACAGATATGTAGTTTCTTACGAGTTGCTGGTGATAAATACACTGTCTGCAAAGCACGTGCAAATAAATGTATTGTTAATTACACAGAAAGCACAACAAAGTTACAAACAATACAGCCTGGCTATAAATGTAGGAAAGAGACTCTCTAGAGAGAATTCTAAGTTTTCCAAGGAAGCACTTGGTATAGTCTAAGTCTCACCCAAAGGCATCCCTATGGGGGGGAAGCCCGTTGACTGGTCCTGGAAGTCAAAGGCAGTCTTTGATGGAGTCTTCCTTGACTTGTTCATGATGGTGTCTTCCCTGATATTCCCCCTTTCTTGGGCTACTTTTATACTATTTTTTATCTTCAAGGTGGAGTTTGAGTGACTCTAGTCATAAATACCTTTATTATGATTGGTGTAAAATTCTCTCGCCTCACATTTAAAGGTATAGTTTACAAAAAATTCGGGGCGCAGACTCAAGGCGGAGTGGTTGCACCTTGGAGGTGGGTAGCCTTTGGGATGGAGGTGTGTTTAGGTATTATAATAACATTATAATGAGCATAGTTCGCACAAAGGACAGCATTTTGTCAAAATTTAACAAACTGTTGGCTCAGGGTAGTAAGTATGCAGCATATCAGTTCCATAGGAGCATCTCATTCCCATATTTGCTGTATTATCACAGGGCTTGGCCGTAGCATCTCTACCCCACTCCACCCTCGTGTTGCTTTGCAAGCAATATTGTACAGGGAATCACAGATGTAGTGGATTCTTCGCATACCAGCTGTGGCTGTATTCTACCCTATAAAGCTCTTGATTTTATACCTTTCCTTAATGTGTGAAAAATGCTGTATTTTTGATTATTTTAGTAATGATTCCACACTCTGGCATGCCAATTTCCCAGAAAAGGTCTGGCGTTGTTTTTTTTCCATAATTGTGCTTTGTAGGCATTTCCTTGCTTACGTGCAAACGCTTGAGGTGACTCTGCTTAAGACCTGCTTTATTGATTTTGTATTCCCTTTTGTTCACCTCACCCCAGGCCCTTTGCTTGTCAACCCTGTTTGTCACTCCCTCACAGGTGTTCACTTTACCTCTCCCGTGTCAATCCTAATTAATGCTTCTCTTACAAGTTCAGTCTTACTGGCAAAGATAACTTCACTCTGCCTAGTGAGATGGATCCCATCTCTCCCAGACAGATGTTGATCCTTGAATAGGCTCCCATGGTCATAGAAACAAAAATCATGTTGCTGACACCAGCTCTGCACTCAATTGTTGATACACAGTACCAGTGCCCTCCTCCTTACACCCTTTCCCCTCACCAGCAAGACTGAAGAAAATACCCCCTCATCCCCATTCCCCTAACTGCCTCCACCAGGGCTCTGTAGTCATTTTTTACACACTCCAGGCTGCTGCTGGCAGTATTATTTGTGCCTACATGGAAGAACAGATTGCTAGAAGTCAAGACCTCCTGTACTTCTCACCTCTCCTGGCAGCAGCAGGTGCCCTGAAGTTCCTCAAAGGGTTCCCAGGAGTGCTCCAACAGTCTCCAATGATTTTTCCAGTTGATCTGGAAGATCTTGAAGCAGGATCAATGAAGTGTTGCACAAACTGCTGTGTCTGCTGGCTGCGTCTGTTAGCAATTTGGGGAGGGAAGAAGAAAAATGAAAACAATATCTGATTAAAAGCCTCTTGACACTTCTATCTGACATCCCCTGTGCCCTACTCTCCAAGCCTTCCCCTTCACCTCAAAGCCCCTTTCTGCTCATTTACCCCCGAGGTGACTGGCTATCCAAAGGGCGCTCCTCACCTCCTCTTCATGGGATCCCTACTGCCACAGCCACCCCACTCACTTTTCTCCCCTTGTAGGTCAACTGGAACAACTTTCATAAAATCTAACTACAACACTTCTGTAAGCTAGAAACTCCTACTCACTACTAGCTTGGAAGAAAGCCCTTTCTACATGGAAGGTTATCATTACAGTTTTAATTTTAGTATGTTGGTTTCTGCATGTCACAAACTCCCTCAGGATTTCAGAGGATCAGGGACATCTTTTCTACTTTCCTATATATCAGAGGGCTTTCCTGGCTCTCACTATTAACCACCTCTCACTTCTAACTGATTATGCCAACACCTAAATTAGCCCCTGGAATTGATAAAGTGCATCCACAACAGACAGCACATTCATGGGAATTAAGAAAAAAAAAAAAGGTGAAAAAATGAATGCATTTTTTTGGACTTCCCACCACCGTAAGAGGTGCATGATCTCTGCCATGGACGTTTTCATTGATCCTGAAAAACATGGTTCTTGGGCTGCATTTCTCTAGGAGAGCCTGTCCTGCTGACCCATGTGTGCTCTCTCTGCTTTGAGACCACACAGAAATTACAGCCATTTTCTCTTCCCCTCTTTGTTCCCCAGTACAAGCCCATTTACCTCTAACTAATTGAGGGAGTCAGTTTATAAGACTACCAAAATGGAGGACTAGTTAATCTGTTTGGTGAGGCAAATGTTGCTGTGGTAAAACAGATGGCATTGCCATGTTTACGCCGCTTACTAACAACTCTGATTCACTCAGGAATGAAACAACTATTCTACCTTCCATAAACACCCACAAAAAAACTTAGTGACAGTAAGTCCACTTATTGACTTGTATCCTTTTTACTGAGTTATAAATGCTTATATCAACCCATAAGTTAATAAACACATACTGAAGTTGTCCAGTTGGAAATGATGCATCGTTTATATTCTGTCTCTGATTTGGGTGAGATACTTTGGGATAATGATGGCCAATGAGTACCAAACTCCTCATATCCAAATTTTTACTTATCTTTCCTCCCAAGCCTGTCTTCTAAGAACACTGTAACAGTTCCAGGGTCAAGGTTTTTCATAAATATTATCTTCCTTTATTATACTGGAAAACAGCTCTTATGGTAGTTGTTAATATTATTCCCCCAAATCCCATCAATTTAATTACAGTTGCCAGCATCCCTTTTACTCTGAATGAGATTCAACCTGTTGATGCCATTGGCTTATTTTGTACTACATGCTGCTGCACGATGTTTGCTATAACATCATCTTTTGTAATCAGGTCAAGTAACTGTAGAAAATTTCCTTTATTGACTGATTCTATGGACTCATCATGGCCTCTCAGTGCTAATTCTTTCTCTCCTGGCACAAAAGATAATTACTTCTATTACGGTCCTAAAATAACATGTTTAATTGACAGTCATTTTCTGAAGATGCCCATTAGTTCAATGACACCTCAGTTTCCGTGTGACAGGGATTGAGTGTATAATTTATTTATCCTTGAAACCCCAGTCCAGTACTAAAATCTGATGAATAGTAAAGCACAATTTTCTACTCTGTCTTTCAGTGTGCTTTAAGAGAGGCTAAAGAATGCTAAATAATTTTGCCACAGTAGAGGAGCTGGGAGGACAGAGGTACTCACACTGACAGTTGTGAATATCATACAAGATATTGATGGCTTTGTCAGTGGTTTCATAAGGACAGGGAAATTTGAAATTCTGCATAATATGTGAAAAGTAGGGGGAGATAAGCTTCCCTACAGATGCCCCAATTTATGCACAGATAGTGCCTCTCTCTCACGAGTTCACAGTTCTTGCAATTTAGTAATTATTATAAAGTAACTATTTAGATTCAGTTGAAGCTTTTACATTGTGTTGCCTTGGAGATTCTGCATGTAAGGAAAAAAAAAATAGCACCCCACTGTAAGAGTTATAGACTGTGTATAACTTCATTCATTCTTCTAGAGATCCCCTCTATGATTTTATACAAAACTTGCTTTTTTTCCAACCCAGTCCTTAGTCTGGAGGGACACCTGGGTTGCCCTGGTTATGTTTTTAAATGAAGACTTAGCTTTTTATGTTGTGTTTTTTTGTTTTTGTTTTTGTTTTTGCTTATGTTTTTAATGAAGCTAAATTCTCCCTGTTTTTGATGATAAATTTAGGGTACTTAAAAATTCAAATTTTCTTTGAAATTGAAGTCAAAATCATTTTGACCAGTTTTGACCATCCCTTAGTAAGTCTTATTTTCTTACTGCCTAAAATCCTTTCCGAGTCTCATTTTCTCTGCTGACACATACAATAACATAAAAATCGTTAGATAAATCCACAATCTAGTATGTGGAAAGTTTTTTTATCCTCTGCAGAGGTATGCTGGTTATTTTTAAGTGCAGGTCAGGCAACCAGTAGAAACTGCTATTTCACGTTCACCTGTTTCCTCTCTTCATTGAGTCTCTGTGATATGGGAAAATAGTATATATTCAGTTTCAGTGTGCATTACAAAAATTAATATGGAACCACCAATAAGAGTGTATATGTTTGTAGGCAGGATCTTCTGTCATTTTAGATAGGACCCATTTATCCAGGACATCCTTATTCAGAATTTTTGTAATAAAACAGCAATAAGTTGTTCCAGCAAAAGTATGGAAATATGATGCCAAAATTTTTCTCATAAAAGGTGTACCTTGAAATTTTTCTTTCATTTCTGGATTTGCAAAGGAAAATATTTATTTGTGATAAGCAATCATAGTTCTTTCTAAGTTTTACAAAGTTTTACCCAATTTTCCCTCTACATCCAGTATTTCTGTGGATACTTAAAATAAATTGGATATCATTTCTTCTGTATTCCTTCCAAAAGTCCAAAATTTAGATAAAATTATCAAGATAGTACTTCTACTGCACATTTACAGAGACATAAAATGTTTTACAAGTGTTTGACCCAGAGACAAAGGCAGTAGAACAAGAAGTCACGAGCACTTTCCCCCTAAATCCTGACAGTCTTTCACATGACACTTGCCCTTGGTATCCACTTTGAAAAGATAAGTTGTTGTAAGCATCTGAAAGTATCAGATATCAGGAATCTGTTTTTGGAACAGCTACCATTAAAGGCTAGTCTGACAAAAGAAACCCCAACAGTTTGGAAATGATACAAAACTGTGTACTTCATAGAGAAAAGCTGCCATTAGCAAATGTATTTTCTTCTGAATGAATGAATTATTTTGTAATGGAAGAGGTCTTTTTGTATTCTCCTGCCTTCAGTTTACAGCAAAGCACTGGACCTGATACAGTAGTTGCAGAGTGGGTATTCTGAGCCTGATGTAGTATGGACAAAGCGGTAACTAACAAGATACTGGATAAGATGGTATGACAGACAAGACTTCCCTTGATACAGCCATATTTTCATGGACTTGATATAGGAAAAAAAAGCCTCCCCACAAAAAAATATATAGCTGGTGGCATCTAGTTTTTTCTTAACCTGCTTTTGGGAGGCATAATTAATTAGAATTTATTCTAGTCCCTGAAATTGGAAAGCAATTCATACTGGCAAATTACATTAAAATATAGTGCTGCAGTCTGGGAACAGTAACGATGAACATCTTTTTTCTTCCTTGCAGCTAGAACTGCAGGGAATGCTGATATCGGCAGGCTAACAACCACATGTGAAGTTTGGCCATCTCTTCAAGTTTCAACCAGTGACCCAGAGGTCGTAGAAAAGCTGTAAGCAGTATTCCTAACTTTGTAAGACCTCTGCCTTTCTTGTTAGGTGAAAGCCCATGGGGAATGCACAGAAGCTCATATTGTAAGGAATTGCTAGTACAGCTTTGCAGGGTCGGCTGAAAACAAATTTCTGCCAGTCTGTGGAAGGCTTATTAACAAGACCTGTCCTGGACAAAAAAAAAAAAAAAAAAATAATTGCCAAATTAATGCTTGTTAATAAAATAGTGGCAGGTCAGCCCTCTTATTTGACATCCTTTGTGTCCTTGGATGCCAGGAATACTGCCTGTACAGCAGCTGGTAATCCTGCAGCAGTAATAACAAATAGCACTGGACAAAAAATGTTCTTTCTGCCTGTATAACAGGTCATTGATACTTTCTATCACAACCGTATGACATGAGTGAGGTGAATAGAATAACTAGTAATGAAAAGTAACTCTTTACTGAATCATTTCAGAAAACGTTGCTGGACAAGTCTTATTTTTACAGTCATTCAAAGATGGGGTGTCTCAGAGGACTTAAGCTTTGATACTTTTGTGAAAGGAGAAATCATACAATACACGATGGAATGTCATCATGCTCCAATGATACCCATTTGTAAGTGTTACTTTCTGTGACTACAGGCAGACAGAGGGCTGTCTCCCCAGATGCCAGGGGATATGTGATATGATATCACATATATGTGATATCTGATATGTGGGTTGTGATATGTGGGTGGGAGACAGCAGGTTGTGCTCCAGTGGGTCAAGAAAGAGGGGGGACGCTAAAAAAAGGGAGTGCTTCAGAAAATCTTGCACAGCAGCGAACTGGCCCCTCAGTTGAAGAGATTTCACAAGTATTTCCAGTTTGCTTTCTAACCTCTGTCATTTTTAATGGCTCTTGGAACACAATGTTGACTCAGATGTTTTTTCACTATTTCACCTTCTTTGTGCAAAGAGGTTGTGATAATTTTGTTCTGACAGGGACATTGTCTTGAACATGTGGGTCGCTGTGATGTGTGTCAGCCCTCAGTAAGTTCTACCTGAAACCTAGAGCTGGTGAAAATGCTACTGTTCATCTCACAAAAGGAATAAAGCTATAGACTGCCACTACAAGTCCTGTTGTGTTCTTACATAATTTTCCATCAATTACAAAACTTGTATTTAGGCTACTCTAATTCAGATACATACAAATCGGGATTCTGGAATTTCTGAGACAAGCTGGAGAGAATCAGTTTATTTGCAGCCCGAGCAGTGCTGTACAGCTGACCCGCTCAAGATTTCAGGGAGCATAATCGTATAAGGAAATAAATACATCAACTGAAGTCTGTCCTGGAAGTCGGCTTAATTCTTGAGCGTATATTCATGTTCATCCGACACAAGCCAGTCTTCACTTGTGTCAAGAGAGCACAGCAGGTTAAAGACGTGCGCTTCTCCCTGTTGTTGAAGCAGGTTAGGACAACCGCTGACAGCAGGAAAAGTGGAAGCAAGGCGCTCTTGATGGCTGTTGATTGTTAAACTGCCAATGTGTAGTGCCTGTGGGAATTTACATGACTTCTGATGACACTGATTAGAGCTGATTTCCTAAAGAAAAGCTATTTCACATCAATAGCACGGTAATGAGTCATGCCCAGTGTTGATCTCTGTTTCTCTGGCAGTTTAAGTACACAACTTTGAAACACTCCTTCTGTGCTAACACTTCAAATATTACAGAAAATGCTGCTCAAATTTTCCAATGAAAGTAAGAGAGTAAATATGTGACACACTGCATGGAGCTAGCTTTTGTAGAGGATACAGGTTCCTGAAACACCCTGATACATGTTTCTTTGCAGTATCAAATGCATACAGTGAAGGACGGATGACATAATTATCAGCATGATGACAGCTTTGGAAGAAACACGCAACATTACAGAGGATTAAAAATTGTGAGTAGTATTTGCTGTGCCACATACTTTGATCTGAGTTCTTAACCTACTGGAGAGGTGATCTCTGGCAATCTACATCATTAACAGAGGTTAAGAACATTTGGGTAACTAATAAGATTAAAAAGACTATCCGGGTAACATTCAGTTTGTTTTTTAGCAATCTGACAGCAGCTTTTTTTAAGAAGAAAGCTGTTTAGAAGACATTCTCTATATTAACATTTATTAAAAGCAATATTTTGTGACAAAACCTGCAGTTGTTCTGATAAGCTGTTGCAAAGGCAAGACTTTTATCCCTCCCAGAAGCAGGGTAGTTTCCACCTTTCACTAGTCTTGGGTATTTGGTCAGTGAATGAAAACTTTTTATTATTTCTGAAGTTTAACAGAGCCCTGGAGGTCATTATATTGGGACATGTTAGTTCAAAAAGTGCTCACTATTCAGCCGGCACCATCCATCCCTGTATACCAACAGCTGATGACAGGCCATCAAGAGGATTAAGGTTTAGAACACTTTTCACCACCTTGCTTTTGGTTGTTTTTTTTTTTTTCCATTACCTGAAGTGTTTATCAAATTAAGTCCTATATGTTTGAAAAGTTTAGCTTATAGTTTCTAGTGTTTCCTTTAAAATCACAGAATCAGAGAATAATGAAAAGTGGGGGGATCTCCAACCTGACTGAAAATAAGTCATGAAGTCATTATTACAGTAATAAAACATGCATCTACAGTTTTGATTTTAACCACCCCTATTTTGAGTGATAATCCACAATGGGTGGCTGGGATGCAGAGATGTCCCTTTCCTCCCAACCTGTTCAGTTAAAAACCAAAAAAATATAATTACATTTAATATGTGTATTGAATATTCTGAGAGAAAGAGGAATGCATGTTGCACAATCTGCTTTTTCTTCCCCAGTGATACCTCAAATAAGATTCACGGGCACCTATTTTTCCCTGCTTCTGGAAACAAATGAAGCATGAAACCTCCCCAGACCCAGATAAAAAAGTTAAAATGTATTCAGTTATACCCAAGTAGCAAGACTTATGAAAAAGAAATTAATAATCTTTTATGTATACTCATGATACACAGGTCTTTCATGATATGCAGGCTTAATTTTGGAAACAGAGGTCAGAGTTCATCCTTAGGTAACTAATGTTTAGGTAAATATCAGATCAACAAGCACTGTGAAGAGTGACCCTTCAGATTACTTGGTGGAAAAAATTGTACCAATGGCACATACCCTTACTGTGGACATCAGATTATTTACCCCATCAAAGAATAACTCCACGTAGGATGTTTTCAGGTTAATTATTAGCTGGGGTAGGAATACTTACACCAATGCAAACACAGTGGTTCTGATTAAAGTAGACTTGCAGTGCAGGTAAATAGTAAACTTAATCCTTAAATTTTAACTTTAGCATATTTGATGCTGCGGTAGCTGATAGACAGTATTCCTTTTTCAAATACATTCTCAGTATAGATATTACATTAGAATGAAGGAAAGCAGAGTTATTATTATTATTAATGATTCATATTTTTATAGCTTCACTTATGTATGCTCGCATTCTAGTGTAAAGTCTGTTGTGATGTGAGATGGGACCCTGCCAGAGTCATTATTCCTATTTACTGAGTAGCAGACTAGTTATAAGAATAAAAAATCAATATTAATGGCTGGAACACAAGTTCAGTCTGACCCTGAACAGGTCTTATTAAAGCAACGGCATTTTTTCTTTTTCAATTTTTCTGTTTTTTTTTTTTTCAAGCAAAATGAATTTCTTTCTGCAGCAACATTTTCTTGTTTAGTAACATCCACATAACCTATACCTGTTGTAGAAAAAGTGTATGCAGGCCTTTAATTCAGTGAATTCAGATGAAAAGTACTAAGCCCTGGGTGTCTGCACTGCCCTGATGATTTCATTTAGACATCGCATACTTAATTTTCTTCTGCCGTAGACTTTGTGCCAATTAAGACCACACATGTAATTGATCCTGAGTTTTGTCTGCCAAACTGAGAAAGAAAATCAAATTAAAATCTACTGACTTTTCCTTGTTTACCACACCAAAAGTGATGAAAAATTCTCAAAATTCACTGGTGGCAGAAAAGAAAAGCATTCACAATCTGCTAATACATTCTGCTGAAAGCTTAGCCAGTCTTTTACAAACAAGAAGAATCCTTGAGAAAGTAAGACTTTTAAATGGACATATATGAAATAATTTGCATCTGAATAAAAACATCCTTCCAAATAAAAAAAAAAATGAGCCAGAGACCTAGCATGTAAAATTTCTGCCTGATTTTTTTGTTCTTACAGGCAAAGAGAAAGAAGGTTTAGCAGAACATATCAGTAATCTTATCATAGCATATTTTTACTGATACACAAACTTTGCATTCTTCTTTTTTTGTTGTTTCTTCTTTTTTTTCATGGAAAAAAATTATAAAAAGGATCACATCTACTCATCCTGTTCCTCATATGTTGGGTTGTGGTTTATTTTGAGGGGGTGTCTCTTTTCAAATCAACAAACAATTTAGAACAATAATATATGACATACAAGAATATTATTGGTGTTTACAAAAATGATTGAAAAATAATAGCTCTAAAGTAAAGCTGGAAGATGTATTTTGACCGGTAATTGTCTGTCACTCCTAATGGCCTCTTTCTGAAGAGTTTCTTATTATAATTCTTCAGATAAATTTGTTATGCAGCTAGATTTGTTTATTCATATTTTGCTCATCTCTGTAAGATGTTCTTTCTATTAATCCTCCAAGAGTCAAATTATTTTGTGCTCTTTGACCCATCAGATTCCAGCTCATGAAGCAGCTTAATTTTCACTGAATTAAGACACGTCCTCTTGAGAGATACCACAAGATCTGTTATCAAATTTCATAATCTAAAGTCTAGCCATAGTTAAAGTTAATCTCTTAATAGTAAGGAAGAAAAAATGTTCTCAGCTCATAACAGAATACGTTAGGTTTCTTGCTTATGAGTTGACTTTTGAGAACAGAATGGATGTTCACAGTATTTACGTAAATTAGACAAATCAGAAGGCCTGCAATTCCAAGCAATGCTTCCCAACTGAAAGAAATGCATAGAAACACAAGCTGTCACTGCAATGTATTTGCATTGCAGATTAGCAAGCAGATCTGTATACTCTCCTTCCAATAGCCAAGTACTGACAACTTAAGACATCAATACATTTTGAGGGCGCTTTAACATTTCAATTTTAACAATCAGGGTTTAAAGTTGAATCACACTTTCTTGATTTATGATGTTGATCAACATTTGTAAGTACACAGGCAGAACTGCAAATAACTTTGATTTTAATTGCCTTATTCAAAAATAATAAATAACCTCCTTAGTCTTGAAGGTAACACTGCTTTCATTTTGTGCTGGATACTCGATAGCTCTTGCTGATGGAATTTCTGCCCAGGGAAGAAGGTTGAAGGGCTGAAGCCATTCATCCATAATACAATTTACATCTTTCTAAACCCTGCAGAGAAACATCAGCCTACTGAGGCTAGCATTAGTGCAGTGCTTTTCCTGTCAATTTGGAAGCCCAAAAATACATCCACTGAGATGACCCCACAGAAAAAGAGGAGTCACAGTCTTAAGGGCCACCATATATCTCTTTAACAAAGGCTGAAAAGTGGAGGCATAAAGAAGACAATCATCTGTGTATGGGGCCAATATATTACTAAGTTATATGACTGTTTCTTTCCAATAAAGTCCTTCTCTCGCTCTCTCACACACACATTCCCTTCCCTACAGACTTACTCGGAGAGGTCCTTAAGAAGTTCAATGGACCTAACATACATAACCCATTACAAAACTAAACACATATGGAAAGAAGTTCTGAGATCCCATGGCTCAGTTGTATGCAGAAAATAGAGACTGAGGGCTTCTCAGGGGACACCCTAATGCTATTTTAATCATGAGAGAAGTATAATTTGGGCTACTTCAAATGTATGATAAAGCAAGACTTTTCAGGTAAGTCTGCCTAATTGGTCTAAGTCTTCTGACATTGACATTTACCTCTTCAATTTCATGTGGAAATTTCATATGTAACTAGAAACATCTTATAAATCACAATACAAAGCCATGAAGGTTACGAAGACCTGCTAAAGCAAGTCTTTTGACTTGCTCTTTACCAGCCTTTCTTTACCTTTTAAATCGAACAAGATCAACTACCTTAGGAGGTTTTATGTGTTTGATATGATACGCTACAGCTTTCTGGAAGTTTTTCACAAATGTGAAAGAATTGACTCAGTTCCAGAACTCAGCTTGTAAACTACTAATGATAGATTTTGAAAGAAAAAAGTTTGATTTCTATAAATGTGAATTATTAAGTCCAATTTTTTTGAGGATGGATTTGAACTTTTTAGGAGCAAAAAAAAAAACATTAAAGAAACTAAAGCCTTCTTAAAAGAGAATTCTCGGTCCCCTCATGTCTGAGTATAAGAAATCTCACAGGCCATGTATTCATGTATATTTGATTTATTTTGACTTCCTAATGAACTTTAAACCATTTTTAACAGGAAGAACTCATCCAATAGTTTCTCAAAATAGGCCTTAACTTGTTTAAAGGGTATTTGGAGTAGCACCATCTCACTGAAACAGACCAGGTTTCAGTGCATTGGTATCCAGAACATCAGCCCTAGACCGGAAGTACATATCTACAAAATAAAAGTGACAATCTATAAAAAAAATCAGATTCTTTCTTCTCTGAATGTCTGCTTTCATGTTGGAGAGGGAGATTATCAGGTATGTTTTGACAGTGCAAATTCAAAACTGATTTAAACATCTGTATAACTTGAAGATCAGAACAAGTCTTTATAAGTCTAGGCTAACATGTACCCTTATACTAAGCAAAAAGAAAAATCCTCTAGCCTAAATAGAAGGCCACCATGGCTAACTTTATCTCCTGAGACTTTTTCCTTCTAGCCTGTTCTCTTTTGATGCCTAATAATCTAGAGCGACAACTTGTCCCTTAAGCTCAATTGCTCCAGGTTGAGAAAACAGAATATGTACCACCTTATATGCTACCTGATCCCATGATTTAGAATTTCAGATGAAAACCAGTGGATGCCAGTTGAATTTGTACCTGTGAGGGCTGTGAAAGTCCAAGTTTTCACTTTTCCAAGGATGACATAGTCTGTGCTCAGGAGGAGGTAGACTCTTTTCCAGAACAGGCTGAACCAAAATGTTGCCCCAAGATTCAGCTGTATCAAGCAAGACTAACAAATAAACTTCACACAGGTTTGCTCAGTGCTGTGAATTTGCTGGTTTACATTTCAGCGAAATGTTACCATTCTGATATGTGCATACGAAATTAGTCTCCTCAGGTGGAAGTTATGCTTTGATGAAACGCTTAAGCCTCCTCTGGGACAAATAATTTTTATTATTTGGAGTTTGCTTTTTGTAATACAATAGCTTCCATCTGTTTGGGAGGAAACTGCAGTGGGAAGATGAAGAAGGGTGAGCCTGTGTCTCTGAAGGAATTATCTTTGGGCAGGCTACTATTGCCCAAGCTATACCTTCCGCGCAATAGCATACTTCACACCTTTGTCTTTGGTTCCATTGATCTAAGCATACAGGAGGTTGCATTATGCCTGGGGACTGAGTAGGCTTATCTGAATAATAATTTTGAATGACTTAAGGATTTCTGACTTTGAGTTGTATGACACAATTTCTTGTGCTTTTATCTTATAGAAGGGATAACTTGCTTAGTCTTTTAAATAATAAGACATTCATATCATATTTTTACAATTTATTTCACTCTACTGTATGTGACAATTATAGGACTTGGAAAATGTCACACCTGTCTGAGTTGATCCCTCTATTTTTATTGACACCAATAATTATATTCTCTCTCAAATTTCTTTTTGCTAACCTAACCTAATAAAATCCTTTAATATCATAAATAGAAAAGTATTTTCTCTAATCCTCAGTTGGTCCTTCTCTGAACCTGTTATAGTTTGAATTTATGAAAAGCCTTATGAGTATCTTTACTTTGGTACTAGACCTTCTCTTCCCCTGGAATTCTCTGCTGTAAATATGCACCTGGTGTATCTTCTTAATTTTTGCATCATCCTGTAGGCTTACAGTTACTCCATTTTCTTATAGTACAAAGGTTCTTTTGCTCTTCTGCGACTGCCAGCCAGTGATCCTGAACTTAGAGAAATGTTAAAAATCCCTAAATTTGTGAGCTTGCATTTTATGACAGTAAGATTTGACCCTTTTTTTTCTTTTATTCTTGAGATCATCCAATTCTTTGTATACAATATCTAATTGCCTTCTAGAATTTTAAAGCCTAAAACTTTTTGTCGTCAGAAATTTTCATTAATATTCACTTATTTTTTTCTTACAAATGCATTAAGCAGTGATTAAGTTCAGTCTATCAACCTCTGAAGAATTTAGCTGGTAACTGTCTATATAGTTGATATTTCCTCTAGCAACATAACACGCAGCTGTCTAGTATTTATCAAATTCTTAATCCACTCAGCAGCAGACTCATTTTTTTTGTACTAACACTGATTTTTTTTCAAGTGGCACTGCAACGAGTGTTGTATTGAGCAAAATTTTGTAAAATCTATAGCACATTTAAAGTGGTTATTCTGTAATTGGTAATCTTAATAGAGGAATATATTGGGTTATTTTAGCATTCTTTTTTTCTCGGTAAACTTACATTGCACCTTACTCAGTTATCTATTTCCCATCATGTTTTAGTGATTGTTTATTTCAACATGAGCTTCAAACATTTTTAAAAACAAATTTAAAACAAATTTATATAATCAAACAATTTTCTCATGAAAACAAGAAGGATCTTAAAAACAAAGCATCACACATAGCCTTAGATTCAATATTTCTTGATTTTTGCATGTCTGACCATGAAAAATTAACTTAGTTAATCACAGGTTTTTTCCAAAACCTATGAAGAACAAAGACTTATTAAGCTAATAGTTTGGCTTGTACTTCAATTCAGGTATAATTAGTAAGAATCTCAAAGTACAGGTTTCAGGAAGATCAATACTGTGAACTGCGATCTGCTATAGATCTAGAATAATTTGAGGTATACGAATTTAGTGTATATAGGTGAGATGTTCGGCTGTCAATGTCTGTTCTATTTTATGTTGTTCATAAAGACTTCTGATATACCTTAGTATACTGGATATTTTCATGAGTGGGTAGGGCACAGTTTTTAAGCCTTTGTGCACACTTACTATATTCAGCACACTGCCCTGAATTAATTTGCACTTAAAATGGTCATTATGGAAAATAATTTGTAAGTGTTGTTCTGTTTTTGCATTAGTGGAAGAGTATTTATGATAAAACTGTTATAATTATTGTTTTCTAAAGAAGCCTTGAATATAGTGTTTTTTCACCTGGGCTTTTACTACTATCAGAAATTTAGGATTACATCTTTGTGCAAATATAAGTATTAAAAAGTGACTGACTCTCAGTCAATTTACATTTTATTAGTTTATACTTCTAAGGCTCTAATCACACAGAATTTATTTGGTACAGGCAATGCATCACAATGGAAATATTTGTTTTCTATTCACTTGCTCCTGCAATATTTTTTAGCCAATATATTAGTAATAAACCATTCTGAATACTCTATCAAGTAGATAGATTTTAGTTATATTATAGTTTGCTAAGCCATTAAATCTAAAACTGAGATTCTGTGAAGACCTCAACTGTAAAGAATATTACAGACAAAGGCTCATATGATTTGATTTCATAGTTTAAGCTTGCTTTAGATGAGATCATTAAGTCGTAAATTCTACCACTACGTAATGGCAAAAGTTAAAGCTGGCCACTGGGTTAAAGAAAAAATAAATTACATTGAATTTCAATATTCCTCATTTCCAGCTAATGTTGTGGAATTATATTGATATTCTTAAATATGCCATAATGTCTCAGAACAACATAAAAGAGGAATCCATCCTGAGGAAGTCTCAATTAAAGATAAATAAATAATTATTCCAAGAATGAAGAAAAGGAAACTGCGCACCAGTGTGAGCCATCAGCATCAGATTTATTTGGCAGTGGAACCCAACAGTTAAGATTATTTTGCACAGAAGCAAAGTCACACAAGCCTAAAAATATCTCACCGTCTCACAGGACCTCTCACCGGTGAAGCATTCTGTCTAGTACAACTTCATCATTAGCTTGTTGCCAAGATGCTCGATACTTTTTTAGGAAAAATCCAATAGATAGTGAGTGAAGGAGTACAGGTTAGGTGATTTAGGACCCAGTTCAGCAAAATGCCTCATCACATCCTAACTGTGAAGTTAGTAATAATATGTATGTTTACCAGCAACACTTGAAAGCATATGTCTGGATGTAAGTCAGAGTACCTACTTGAAAATATGCCTCAATATGAGGCAATACCAATGCCTGCCAGCTGACCATATATCCGTGTTTTTCTTACAAAAGCCTAATTTGCCAAGTAGAAGTTAATGCAGTTTCTCTAGACAGCAAACCAATGCATTAAAACAACAGTTGACTGACCAGATGGATTGATATAGGAGGTTCTCTGAAGGTAGTCCGTCCTTCCTTCCTTCCTTCCTTCCTTCTCTCCTTCCTTTCTTTCTTCCTTCCTCCCTTCCTTCTTCTTTAGGTGTCAATTTTCAGGTTTTCAGGCATCAGTTGTCTTGATCAACATCAACAATAATTGCGTGTTATTATTATTATCATCATCATCATCATCATCACAAAGTACACCATTAAAAAACAAATGTTATTCTGTTTCTGACACCAAGAATTTCAGCCTACTATACCCTACTGGCAGTATCTCTAAGTGGTACTTAGTACCTGCAAGAGCTTTCCAGAGACATCAGCTGCAGAATAACATCCTCAATATTTTGACTACTCTCAACTCGTTGAATACACCTGAGCACTATACTGTGGTGCCTACAGCTTCCAGCCTCAGGGATAAAGTAATTACTGCTGATAGGCAGAAAAGGTGTCTCAAAACAAAGCAATTCAATTTAATTAGTTAGTCTATCAGTTGTGATGGGTAGAAATGGAGGTCACAGAGGCAGACCATCACTGAGTTCCTGAAGAGTTCCTAGCCTCTGAGAAAGAATGGACAGCACAGAGCAGGGCATTAACACTGACAAGGTTAAGAATCAGATAACAAAATGAGCCCAGCCCTTCATGGTATCACCTTTCCTTGCCTCATTTATTTAATCTGTGAACCTTCATCTACTCAAAATGTACTCTGATAGCCTGACCTTCAACTCATCAGATGCTTTTGCACCACTGTAAGGTGCTGTATCCTTAAGCAAAGAAGCATGAATAAAAAATTCATAACATAAGTGCATACTGTATTGATAAAGAATTGTACTACTTACAGTAAGAAGTGGACACATCAATGTCTTCTCTTGAGTTTCTTGCTTAGACTGAAGTCCTCTTGCTACATCCAACAGAGACATTACAAACCTCAGTTTAAGCATGGCAACTGATACTCTCCAATTGCCTCTCTGTATATGGAGGGTTTGTTCCCAAGGACTGTGTACAAAGTATTTAGTGATTTCACCAAAAGGATTTCTATATTCTTTTATTGGAAACCTGGCTGAAAAGCACCAAAAGTACTCTACCTCTAACAAAAATATATATGTGATATACACTGATAAAGCAATTCCAGGAGAGTTTTCAGAGATACAGCTTCAGGTGATGAAGCAAACTTTACCATTCAAGAAAAGGATGAAGTCTTGGAGCTCACGTTCACACAAAAATAAAACCTGTTTTAAGAGGAACCTCCTGAGTTGCTATCATGAGCTTGTATTTAAACACAGCTATTGTAAATCTATCATAAAAAACAGTTTGGAAGAACCAGCCAACCAGAAATTCCCGTTCTCCAAACACTATGCCAAATACCTTTTCACTGACAGGATCAGTGGATGAATTTACCACCACAGATTATGTAGCCATATGAGCTACCTTACTATATTTTCCCTTGAATTTTGCAATTTAATTAGGTAATTCTAACACTTAGAGATCAAGTAAAACTGGAAAACTACAACAATAAACAATAAATCCTAAACAAGTTCTTGAAACAGCAACAATGAAGGAACAATAAACTTGCAAGACTTCTTTGTATTCAGAGATATTGCCATGTCCCTGAGTTGCCCTGACCCAGACAAGTATTGGTGTAACTCCTGTACTTGCTAATTCTATATATATTCTGTGCCGTCCTTTATGAGATGATATCACAGAATCACAGAGTGGTTGAGGTTGGAAGGGACCTCTGGAGGTCACCTGGTACAACTCTCTGCTCATGCAGAGTCACCTACAACAGGTTACTCAGGACTGTATCCAGGCAGCTTTTGAATATCTCCAAGGATGGCAACTCCACCACCTCTCTGGGCAACCTGTGCCAGGGCTCAGTCACCCTCACAGTGAGAAGTGCTTCCTGATGTTCAGAGGAAACCTTCCATGTTTCAGTTAGAGCCCATTGCCCCTGGTCCAGTCACTGGGCGCCACTGAAAAAAAGCCTGGCTCTGTTTTCTTTGTAACCCTCCCTTCAAGTATGTATATACAGTAGTAAGGTCCCCCTGAGCCTTCCTTTCTCCAGGCTGAACAGTCCCCACTCTCTCAGCCTTTCCTCACAGCAGAGATGCTCCAGTCCTTCATCATCTTAGTGGCCCCTTGCTGGGCTCTCTGCAGTATGTCCATGTCTCTCTTGTACTGAGGAGCCCAGAACTGGACAGAGTCCTCCAGGTGTGGCCTCACCAGTGCTGAGGAGAGGGCAAGGATCACCTCCCTCGACCAGTTGGCAATACTTTGTCTAATGCAGCCCAGGATACTGTTAGCTTTCCTTGTGGCAAGGGCACATTGCTGGCTCATGTTCAACTTGTTATCCACCAGGACCCTCAGGGCCTTCTCTGCAAAGCTGACTTCAAGCCTCCAGCACATATCCCATATGCCTGGGGTTCTTCTTCCCCAGATGCAGGACTTTGCACTTCTTGTTGAACTTCATGACGATATGGGATATATCTCTTCATAGCCTCATCATGTTTGATATATATATGATTCTGTTACTTTTAAGCACAAAACCAACTGAGGGCAAGAGATACCTTGCAGAAAAAGCGTATGTTTTTAAGATGCTGTCTCTGAAAAAAACATTTATAACAAACGCTAAGATCTTCTGGGTTTACAGTAAAAGATGAAGCTACACCCACTTGGCTACAGTGCTGTCGTGATTTAACCCCAGCCAGCAACTCGGACCACACAGCCACTCACTCACTCCCCCCTGTTCAGATGGGGGAAAGAATCAGAAGAGTAAAATGAGAAAAAACTCGTGGGTTGAGATAAAGACAGTTTAATAGGCAGAGAAAAAGCCGTGCATGCAAGCAAAGCAAAACAAGAAATTCATTCACTTCTTCCCATTGGCACACAGGTGTTCAGCCATCTCCAGGAAATCAGGGCTCCATCACATGTAATGGTTACTTGGGTAGACAAATGCCATAACTCCGAACATCCCCTCTCTCTTCCTTATTCTTCCCCCAGCTTTATATACTGACCATGACGTCATATGGCATGCAATATCCCTTTGGACAGTTGGGGTCAGCTGTCCCAGCTTTGTCTCCTCCCAAATTTTTGTGCACTCCCGGCCTACTTGCTGGTAGGGTGGCATGAAGAGCAGAAAAATCCTTGATGTCTGAGCAACAACCAACAACACTAGTGCACTACCAACACTACTCTCATTCCAAATCTAAAACATAGTGCTATACCAGCTGCTAGCAAGAAAGTCAACCCCATCCCAGCCGAAACCATGACAAGTCATCAGCTGAATTTGCAATTAAGCCCATAATTGGTACTGATATCCCTAACTGTCCATTTTCCTGATCAGGCAGCAGACATCTGACTTGGCACAGCCTCTAACCAGACCAGGTGGAAATCAGCAGTTGATATGACCTGACTTATGAGAGCTTGGAAAATTAGGTATATAACAGTACTAAAAAATGATATTGACACTTTGTTGGAACATCTCACTTCCCTGAATTGAACTGAGATTTCACTGGAAGCCAACCTTTTGGAGCAAGTATCTTGGAAGGAAACACCATGGGGGTGGAACCGTCACCACATCAGTTAGGTCAAAAACTAATGAGTGTACCATTTAAAATGCTACCTGCTTTGTCTGCTTTCTTTCTGATACAATAGTCTGGAGAAGTGCTCTCTACACTTTAAATTGTCAATAGCTGTGAGAATTCATGAAATTTTATAATAGTTGTAAGTTTTACAAGTAGAAAAGCAATCTGAAACTCAGCACTTCAGTTTGGCCAGCCACCAGCTTACAGTTTTTTGCTGAAGTACTTTTATTCACTACATTTGCTAGGCATTCCCAACCATTAGTCTCGATTCAGCCTCCCTAGACTCCTTTTCTAAGACACGGGATTTTTGCATAATAGCCCTAACACCAAATTACTCTTACTTAACTGGGCAATCAGCTCCCTGTCACCATGATGACCACAGACTTTTTCTCTTCCCAAACCAAAGCAGCAGGAAAGGAACTTCTGATCCCATAAAGCTCTGCTTCTCAGGAGGCTTGGAGGTGGGGGAATGAAGGATTCTGCAGTCAGTCTCAATTTTCCACTTTTTAAAGCAGTCTACAGCCCTCTTTTTCCCTGTTCAGATGGTTGGTTTCAAATGCGGTCTTCCATCTGCTTTGCTAACCTTTAACCCTCTCCTGCCTTATTGCAGTTGGATAGATTCTCTCATAACTTCCACAATTTATGGAAAGACAACAGCAAACAGCAAGGTCATGCAAAGATAGCAAACAAAAAAATCACTCTTTTTCCACTATATCGCCACTATTACTACACAGTGAATAAAATATAAATATCTAGATGAAGACGGAGAAAATTTCTAACTCATCTTGCATTTATTCTCCCTTTTAATACTCTTTTTCCTTCACCTAACACCTTCATTTACCAAGTATTTTGGATATAGAGATAGGCAAAAGGGGAAAATCCGGCAGCTTGTATTCCCACCCCCATCCCACCTACATACACACGTACAGCTACATACTCCCAAGTCTCCCCTTCCTTCCAAGTCGCCTTCTTGCCCCTTAAATATCTTTTCCTCCTACTCTCTCTCAAGACCCCTTAGATTCTTGCTTTACCACTTCTCAGCCTGAATAGCTGGGTACTGAGAGCTCAGCCCCTGCCTGGCACATTCAGAGAACATGAGCTTCCTCCTCAGGATGCAGATCACAAAAAGGCTTAAATACACATTTGTGACAGAGGGCTGGCATCTGCTATGCAGAAAGTAAGGTGGCAGTGAGAGGAGAGGGAAATACACAGCAATTTATCTGCCTATTATACTTCAGCAAACCTGCTGGCAGACCAGGTGTTGTCTGTGTAAGTAACACTTTCTCCTGGTGAGGCATTAGGTGGTTAGAGAACCAACCTTAGACACACATCATCCTCTAAGAGCTGGCCCTGAAGCCTATACACCCCCTGCATCTTCTCAGGATAGCCTGTCACTGTTCCTCCTGACAGAGGTCAACTCAGCTCTGCCAGACAGTTTTACCAGCCTGTCAGAAATGTGAGTAAATTGTGTCCTCTGTCAGTATTACACTCTGCCAATCCATCTTCCAACCCTTGATTTCTTTACTTTAAAAAAAAAAAAAAAGTAAGCTTTTATTTTTTCCTCTTAAATGTGCAGACTTTCTCTTCTGATTCTATATAAGGATCCATGACCTCAAAGCCAAACCTGTATTTCTCCCTGTAAAAGTAAGGAGAACAAACAATTTACTTGTGTCTTTCCTATAACAGGTCCTCTGTACCGATAGCCTATTCTAGTTTTTCCCATCAGGTTAAATATTTCTCTGAGGCACACAGGACTCTGAGATTAAATGAGTGTCCTCTTGGCTTTCTGACCTCTGGTTAGTGATGAGTTTCCTCCCCTCCATAGTAACGGGAGAAAAAAAAAAAGTGATGGATGGCACTGAGAAAGCTGTTAGAAAGGGAGAAGGCAGCTTACAATGCCTCTTCAGTGTGAAATGATCTACTTCAGTGGTAGTGTTGGGTGATGGATGCATCTGACTTCATTTTCACTCTCTTCCTGTTTTACACAATCACCCTGAAAAGCACTGCATTAGCTGCCACTGCTTGATGTAGCTTCTCCGTATGTATCTCCTCATTTGTTTTTACCTAGATGAACTTTTCTGACATGGTGTATATGCTCGGCATTTTTGAAACCTGCATATCTATTTCCTTTGCTTTCTACAGGGAGAGGGACAAGAATAGCAAGGATAGAGATTGCTTAGTTACATTCTTCAACTACATAAATGCAGATACATTTAGGAAAAATACATACATACATACATACCCATATTCAGAAAATACAGGTGTCTTCAGAAACCACTGAGGCAAGGGCACAGACAAGGGCAAGGGAACAGACATATCAGGGTCACACTTCTAACTCAGTGAGTGAGGTGTTGTCCAGGAGATTAGTGATATATATTTCATCTCCTCGTGTTCAGGGAATTTGAGACATTTATCTGAATAGCTCTCACTCAAAAAGGCTTCCTGTCCATAATTCTTGCAGCAGAATCAGTGTCCGCATCCTTCTTGGCAACATTTAGCATCATGAAAATTGCCAGCTATATTTCATTTTTAGAATCTATTTTTTCTCTATGTACAAATCAGGGTATGGTTCCTTTTTCAGATGTTTTTCTGAGCTTTCAGTTCTGGCAAAAGAAAAAATCAAAGCAGAATACCTTGACTTGAACCACTGGCTAATGTAAATTGAAATGGAAACTATTGCTGAAGAATTACTGTCAAAACAGTAAAGCCAAGATTGTGAGAGGTTCATTTTTTCTAACTGTAATCATGCAGAGATGGGAATATCTTCTGGAGCCCAAGGCTTATTAGTTTAAGTAGTTAGGACTGTTCCTTAACCTATTCAATACCAGCTCTTTTATTGTGGACTTGATATGCTCTTTCACTAAACAATGAACATAGTTAACATGTGTGGACCTCACTGGTCTGCCTGTAAATGGTCATGCAAACGGTTGGTTTAGATTCCTTTTGTATGTTTGGTGTTTTGTCTGTGTGCTTGTTTGGGGTCTTTGTTTGTTTGGTTTTAACTTNCTTCAGGAGGTATTTTTGTTTGGTTTGTTTTTTTCTTGAGAATATTGTTTGTTTATTTGTTTAGCATCAGTAAAGCTCCTGGGTACCTAGTACACTTTCCTTTAACAGTCAACATAAAAGCTGCGTTTGTCCTCATGAACATCTTGGTTGTCAACTTGCTGAAGTCACTGCACAGGAAATGCTGTTATGCAAGTGATACAACAGGAAAGAAATAAAGCAAGAAAAATTCATCCCACGTGGCAGTCTCTGTTAGTTTTGACAGCAAACCAGGTGAGAAGCCAAGAAAGAGGAGCTGACAACTAGATTCCATTGTCAAGAAGTTTGTCTGCACCTGCTGTCAAGACCCATGTGGAAGGGTAGCTGCATGTGTAAAATGTGGACAGTGCTCTGCATTCCCTGCAACAGATGAACTGCCAGGAGAGTAGGAAGCATTATAAATGAGGCAATGTATTTTTGAAGTGCAATGCTATTTTAAAAATAAATACTGAGCTCAGGGATTTGGACAACTCTGGAGATGGATTAGTTATGAATAAGGGGTCTTTCACCTTTGTCTCTCTAGTAAGAATCCACTAAGTATGAACAGAGACTGAAAGCTCATTAATTTGTGAGCTGTTTCATACGACCTATGTGAACTGAAGCAATGGACTTTGAATCATGGAATTACACAATAATTTAGGTTGAAAGGCATCTCTTGAGGTCATCTAATCCAAATCCCACCCAAGACAGAGAGAACTTCAGTATTACATTAGGCTGCTCAAAACCTTGTCCGGTATTTCCACCAATGAACATTCTACAGCTTCTCTTGTAAATCTGCTTCAGTGTGTAACCAACCTCACTGTGAAAATGTGCTCAGCTTCTGGCTGACACGCGGTTCCTCAAGGGGAGTCACACACTAATTCTCACCAGGAAGGTCAATATTTAACGTGCAAAGAGGCCAACATTTCTTGCTTCTGTATCAGATTAATGATGATGCTGGTGGACCACGTGCTGCCTTCCCTACCACAGTGAATTTCTGTTGAGCCTTTCAAAAGCTTCTTTTCTATTCTTGAGTATTCAGTTATCTGGGGGTGGGGGACCGAATACAGGGAGTGAGGAGAGCTTTTTACTTTTCTTTCCTTGCTGACTGGCTAATAAAGAAAAGGCAACGTCTAGAAAACAAAAAGTTTTAACGTATGAACAAAATATCTCTGATCTCTAGGAGAGAATCTATCTCACTGAATACATTCATCACTCAAAATATATCTGTTTTGAAACCTTTAATGAGAAGTGTCCTCAGGGAAAAGTTTTCTCTCATTTTACTTGAGAATCGCACAGTTTATCATTTGAGTATCCATTGGCCATATTAGAATTCAGACAAATATCTGCATATTTTAAATGTCTGCCTGAATACTGAGATCATTTGTCAATGTCCTCACTGAATTGTTAGTCAGACGGAGTCATGCACATTATTTGAGACAGAAAATGAACTGTTTGGGTTGCTATGGTTACAGCCATGGAGAAGATAAATTTGTGCAGCTACTATCTTTCTTGAGGGGGTGGGGTGGGGAAAGATAATTGAAAACCTAAAAGTTAATCCAGCACATCAGGACAGGGTCAGAACTGAAACAAAGCTTTACGTGTGCATTTCATTATATGGGTGAAAGACACAATGTATCCATAAAAGTAAACAAATATTGATGGATGCTTCCATTACACTACCCTTCTTTAAATTTATGCCGTAATTTGTAGCAGTCAGGTCATGGTGATTGGGCTGGTTCAACCAACAGGATTTGTTAATTTGGACAGTTTTCTGATTTAGAATAGCATGATGAGGTGGTGGCTTCTTCCTTGAGAATTACTTCTAAGACTTTTGTTTCATAGAAATGCAGAATCATGGAATCGTTTAGGTTGGAGGGATCTCTTGAGTTCATCTAGTCTAACGTCCCTGATCAAGTGAGGTCATGTACAGCAGATTATCCAGGACTGTGTCCAGTCAGATTTTCAGTATCTCCAAAGGTGGAGACTCCTTAACACCCCTGGGCAATGTATTCCACTGTTTGACAACCCTCAAAGTAAAAAGAGTTTCCTTGTGTTGACATGGAATTTAATGTGTTTTAATTTGTGCTCATTGCCTCCTGTCATCTCAATGGGCAACACTGAAAAAATCCTGGCTCTGCCTTCTTCATTCTCTCCTGCCAGGTATTTGTACACAATTATGATTCCCCTGAGCCTTTTCTGCAGGCTGAACACTCCCAGCAGTCTCAGCCTTTCCTCATATGACAAATGCTCCAGTCCTTTCAACATCTTCGTGGCCCTCAGCTGGATTTTCTCCATTAAGTCAGTATCTTATTTGGACTTGGGAGGCCAGCACTAGACACAGTACTCCAGATAGGGTCTCATCAGCGCTGATCAAAGAGGAAGGGTCACCTCTGTTGATGTGCTGGCAATGCTCTTTCTAATGCATCTCAGGATACTATTCACCTTTTTTGCTGTGAAGTTGCATTGCTGTCTCATGGTTAGCTGAGTGTCCACCAGGGCCACAAGGTCCTTCTCAACAAAGCTGCTTTCCAGCCAGGTGGCCCCCCAGCTGAACCAGTGACTGGGGTTATTCATTGCCACAGCAGGACTTTGCTCTTTCCTTCATTAAATTCCTCTCTGCCCATCTCTCTAGCCTGCCATAGATGCTCTGAATTGCAGCACATTAATGTGGTGTATCAGCTAGTCGTCCCAGTTTTGTATGATCTGCAAACTGTCTAAGGGTGCATTTTGGTCCATCATTCAGGTTGTCAATTAAGATGTTACACAATATTGACCTCAGTATTGAACCCTGGGATACACCACTAGTGACTTGCATCCAACTGGACTTTGTGGCACTGCTCACAACCCTCTGGGTGCAATCATTGAGCCATTTTTCAGTCCACCTCGTTGCACGCATATCTAACCCATACTTTGTCAGCTTGTCCATGATGACATGGGAGACAGCGTGAAAGGGTTTACACTAAAGTTGAGGTAAAAACATCCACTGCTCTCCCTTTGTCCATTAAGCTAGTCATCTCACTGTAGGTAGCTATCAGGTTGGATAAGCATGACTTCCCCTTTGTAAATCCATGCTGACTAATCCCGATCACTTTCATGTGTTTGGAAATGCTTTCCAGAAGCATTTTCTCCATTACCTTCCTAGGGACTGATACGAGACTTACTGGCCTGTATTCCCTGGATATTTCCCTGGCCTTCTTCAATATAGGAGTGTCCTTTGCTCTCTTCCAGTCTTCTGGAACTTCTCCCAGTGGCTATGACTGTTCAGAGATAACCAAGAGCAGCCTTATAATGACATCAGCCACTTGTGGATGCAATCTGTCAGCACCCATGGACTTGTGTCTGTCCAGTTTGTTTAAGTGTTAAGTCCCTAACCTGGTCCTACTGCACTGAGGATAAATCTTCCTTGTTCCAGACTTTCCTTCTGGTCTGTGGGTCCTGGGATTCCTGAAGGCCAGTTTTACTGGTAAAGATTTAGGCAAAGAAGTCACTGAGTACCTTGACCTCTTCCATGTAATTTCTCACCAGTCTCCCTGCTGCTTTCAGCAGCAGTCCCACATTTTCCTGAGTCTCCCTTTTGCTGTTCATGTACATGTACAATCCTTTCTTGTTGCCCTTCACATCCCTTGCCAGATTCAACTCTGGCTGGCTAGAAAAGCCAAGGCAGCTTTTCTAAAACTATCGCTGTAAGATCAGATAGTATGTCCTCTTGAGTCACATTTCCCTACTTCCACCTCTTGTGCAGTTCTTTTTTATGTCTGAGTCCAGTTAGGAGCTTTTTGCTCATCCAGACCTCCTTCTTGCCTCCTTTTTTTGAATTCCTAGTTGCTGGCAACTTCGGGGAGGTTATCCTTGAATATCAACAAGCTCTCCTGCACCCTCCTTTCTTTCCAGGGCTACATCCCATGTATTCTTCCAAGCAGATCTCTGAAAAGGTCTGCTCTCTCTGAAAATGTCTAGTCTCCTGTGGTTCAAGGTTGTGGTCCTTCTTTTTGCCTTGCTCTCTTCTCTTTGGGTCCTAAACTCTACCATCTTATGTTCACTGTAGCCAAAGCTCCTGCTGACTTTCACATCTCTGACCAGTTCTTCCTTGTTCCAGGTCTAGCCATGCACCTCTACTTGATGACTCTGTCATCTGGTTTCAATTAAGTATCATGTATCAACTCGAGAAGCCAGAGTCCCACATCTATCCATTCATGACTGAGAGTTCTAATTACTATGAAAAATTATTCTATTCCCCAACTTCATGTAGATGAGAAGGGTAGGAAGTCAGGCATTCACTTCCTCCCTAAAATAGTTTTCATTTAAGCAGTATCCTTCTGAGACACATGAGAGACTGTGCAAACCCCTTCAGGTCTTGAAATATCTGTGCTACTCTCTAAGGCTTCTCTGGTGCTCTAACCTATGTGATAGCTATAGCCAAACTGCTCATGTTAAGCTGCATGTAGCCAATTGAGGTTTCTGCCTTGAAACTCTCTCATGTTCTTGGTATGAGGACCCCAGGATATCCAGATCCCTATCTGTGGGAAGAAGCAAGTTAACAAGATCTTCAAAATCCCACCCTGTGTTTTGTTTTCATTCAGTCCAAAAGGAAGTCACAGCAACCATCCAGCACTTAATTTTCCTGAACAGTCTTTGGCACATCTTTGGTGAGTAATTGGTCTAGGGAGTTTGACAATCTGGCATTATTGCTAGTTTAATGTGAAACAGGGGGTGGCTTGCCCACTTTCCCTGACTACATATATGGATAAAAGTGGCCTTGGCTACTTTCTTAATGTAATGATTTTTAGTGTATCCTGAGCATACCTGCCTGGACCCTTAAGCAGAGGTAAGGCAGGAGCTATCTGTCTACCTAGTCAGTCAGGAACAGGCTGAATGAATGCAGACAGCTGAATTCTAGCTCATAAGTAATACCCAGGTCCTCCAAGAAGCACCTACTGCTTTTTAAACACATGTGGGACTAACGAGTGATGGACAGAAGTGTTTACAGATCACTCCCTGAAAACTCACACAGTCTTGGTCTTTCTCTTAGTTGTTACCTTTTAATTTAATACCTAGAAATACAAACTTATCAAAGACATGAATGAAGTTTGGGTTCAATTTTCTGCTGGGAGGTCTTTTCTGATGTCAGCAGAGGTGCTACTAACTTACAGCAGAGAAGTGAGGTCATTATTAGGCCTATCATAATCTATAACAAGCCATTTAAATCACTGTGAATATATTATTTGACACATTTATTCCTGCCTGTGAATTATTTATGAACCAGTCCAGAAATCCTACAATGCCAGTGTTATTCATAGCTGTCCACCAGTAGATTACTACATAGGCTAATTTCACTAGTATTTTTAAATGCCGTTCACCACTGGTCTTGCTGATTGCTGATACCACATAGCTGCCAGCTCATGATTCCCTTTCTGAGGAAAAGTAATCACCTCCCAAAATATAAAGGCCACAGAGTTTCCAATGTTACTCTGGCCTACTAAGCACAATAAAAGGTTTTTGGCACTGTGAGAGAAAATTTTGGAGCTAAGTAATAATTGTAATTGTTAATGTTCATTGAACTTGTTGAATCTACAAAAAAAAAAAAAAAAAAGAAATTGCTGAGAGATCTACAGTTGTCAAAACATTCTTAAAATCTGAATAAGCACCAGAATAAATATGTGATCTTACATCACTATTTCCTCACCCTTTTGGGGATCATATTAACTTTCTTCAGGAATTGTATCAGTCGTGAACTATACTGATGCAGTGATTAATACTAGGTTTTTATCACCTCTGGTATACTTGTTTAAATCAGGTTTTGTAAGAGATTTAATGACCGAGGTGGTTTTAAGAAAAAAAAAAAATCTCTTAAGAACTAAATTCATATTAACAAAAACCTTCTTACAGGAGGCAGGATTATGATTAGCCAAATCTAAATTAAAACCTAGGGCCCCTTTTCCTACCAGTACCAATGCTTTTAATTTATTTCTTAGGAAGGATTATGTAAGATATCAGATAAAATTAGATTAGATACATTTCTCCTCCACACAGATACAGGATGATCTTTGGTAAAAATCATCTTCAGCACAAAGCATAGCTCAAGAGTGGTGGGGGCTCCCCATGGCAGGGACTGGGAGCTGGGGCCCATCTCACTGCCCCAGCCAGGAACAGGGCAGCCGTGGGACACCGGGCCTTGTGAACCTGCAGAGTTATTTAAATGCTGTAGGTTTCCAGGGGGCTATTTCAGGGGATGTAGAGCTGGAGCATGGGCAGGGAACTGGGTGAATGGCATGAGAGACTTCAGGCTCATGCTTGCCATGAGGAGCCCTGGAGGCCAGGCAGGCTGGGGGGCTGATGGTCACCATGTATAAGCAAATACTCCTGCCGTAGGGTCTGCACATGCTTTCTCCTCAGACACTCCTCTGAAAGGCTGTTTTAATCAGCCATAAACCAGTTCTTCTCCAGACCCTAAATGCGAAGTGCCACAGCTGGGGAAAAATTCAAACAACATCCTTTTACTCTACTTCAGAAGACTTTGTCTTGTTTTGGTTTTATTTTCAGGTGTGAAAATAAAGCCAATACCCTGTCATTTTTATGACAATGCATTCCTATCATAAGTAAAAAGTCACATTAATACAATAATTTCATTTTCCAGTTCACTGGCCCATAAAGTGGCTTATTGCACTTGGGTACTTAATACAAATATAGAAAAGTATTCACTTTGATATATTTTAATTCTATCAAGAGTTGTGGTGACATTTTAACAATAAGAACTAGCGAATGGGTTGTTTAGGCCATTAGCCTTTCCCTTCCAGATCAGCATTAAAATCCAGCCCAGGTGAGACAACATAATCTCCAAAACAGTTTTTATCCAGGGACTGATGTGCAATAATCTACAGAAGGTTCCTATTTGGAAAATCCTTGCTCCTCGGAAATCACAGAATCACAGAATCACAGAATTTTCAGAGTTGGAAGGGACCTCTAGAGATCATCTAGTCCAACTCCCCTGCCAAAGCAGGATTGCCTAGAGCACATTACTCAGGACTGCATCCAGGCGGGTCTTGAAAATCTCCAGAGAAGGGGACTCCACAACCTCCCTGGGCAGCCTGTGCCAGTGCTCTGTCACCCTAACTGTAAAGAAGTTTTTCCGTGTGTTGGAACGGAACTTCCTATGTTCCAACTTATGCCCATTGCCCCTCGTCCTGTCATTGGGAACCACTGAAAAGAGTCTGGCTCCATCCTCCTTCAACCCACCCTTTAGATATTTGTAAGCAGTAATAAGGTCTCCCCTCAGCCTTCTCTTCTCTAGGCTAAAGAGTCCCAGCTCTCTCAGCCTTTCCTCATAAGGGAGATGCTCCAATCCCTCAATCATCTTGGTTGCCCTTCGCTGGACTCTCTCCAGCAGTTCCCTGTCCCTCTTGAACTGGGGAGCCTAGGAGATGCTGTCATTCCTGGGGATAAATGTAGAGTGGCCACATAAGGCTGACAGGGCTACCTCTCCTGTCATTAAGCTTAGGGAGCTTTCTCTGCTCTGCCCAGATAGAGCTGCCTGTGTCCAGTGAGCAGCAGAACAGTCAATAATGTCATGAATGTTGCACTCCCTTAGCTATCCTCAGACATCCCAGCCCCTCACAGCTATTCTTTTGGCAAAATAAGAGCAATTACGGTAGTCAGAGCTAGCAAAAGCAAGGGACCAAACACAATTTTTATAAAATCAGTGGGTCAGAAATCATGGCCTCTCACATGTTGAGAAGTGATACATGGAAACTGTTGTGCATTGCTACATATGTGGTCCATTCCCTCTCCCTTATTCCCAATGTATTTAGAACAAAATCATAGAATTCTTTAGGTTGGAAAAGACCTTTAAGATCATTGAGTCCAACTGTGAACCTAGCACTGCCGAGTCCACCACTAAACCATGTCCCTAAGTGCCACATCTACATGTCCTCCAGGGATGGTGACTCATCCACTTCCCTGGGCAGCCTGTTCCAATGCTTTGAAGCCCTTTCTGTGAAGAAATTTTTCCTAACGTCCAATCTAAACTTCCCCTGGCACAACTTGAGGCCGTTTCCTCTTGTCCTATCACCTGTTACTTGGGAGAAGAGACCAACACCCACCTCTCTACAGCCTCCTTTCAGGTAGTTGTAGAGACTGATAAGGTCTCCTCCTTTTCTCCAGGCTAAACAACCCCAGTTCCCTCAGTCGCTCCTCAAAACACTTGTTCTCTAGACCATTCACCGGCTTCTTTGCCCTTCTTTGGACATGCACCTCAATGTTTCTTTTCTAGCGGGAGGCCCCAAACTGAGCGTAGTATTCGAAGTGCAGCCTTACCAGTGCCGAGTACAGGGGGACGATCACTTCCCTAGTCCTGCTGGCCACACTATTTCTGATACGAGCCAGGGTGCTATTGGCCTTCTTGGCCACCTGGGCACACTGCTGGCTCTTATTCAGCCAGCTGTCCACCAACACCCACAGGTTCTCTTCCGTGGGGCAGCTTTCCAGCCACTCTTCCCCAAGCCTGTAACTCTGCATGGGGTTATTGTTACCCAGGTGCAGGACCCGGAACTTGGCCTTATTGAACGTTATACAGTTGGTATCAGCTCATTAATTCAGCCTGTCCAGATCCCTCTGTAGAACCTTCCTCTTAAGCAGATCAACACTCCCACCCAACTTGGTGTCATCTGCAAACTTACTGAGGGTGCACTCAATCTCCTCATCCTGGTAACTGATAAAGTTATTAAACAGAACAGGCCCCGGTACTGACCCTGGAGAACACCACCTTTGACTGGCCACCACTTGGATTTAACTCCATTCACCATAACTCTTTAGGCCTGGCCATCCAACCAGTTTTTTACCCAGTGAAGGATACGCCCATCCAAGCCATGGGCAGACAGTTTCTCCAGGAAAATGTTGTGGGAAACACTGTCAAAGGCTTTACTAAAGTCCAGGTAAACAAAATCCACAGCCTCATCCACTAAGCAGGTCACCTTGTCACAGAAGGAGATCAGGTTAAGCAAGCAGGGCCTGCCTTTCATAAACCCGTGTTGACTAGGCCTGATCGCCTGCTTGTCCTGTACGTGCCATGTGATGGCACTCAGGATGATCTGCTCCATAACCGTCCATGGCACCGAGGTCAGGGTGACAGGTCTGTAGTTTCCTGGATCCTCCCTCTGGCCCTTCTTGTACATGGGCATCACATTTGCTAACCTACAGTCAACAGGGACCTCCCTGGTTAGCCAGGACTGCTGATAAATGATGGAACGTGGCTTGGTGAGTACTTTTGCCAGCTCCCTCTGTACCTTTGGGTGGATCCCATCTGGCCCCATAGACCTGTGTGTGTCTAAGTGGTGTAGCAGGTCGCTAGCCATTTCCCCTTGGGTTATGGGGGTTTCATTCTGTTCCCCGTCCCTGTCTTCCAGCTCAGGGGACTGGGTACTGGTATTACTATTAAAGACTAAGGCAAAGAAGGCATTAAGTACCTCAGCCTTTTCCTCAGCCTTTGTCACTATGTTTCCCCCCACATACAATAGAGGATGGAGATTTTCCTTAGCCTCCTTTTTGTTGTTAGTGTATTTATACAAACATTTTTTATTGTCTTTTATGACAGTAACTAGATTAAGTTCTAGTTGGTCTTTGGCCCTTCTGATTTTCTCCCAGCATAACCTCACAACCTCCTTGTAGTCTTCCTGAGTTGCCTGCCCCTTTTTCCAAAGATCATAAACTTTCCTTTTTTTCCTGAGTTCCAATGAAAGCTCTCCGTTCAGCCAAGCTGGTCATCTTCCATGCCGGTTTGTCTTTCTGCAAATGGGGACAGCCTGCTCCTGCATCTTTATGATTTCCTTCTTAAAGAATGTCCAGCCTTCCTGGACTCCTTTGCCTTTCAGGACTGCCTCCCAAAGAACTCTGTTGACCAGTCTCCTAAACAAGCCAAAGTCTGACCTCTGGAAGTCCAAGGTAGCAGTTCTGCTGACACCCCTTCTTGTTTGTCCAAGAATCAAAACCCATCATTTTGTGGTTGCTATGCCCAAGGCAGTGTCCAACCATCACATCAACCACAAGTCCTTCTCTGTTCACAAACAACAAGTCCAGCCTTCCCTAGTTGGCTCACTCACCAGCTGTGTCAGGAAGTTATCTTCCAGACATTCCAGGAACCTCCTAGGCTGGTTTCTCTCTGCTGTATTTTATTTCCAGCAGACATCTGGTAAGTTGAAGTCCCCCACGAGAAATAAGGCTAGTGATTGTGAGACTTCTCCCAGCTGCTTATAGAATATTTCATCTGTTTCGTCATCCAGATTAGGTGGTGTATAACAGACTCCTATTATATCTGCCTTGTTGGCCTTCTCCCTGATTCTTACCCATGAACACTCACAGCATCACAGAATGGTAGGGGTTGGAAGGCACCTTCAGAAATCATCAAGTGCAACCCCCCTGACAAAGCAGATTCACCTACAGCAGGTTGCACAGGAATGCATCCAGGCAGGTTTTGAATATCTCCAGAGAAGGAGGCTCAATACCCTCTCTGGGCAGCCTGTTCCAGTGCTCTGCCACCCTCAAAGCAAAGAAGTTTTTCCTCATGTTGAGATGGAACTTCCTATATTACAGTTTGTGCCCATTGCCCCTTGTCCTGTCACTGGGCACGGCTGAAAAGAGTCTGGCTCCATCATCTTGACAACTGCCCTTTAGATACTTATAAGCATGGATGAGATCCCCTCTCAGTCTTCTCTTCTCCAGGCTAAACAGACCCAGGTCGCTCAGCCCTTCCTCATAAGAGAGGTGCTTCAGTCCCTTGATCATCTTCATAGCCCTCCACTGGACACTCTCCCGTANCCCCCTGACAAAGCAGATTCACCTACAGCAGGTTGCACAGGAATGCATCCAGGCAGGTTTTGAATATCTCCAGAGAAGGAGGCTCAATACCCTCTCTGGGCAGCCTGTTCCAGTGCTCTGCCACCCTCAAAGCAAAGAAGTTTTTCCTCATGTTGAGATGGAACTTCCTATATTACAGTTTGTGCCCATTGCCCCTTGTCCTGTCACTGGGCACGGCTGAAAAGAGTCTGGCTCCATCACCTTGACAACTGCCCTTTAGATACTTATAAGCATGGATGAGATCCTCTCTCAGTCTTCTCTTCTCCAGGCTAAACAGACCCAGGTTGCTCAGCCCTTCCTCATAAGAGAGGTGCTTCAGTCCCTTGATCATCTTCATAGCCCTCCACTGGACACTCTCCCGTAGTTCCTTGTCTTTCCTGAATTAGGGAGCCCAGAACTGGACCCAGTACTCCAGATGTGGCCTCAGCAGGGCACAGTAGAGAGGAGGATAACCTCCCTTGACCTGCTGACCGCACTGTTTTCAATGTGCTCCAGCTTACCATTGGCTCATGGTCAACTTGTCGTCCACCAGGACTCCCAGGTCCCTCTCTGCACAGCTGCTTTCCAGCAGGTCAGCCCTAACCTGTACTGGTGCATGGGGTTATTTCTTCCTAGGTGCAGGACCCTACACTTGCCCTTGTTGAAATTCATTACATTTCTCTCTGCCCAACTCTCTAGCCAGTCCAGGTCTCACTCTATGGTGGCACAGCCTTCTGGTGTGTCAACCACTCTTCCCAGTTTTGTGTCATCAGCAAACTTGCTGAAGGTACATCCTGTCCCCTCATCCAAGTCATTGATGAATATGTTGAACAAAACTGGACCCAGTAGTGAGCCCTGGGGAACACCACTACTAGTTACAGGCCTCCAGCTGGACTCTGTGCCACTGATCACAACCCCATGGCCCATTGCCACTGATCACAACCCTCTGGCCATTCGGCCAGTTCTAAATCCGCCTCACTGTCCACTCATCTAATCTGCACTTCCTAAGCTTACCTATGAGGATGTTACGGGAGACAGTGTCAAAAGCCTTGCTGAAGTCAAGATAGACAACATCCACTGCTCTCCCCTCATCCACCCAGCCAGTCATGCCCTCATAGAAGGCTACCAGATTGCTCAAGCATGATTTCCCCTTGGTGAATCCATGTTGACCACTCCTGACAACCATCTTTTCCTGTACATGCTTAGAGATGACATTCAGGATGAGCTGTTCCATCACCTTTCCAGGGATGGAGGTGAGGCTGACTGACCCGTAGTTTCTCGGGTCCTCCTTCTTTCCCTTTTTGAAGACTGGCATGACATTATCTTTCCTCCATAGACAACAACTCCACCACTTTGCCCCACTGGCCTGTCTCTCCTAAAAAGTACAAAGCCTTCCGTGAGAGCATTCCAGTCACGCAAGCTATCCCACCATGTCTCTGTAATTGCAAAGAGATCATGGCCCTCCAGCCACACACAGATCTCTAGTTCTTCCTGTTTATTCCCCATGCTGCGTGCATTGGTGTACAGGCATTTTGGAGAGGTAATTGAGCATGCAGGTTTCCCTGGAGGGGTGCAAAAGGATCCACCACAACCATACACACCCTTGAGGTGGTTGGCCTTCTGGATCTCATCTTGGAAGTCAGCTAAGGAACATTTGTTGCTGCTCTGGTTGGCCTGGCATATTCCCCAGTTGGATGCAATGGCGTGAACATTGCCATCTTGGACTCCACCCCTAGAGTGCTTCAGTTGAAAGTCTGCCTGACCAAGTTGGCCAGCCTGCTGCCAGATTCCCTTGCCTCTTCCAGACAGGTGGATTCCATCCCTTTCTAACAGGTTATATTCATCAAAGAATGTCCCATTTTCACAGAAGCCAAAACGCTCATGATGGCACCAGCCAAGTAGCCAGGAGTTAATGTGCATTATCCGTCCATTTCTGGCTGCTCCCTTTTCTCTGACTGGTAAAATGGAGGAAAAGATAACTTGGGCACTATTTTTTTTCCCTCACAACCCCAGGGCTTTATAGTCTTCCTCGATTCTGCCCAGGTTCTGGCTTGTGGTGTCATTCATGCAAGCATGAAAGAGTAACAATGGATAGCAGTCTGTGCTCTTGACAAGTTGTGGCACGCTCTCAGCAACATCTGGAACCTTAGCTCCCACAAGGCAGCCTACCTCACATGACTCCCTGTCAAAATGACAGATAGGCACCTTACTGCCCCTTAACAGAGTGACCCACTACTAGCACTCATTTTTGTTTTTTATGATATCTACTGTGTGCTGCTGGTGCAGGTCCTCCTGGCAGACCTTGCTTCTTGGTGTCCATAGCTGTTAAAGCTTCATACCTGTTTTTCTAATGGCAGAGGGTGGGGGCTGAAGCAGAGTCCTACTTTTGTGGGTCACCACGGTCCAAGGTATCTCATTCGCAGTGGTATCTGCTACAGCAACATGGTTATGAAAACACCTATATCGCTCTCTCTCGGATACTCTGATACTACCTGTACTGAAGTCTCCCTCCTTACCAGTTCCATCTGGGTGGATCCATCAGACATCTGAGGGGTTTTCTGTGTAGGAGAACTTGTTTTAGCTCTCAGGTGAGTGCCCGCCATTTTGGCAGAGACCTTGAGCACTTCTCTGGGCACTTAACCCTCTCATCACCATCATTAAGCTCTAGACAGTTGTCGTGGTTTGGCCTCAGCCAGCAACAAAGAACCATGGGGGCGCTCACTCAATTCCCACAGCCGTGGGAGAAATCGGCAGAAAAAGACAAAGCTCATGGTTTGAGATGGTGCAGTTTAACAGAACAGCAAACGGGAAGAGAAAAAACAGTAACACCTTTAAAGAGACATAAAGACACAGTTACAGTACCGCCGCGCACCGACCGGACCCGAACCGCCGCAGCCAGCCCACAAGTGGCAACTGCTCTCCCCTCCCCGGCTAGTTCCTCTTACAGCCCGGGCATGGGTCAGGTAGTATGGAATACCTGCCTCCCCTGCCGGCTCCTTGGGGAAATTAACCCCATCCCTGCCGGAACCAGGACAACAGTCAAAACACTCCCTAACATAGAAGGGCTACCTGATCACCGGTCCTTCTTTGCCTATCCTTTCTGAACAGCCTGTAGCCATTGATAGCCACACTCCAGTCATGGGATTTGTCCCACAAAGTTTTACTAATGGCAACTTTATCACAGTTTTCCTGCTGCACAATGGTTTCCAACTCCTCCTGGTTTTTGCCTGTGATGCGTGCATTTGTGCAGAGGCACTTCAGCTGGGCTGTCAGCTGTGTCGTCTTCTTAGAAGAACACCCCTTAGTTCGTTTGAGGTATTTCACTGGCATTTCCCTGTTGGGTCCCATTACCGCAGGAGCCCCCGGCTTATATCTGTAAGACTCTAAGTGTGCTGCAGTGTAGCCAGCATGTCTCAGAGCAGAGGCTGAGGGCCCTTGCTAGCGCCTTGTTCCTCTAACATTGGTCTGTCATCCCACAACTTGTCATGGGCAGGACTAATATTAACCCTCTCCCCCTTCAAGCCTAGCTTAAATCTCTGTCAAAGAGCCCTGCTAGCTTGTGACCAAAGACCCTCTTCCTCCTTTGAGAAGGGTGAATCCCATCTGGCTCCAGCAAGCCTGGTGCTGTGTAGGCCATCCGATTATCAAAAAGAACAAAATTGTGGCAGTAACACCAGCCCTGGAGCCATGTATTAATAGACTGGGCCTGTCTGTTTCTTCCAGTGTTGTTGTCTGCAGCTGGAAGGAGAGAGGAAAGAATAACCTGTGCTCCAGATTTCCTTACCAACCGTCCTAAGGCCCTGAAGTTTCTTTTGATCATACTTGGACTACGCATTGCGGCTTCATTGCCACCCAGATGGAAGAGAAGTAATGGGTAATAGTCCAAGGGCCATAACTCCTCCTTGTACCCAGATGTTTCTGTTACATTATGTGGAAGTGACACTCTTCACATCTAAGTATGAAATGGAAGTGTTTGTAAAATCATTGCCATACCCAATTTTGTTTCTTTCAGACAAAATATTGAAACTGAAGAGGCTGAGAGAAGGTGCATTTCCTTATAATCTTATAATCTGTTGACAGTGCACATAGGCATATAAGGGTTTTTTTAATTTGAATTTTATTTTAATACACAGATACCAGGGTAAAGAGAATAGTCACTCAGCTGTGGAAATGCACATGTCATGAGTAGAGCTAAACTGAAAGAGGCCTTAGCCCAATGAATCAAATAAGATTGTCTCAGTTTGTAAGACTCTAACCCTGTGTTATCATATTAGAGTGTGCAGTAAAGGAACTGCAATAAAATGTGGCACCATCCTCTTCTTTTTGGACCTCCTCTGGTGATCCTAGATGACCCGGTATAATTAAATCAGGATTGTTCATTTTTGGATAACACAGCAATATGTACCCTAATTGCTGTCTGTGAGGCAACTTGTTCACCTTTTCTTAAGTGTTCTGAATTACTGACAATCTCATTAAAAAGTTGACCATTATATTGCTGTGTATATATGTAAATTTGGCACAAAAAGAACTTCCTATTAGTCACTGTGTGTCTGAAAGGGGCTGACAAAAATGATGTGTTCATACATATAAAGCCAAAGAGCAGATCTGTTTCAATAAAGTGAGTATTTCTCCATTTAGTTTTAAAATTGGGAGCAACTCTTCATGGGAAAGGTTTAGAATGGGAGTCTGAATGTGTAATGATCTAGGCTTTCAGATATGCTAGTTATTAACATTCCTTAAAATTAAGAAGAAACATGAAATCAAACAGGTAACAGAACTGTGGCTTCCGTTCCCCCTCAAGTATTTATCTGTGTCAAAAGCAATTCCAAAATCCAAACAAGAGTAAAGTTTTTTTAATGCAGTTATTCTGTTTGTGAACAATTTTTTCCATAAATCAAGATTACAGTCATTGATAAAACCTAAGATTTGTGTTCAACTGGAGTGTAAGAAGAAAATACTATACACAAATTCCCCAAATTTATCTTCCCTCCCCATTTAAACAACCTTGCCTCTCTTCTGCTGTATTTGTTTTACACCCATTTGATTTGCAGAATGACTTTTTATTTATTTTGTCTACTTAGCTCCCATAGCTTTTTTCTATGCTGTTTCTCTAATGTCAGAGGAGCAAGATTTTCCATAAAGTCTACCCACTGTCAGAGAACATAAATTTCTGTTGTTCTTGCCTGAAATCAAGAGAGAAGAAACTAGGAAGAAAGAATAAGTTGGGAGATTAGTTCTTCTAACAAAAACAACCAAAAATCCCCCAAAACCCAGACAAAAACCAAAATGAAACAAAGCAAGGCAAAAAACAACAAGCCCCCCCCCCAACCACATTTATGTTCAGTTCAACTTTGAGAGCACTTGGTTTCAGCTGATGATTCACAGTTGGGCCAGTTGGCACAGGTCTTCTTAAGTTAACAATACCTCTCAGCTGGTACCACCTAAGGAGCTAGTTTCTGGTACGTGAGCATAAAGGACTGATTTCTGGCTGTAGTAGAATTAAGCCTCAAATTAAAATACCTGGCTAAAACAAGAAAATTATTGAGAAAATGAGAAAGGTATTTTGGGGTTTTTCTGGTGTCTGGTTGTTTTTTTTTTAATCACAAATGCTAATTCCTAAAAAATGATCAGACATTTCTTAAACTTGTCTTTCCTACAATGGACTTTTGATACTTTCATAATTCATCAGGAGAGCCTGGGACCATGTTAATAGCTTGGATAGAGAGAGAATTGGTATTAATGGAAAGTTAGAGATCTGTTGGCACTTTTGCAAAAAACAAGTCTCAGAATTCAAAAGTATCTAAATTTAAACCTTGCATCATGTTTTGAGAACTGGGGGGTAAACAATGTCTTAGGCTGCTGGGTTAATGAAATTAGGCCTTTAGGCAGCAGTCATTTGAAGTTTCCCTTGTGTTCTACATACCAACTCTGCATTTCTTTTTGAGTTGGCTTTTTTTTTTTTAATACGTGATGATTCTTTCAGCAATGTAATACACAGAGAAATAAGTGGCTCTGATGGCTGCTTAAATCATAAAGCATTTAATAATTTACAGAAGGCTGTTCATTATACTACAGCATAGGACAACAAAGAACATAGATACATTTGAGCCATTTATTCAGAGAAGTAACTCATGGAAAAGAGGCCTGATGCTGTTCTTCTGGCTGCTTGTAATCTTTAACATTAGTTGCATTTACTCACTACTTACCACAATTAAATTAATTGCAGATGTTTTGTTAGTATATTGATGGCCAGAATAGTCACATGGCTTTCACAGATACCATAGTTTTCCTAACTTTCTGTTACCTGGGAAGTAATGAAAAAAAGGTCTTGGGGTTTGAAAGGGTTTTCCTTTTTTCGTGTTAGACATCCTGGTGAGATAGGATCTTGGCTCTATATTATTCAACAGTGTTATCAAAGACCAGAAGAAAATATAAGGGTTTGATGTTAAGGTTGTAAAGATGACAACAGACTGGCAGAGCTGTAAATGTTATTGGTGACACATAATGGTTACTAAGCAATCTGAGAAGGTGGGGACATTTATGATCTGCATACATGAAATCATACTGAAGACTTTAACAGGGTTTTGAATGTCTATACGATGGAGTATTGTGAGCTACCAGCTACAATAAAAAAAAATAAAAAATGAAGCTTTGTTGAGACTGTTAGTAGAAAGCTGGATGTCCATATTTTAAACTTACTTGGCAACACAGGATAAATTCCACCAGAACACACCACCAACATTCCATAACCCCTTAATAAGGTATATTTTTCCAGTCAATTTACCCTTCTAAGAGGAGGGTACATAAGGTGCTATATAGGAAAAAAAGAGGGCCTCTGAACTTTTATGAAAATGGAAGAAAATTACACAGCAAAATCTGGATTTAGAAAACTTTGAAGAAGTAAAATAAATACTTTCTACAATGTTGAATATCCCTCCAGTATAACAAGAGATATGGCAGTTTTTTCATTGTTAGAGGCAAAACTTGCATTGACTTAAATTCCATCAAGACTTGGTCTGGTACTTCTGGGCATTTTCCCACCCCTTCTGCCTCTAGAGCTGAGAATTTTACCCTCATTGCTCAGTTTATAGTCTATGTTCTTTGCAACTTGATAATGACTGAGTATCAGAAAAGTCAGTGTTTCACATCAGATAAGCATATAGAAAGGTAAATGCTTATTTAGGTCTTGGTCCATCTTCTTGGAATGGAAAAGACTGAGTTTTCTAGAAATATTTATTTCCAGAAATAAACAGCATATCAAAGCCTAGATTCAAGAAAGCTTTAGAAACTACAAGACCCAAGACAAGTCACTTGGTAAATTCTTGCTTTTCTCCTTCTCAGAAGCTTATACAATTTTCTGGCTATGAACATAACTTACAGCCATTACACAGGGACAATGAGACAGTATTCGCACCCAGACTGCTCTTGGCAGCTAGTCCAATATTCTTGAAGGTGGGTGGTGAGAAGCTTGACGGGGGGGTGAGAGGCTATAGATTTGAACTGCATAAGCACCCAAGGAAGAAGACCCACTCTTTTGTAATGCTAAGCAACCACTTTAACAAAGTGTTGGGTGCTGTTATAACCACTTGCAAAAGTGATCCCACTGCTGTTTGTGAGGGGCTCAGATTGCTGAGGAAGTGCATAGTACGCTCTGCTGTGTGTGTAGTGAGCCTCTAGCAGAATGGTTTCCTTTGGGGAAACTTAGGCTGAAGAATGTCTTGATCCTCAATCAGGATGTGACTGATGCAACAAAGAGCTCTGCACACCAATAATACTTTGTGCGCTCTGCTACATAATTCTCAAGTGAAACATGCAGAAGCCCGTAACTTCAGGTTTTCATAAAGTTGCTCTTAAGCAAAAGGGTTGCTGGACACGGGGTTTTTTTGCTGGTGTTAGCAAACAGCACCTTGGCTCATCTTGGACATTTGAAATCAGTTCTTTGACACTAGAAATCAGTTCTTTGATTGTTCACCTGAAGATGTGCTGCTTTAATAAGGACTCTGGATTCAGCTGCAAGCAGGACACATAGGGGTATGTTTAAACTGAATGGCTAATGTCTCCATTAGTCTTTTACTGCTGCCGTGTAAGAACCACAAAATCTCAAATGAAATTGGAGAAGTATTCCCAATGTATTATGGTGCTCAGCTCATTTCCACTTGGGAAAAAATCATCAGTCAGCAACGCAGTCTTTGGGCCATATCACAAGACATCAGATATTAAGCTCATGATTGACTTTTATGTTGGGAAGGATTACAGTGCTATGAAAAAGCTGGCCAAAAAAATTATTTGGGAATAGAAGATATGGTAAACTAGTATGTTGTGCCATAGAAACTCATTCTCAGTCTAGGTGAGACGTACATTTCTGATCCAGGTATGGATTTCTTTTTTTTTTTTTTTAATTTTTCTTTTAGCTATAGTTACACAATGACTTTTCCTTAGTTTTCAGGCAATCCTTTATTTGTGTAAAGCTTCAGTGGTGGATAGAGACCTTTACTCATGTCTATCGTGTAGCATACCCACCATAAAATCCTGAGTATGGACAGAAAACTACAAAACATGGCTCAAAAATGTAGATATTGTAAAGAATGTGTCTCTTGGTCAATTTTTTCATGTGAAAGAATGCTAGGGGAAAGATACACTATAAGCAGGTATTCAAAAACAACAACAAAAAAAGCTTGTGAAAATAGTTCCTTTCCTGCCTATCCTTTTTTTAAAGGAAAATGACACATTTCTATATTTTTTATGACACGGACATAGAAATAAAAAAAATGCCCATGATGCTAGAAGATTGTTTCTTTTGATTTTAAATAGGTTGCTGGGAGGGAAGAGACCATATTTTAAATAATCACAAGCTTGCATCAACTTTTGACCCTGTTGTGTATGTTCTACAAAAATACTGAAGTGCACATACTACCAATAAAGTATTTAATAAGAAAAAAGTTACAAGGAAAACAGGAGAGGATCTATAAATGGTGGTTTGAACTAGTGAGGAAAATGCAGTTTTACAACTATGGCAAAAAAAAAATATTCTTACTACAATTCAGTTAAAAGTTTGGGACTCGCACATTCAGAGGGATTGTCAGTGAGAACCTGAATTAACAACTTATTTTTCAAGAGGCAGATGATCTAGAGACATGTACTCTGCGGAAAAGCTAGGATGAAACAAAGTTCTGCAACTATCATGTGATATCTGATGGGACTTAATTATTAATAATAATATCTATTATTACTTCGTAGAAAATATTTTTTGGTCTAGTTTTAACTAATATTTTATTCTGAGGCCTTTTGCTTCTGATGTTATGAAGCAATGCAGCTAGCTTTAAAGCAATTGACATCTCATGTTTTATATTATTTATTCAACATTTCTCATATGGGCCATGCTGCCAGAACGGGAAGGTCTTACTTGGTATTTTAGGAATTTATTGAACCTGTTAATAGTTTATTAGTTTGGATTCATGATTGTTGCAATAGGTAAGCTGTCAGTCCAAAAAGGAATCAGACCACATATTTTAAGCAAGAATGACAATTTTTCCTGGGGTAATAGGCTCCCCTTGGTGAAAGAAATTGCAAATTATTATTAGTTCATATGGCAGAAAATTGTAAATGCAAAAGAAAATAAATATATTCTTCCATTACTAGATCTTAGAATTGCCTATATGGTTGGAGGGTCTAAGATGAGGTTGCTTATGAGTTGGAGGCTCTAAGTCTTGTTATAGGAAGCTATTAATAAAACAGAGTAGTTAAATTATACAACCAGAACAATGTTGTTGGTCCGCTGAAAAAAACCCTGTTCATTTCTGGCCCTTATTTAATAATCTTCAATATCTTCGGGTGGGGAGTTTATAATTCTTCTTCCTCATGAGACATAGGTGGCTGTGGTGATAGAATAAATACCTGCTTCAAAAATAATTTCAAGGAAGTCTATAACTATACTCAGTTCCATGGAGCAAAATTATGAGGTCTGACTTGTCATAAGATGTTGCAGCACGCTGAGTAATATGGATATATTTCAACCAAATGAAGCTAAAGTCACTTTTTTTCAAGGACAGAAAACTTTTAAACATGGGTCTAATACTCAACCCAGCCAGGCAGATCTGCAGTATCCAACAGAAATTCTGTGGGATTCTGTAGGAAAGAAGAAGAGAATTATATATGTTTATTTTCACAAATTCATGTGTTACGTTGTTAGCTCATTCGTCTGTTTGCTTTTTGACTTTTGTATCTTTGAAGAGCGTATCAGGTACAGCCCACAGAGAAAAAAACTCTCTCCAGACTTGCAACACGTGCAGTGCCTCAGCCATACCATTTCAGTCAGGAGATGTCCTTGCCTTCTGTTCCTAATATCAAATCTCGTCCCCCATCTTGCATAGTCAAGCCTCATTACTCCTGCTGGCAACAGGATCCTTTGCTGAGGAGCATGCCCGACCTCTACCAAATGGAAATGAAATGCAGTATAAAAATAGTCCACAGAATCACAGATTAATTCAGCTTGGAAAGGAAGGATCTTTTTCTTAAACTACGCTTCCCCTTTTTTCTTCTTTTTTTTTTTTTTTTCCTCTCCTAATGCCCCCATAATAGTAACTCAATGAAAAGATATAAGGAAAAGATGTAGGCTTGTTTGTTTGTTTTTTCAGGGGTGTGTGTGTATTTCCTTGTTTTTTTGTCACTCTAATTCTCATTTATTGTGTTATTTTTCTGTGAACAAATGCTCATTTTGGATTTTCACCCTTTCCATCTCATAGTAACACAATTAGGTGGATATCTTTCACTTGAAATGAAATATTTTTCCAGCTCATATTTGGATCTCATTTTAATTGGCAAAGTTACCCTCTATTTTATACCCCATTTCATCTCTTTACATCTATTTTCAACAGGAAAGAATAGAAATTAATCTTTGAAATAATGCATACAACAATCCTCCTAAAAAAATCCCCAAACAAACTAACAAAAAAAAAAGGAAAAAAAAAAGGAGCACAGTATCTGTTCTAGGTATATTAAAAATATTTAGGCTGTTCTTTTTTTTTCCTAAATGCTTATTTATGCTTGATGCAGAAGTGTTGCCCTTTTATGAGCTGGAGATATCCTTAAAAGTGACGAAATTATGGAAATGTATGACTGAATCAGAAATTAATATAGCATTTCTGAAGCACCAACCCTTTCTCTGTTTCAGGCTAGGTCATTGTAATGATCTGCTCAGCCTTCAAAGGAAATCTTGTGGATTTTCCATTAGGTTTTGCAGGGGTAATCTTTTATTTATTTATTTCAGCCCTGCCATCAGTCCTACTCTCACTGAGCGGGTAACCTCCCATGATCTTCAACCAATGCAACAGTAACAGCACCCTTGTCTGTCAAATCTGACAGAAAGAGTCACAATTAACCTGTTTCTACCTGAGCCATCTATCAATCACAGTCCCTCCAAAATGACTTGCCTTTCATCTTGGTGAAATACCCCAGTCTACCCTCTTGGGCTGGGAGCAAACAGGCTCCATTGAGTTAGGCAGTCACTCTACACACAGGGTACTGCTGGTATCTGAATTGGTCATCAGGTAAAGATTGTCAGGAAATGGTCATGAACTCTCTCTACCAGTTAGATCATATTTCATATAAATAAGAAAAAAACAGACCAGGTAGCTCCTTCCCGGCCTGTTTCTGTGGAATATCTCTCCTGTCTAGTCGCTGCTGAATGTTGCACTGGAAAGACAAGCATTTCACTTAGTACAATGAAGCCACAGCTAGACAGATAGTCTTCCCTTGTTCAACCATGTAGCCATGTCCTTGGTCATATTTATCAAAAACTAGTACCAGCCCAATATCTCACATATTTATCTCAGTCTATGTAGCTAACATTTTACTGATGATTTTATGAATCTTAAGCTTAAGCTAAGAACTTAGTTCAAGAAGTCTGGAAGAACCTGACTTTAAAAAGGCTGGTGCCTTCAAAAGTTTTGAAATGAGTGCTTGAATTAGCTATGCAAAAAATTCATGAGATGGAAAGTCCTCTGAAAAGTCAAAAAATATCAGTCTGTGTTTACAGACCATATTCCAGAGTTTCAGAAAAGAAAGTCAAGATCAGGTGTGCTAGGAACTACTCTTCCACGTTTCAATGCTGCATTTTCATTATCTTCAAGCACAGACAAGCAAGACAAGCATGTCTGGCCTAATGTGGTTTTGGAAGGGTGAAAAGTCCCAATGGAGCAACAGTTCAGTGCAGATACTGTTGCTAGCTTCTCATATTCCTGGATTATGCTACTTCTAGTTGTTACACATGTGTGGATCAGAGATCAGAGCTTACCCATTGTGAAAAGCCATTTTACACCCATATAAAAGAGCTTATTTCACAAATGAATAAGCCAAAGGTTTAGCTTATTTGAATATCTGAATGAGATCCAAAACAGATTTAATTGAATATTCATTTCACACAGCTTTAGCTAACTGAGTTGCTTAAATGAATTGATCCCATGAGTAACAGTATATGGATACTTAATGAATGAATTGACAGTAGCCTTCAGCAGTGTCCTGCGTAAAGTGGCAACAGGGTGACAAAAGACTGATTTGTACCTTAATACACAACAGTTTTACAATACAGTATCTGTGTTGCAGAAGTAACACATGAAACTTAACTTTTTACAAGATGTCAAGTGGTCGTTTTTGTCTACTGAGACATCAAGGTGCTGCCGTTCCTATATAGATCATCTCCTAGCCACATAGATCCACCTCCTTGCAGGCACACTTTAAGTTTCTCAGTGGGATTTAATAAGAGCTTCTCATTCGCTTACTGTCAGCACACTTCTGAGCTTCTGTCTTCCTACAGAGATTTGCAGCCTCCACCATGGAGCAGTGAAGCAGTGTACCAGCCCAAGAGGTATCAGTTTTTGCATGGGACTGCATGAAAATGCTTTTCTAGCATTTTCTGCTCTCATCAGTCTTGATCACCTTTTCCTATTTCTTTAGGTTAACTAGACTTCTCAGATGATTCCAATGCAATGGGTCTAAATAAATAAAGACTTTAATCTTCTTCTGCCTCATGGGAGAAAGGAAGGGGATGTACTCAATGGTAGCACTGCTCTTCATACCATGTGATTCTTGCCTTTTTATGCTTGCTACAAAATCTACAGGGCAGAATATACAGTGTACTTTTGAAAGAGTGTCAAAATCTTCCCCCAAACATCCCTCATTTACCTGTGTGGTGGGTTGGCCTTGGTCAGCTGCCAGACATTGACCTAGCCACTGTCTCACTCTTACTCCTCCTCCAGCAAGGCAGGGGGAGAAAATAAGATTACAAAACTCATGGGTCAAGGTAAATACAGGGAGATCACTCACCAGTTACCATCATGAGCAAAACACATTCAACCTGGGGAAAATTAATTTAATTTATTGCCAATTTAACTAGTTTTGGATAGTGAGAAACAAAGACAAATTAAAACAACACCTTCTCCTACCTTTTATTTCACGGGCTCAACTTCACTCCCTCACTCCTGACTCCCCTACCTCCCCTCCTCCCCTGGGTAGCACAGGAAGATGGGGAATGGGGGTTTGGGGTCAGTCTGTAATTGCTCCTCTCTGCAGCCCCTTCCTCCTCACACATTTCCCCCTGCTCCAGCATGGGTTGTCCACAGGCTCCAGTTCCTTCTGGAAATATCTGCCTGCTCTAGTGTGGGGTCCTTCACAGGCTGCAAAGTAGATATCTGCCCCAGCATGTTCCTCTCCATGTGCTGCAGTTGAATCTCTGCTTTGGCACTTGGAGCAACTCTTCCTCCCCAGCCTTCTTTACTTGGTGTTCACAGCTCCAAGCTGTGTCCAAAGCTCCTCATGCTTTCTTTTTTAATTTTTCCCTCTGCCCTCACTCTGCCATCTGGCATTTTGCCCTTTCTTAAATACATTTTCACAGAGGTGCCACTTTTCTGTGCCATGTGGCTGATGGTCTCAGCTGTGTCCTTTGGTGGGTCCATTTTGGAGATGGCTAGAACCAGCTGGAATCGGCTCTCTGGCACAGGGCTGCCCCTGACCTCTTCTCACAGAAGCCTCCCGTGCAGCCCCCCACTGCCAGCACCCGGACACAGACACCAGACTCAGCCTGACCAACTTTCTGTCTGTTGTATGTTGCCCTACTTGCAGCAGACGTAGCAGCAGTGCTTCGTTTTGAGAGAATATCTGTGTACTCCTCCAGGAGACTCCGTATTTCTAAAACCAAATGCAGGGACATGCTTGTGAGCACTCAGAAATGCTACCTGTAAAAATAAAGAGATTTTTCACAGAATTGTTTGAAGAACTAGTAGCTGAACATGAAAATGAAGTGAGATAGACAAATAAATAGGACATGTACCCTGGAAAGATGCAGCTAAAGGAGTCAGAGGATACACACGTTCTGTGGATCTAGAAAGAAACAGCAGAGTAAGCAAGAGCTTCTGCTGGCTGGTAGTGGTTCAGAGCTGCACGCAACTCCTGTATCTCTTGTTTTGTTTCTCCTGTTGGGTTTTGTGCATTCACTGTAAATATAAAACTTCAAATTTAAAAATAGCTGGCTACATTTTCAGTTTCCCTTTTAACCTCATTTCTTTTTAACTCTTTGATAATGACATTTCTCCTTTGTAAATCCATGCTGACTAATCCCATCCACTTTCTTGTCCTTCATGTGTTTGGAAATGTTTTTTGGGACTACTTACCCCTTCACTTTCCTAGGGATTGGTGTGAGGTTGACCAGTCTGTAGCTTTCCAGTTCCTTCTTCTTGTCCTACTTGACCGCAAGAGTGATATTTGCTTTCTACCAGTACTCAGGAATCTCCATCTCCACAATCTGTCAAAGATGACCAAAAGTAGCCTCACAATGACATTGGCCAGCTCCCTCAACACTCAGGAGTGCATCCTATCAAGTCCCTGAGCATGTGTAATTTCAGTTTTGTTAAATGTTCCCTAACTTGTTCACCATCCACTGATGATAATTCTTCATTGCCCCAGATTTTCCATGCATATTTGTTCCAAATAAAGCAAATGTATTTCTAATGCAAACACTTCTTGCAGTTTTCCACTGGCAAGTTCAGGAGGTGTCTACTCAGCTGTTTGGGTTTTGTGTATTCCAGTCTTAGGCATCTAGGTCTCATCCTATGGACTCAAGTTTGTAGAGTGGACTTGAACATCATAGGTTTCCATAGACATGTTGGCACTTTTACACCCCAGTTGCATGACTGTGCTCTGCTGGATTTGCACAGTGTAGGGAGCACAAAGGCCAATCCTATGGTACCTTCCACTGGTGAAGGAAACAGAAATTTTTGGGTGAAGTGGATCCATTTCCACAGATCAATACAGTTTAAGAAAGGACACTCAGAAAAAAAATTAATCATGATGATCTGTCTTTTTCCATTAATAAAAATTAGAAGGTAAGGTGGGAATTTTTTTGCTAGCTACCTGTTTTGTACCACACCTTCCCTGTTGCAGCCTGCTGTGTCCAAGCTGGAAGTTATCACTCAGCAGCTGGAATTACCTTTCAGCTTAACTTGAGAACTCTCAGCTCCTGGTGACAAGAGACTACACATAAACTGTCTCTGCTGGGGGAAGGGCTTTCTAACATAGGTATCTCACGCAACATCCCTCCTCTCTCACTAGAAACAGCTTGCTTGTATGGGTTTTTTATTCCTTCCCTTCAAACTACAAGGCAGCTAGACAGTTATTTCTCGCCTTCGAAAGAAATAAATAAAGGAAATAAAGACAAAGGCTGAAAAGAATCATCACCAATGTATACATTTGGTGCACCAAATTAAGACCATGATAGGAATGCTACACCTACAAAATCTGGAAAACACCGAATCCACATTGCTCTGGGAACTTGTTTGTCAGAAGCATTCAACGGTGAAAGAAAACAGTGCAGATGCTTTAATTAAGCAGTGTAAGACTTCAGCTTGCATTAGTCTTGATTTTAGCCTCTGGACATGGCTTCAAATCAGGCAAATACAAAAAACTATGGGTCTTCAACCAAGGCAAAAAATACACCTCTAAGGAAATTGCTTTCAATTTTCCCTCCCATCTGAACAGGCACAAAGACAAACAATGACCAAAGAGCCACTGAACAGACTGCATCTAAAATATCAATTTTCCTTGAAACCAAATAGCTTATGAGAACACAAACAGAATCATAAAAGGGAATGAGAGGGCTGACATATGCCCCACTTTCTCATATTCATGGGCGAGACAGGAAATACTTTTTTCAATCACAAAAATCTCTCTCCAGTTGGAAAATCATTTTAATGAGGAATTCTGGCAAGTAAGATTGAAAATTTTGAGTGGATGATGAGTTACAACTTAGGAAAATAATTCTAGTCATATTTATTAAAAATACTGAATTATTTGTGCAAGAAATGTATAAAGAAATATTAATACTGGATTAATTTTCAGAGGTAAGATTAAGACCACTATATAATTTGCTTTATGTTACCTGCCTCCACTAACCTCACTTCACAATTGAACCATCAACAAAAATTTAAATGTCTTCTGAGAAAGGAAATTTCTTCAAGAGCTTGACAAGATAAAAGACTTTGCTTCGTAAACATAGTGTGTGTCAGAACCAAGGAGAAAGGATAAAGTAAATGTTGTAGCTAAAAATGATGCCACTAAAATGTCCTGTACAAACAGATCAAGTGTCCAAAGAGAAAAACATGAATGAAAAACATTTTCTGAAAATGTAAAAAACTAAGACCTCCTAATGCAAATGTTAAGAACCACTGTATTATGCTCACGTATATACACTAAGTGTGTAATAGAATCATAGAATGGTTTGGATTGGAAGGGAGTTTAAGGATCACCTAGTTCCAACCCCCCTACCATGGGCAGGGACACCTACCACTGGGCCAGGGTGCTCAAAGCCACATCCAACGTGGCCTTGAACATTTCCCGGGATGGGGCTTCCACAACTTCCCTGGGAAACCTGTTCCACTGTCTCACCACCCTCAAAGTAAAAAATTTCTTCCTTATATCTAATCTAAATTTACTCTCTTCCAGTTTAAAAATTTTACCCCTCATCCTGTCACTACACCCCCTGATAAACAGTCCCTCCCCAGCTTTCCTGTAGGCTCCCTTTAAGTACTGGAATGTTTCTATAGGGTCTCCCCAGAGCCTTCTCTTCTCCCAGCTGAACAACACCAACTTTCTCAGCCTCTCTTTATAGGAGAGGTGCTCCAGCCCTCTGATCATCTTCGTGGCCCTCCTCTGGACTCACTCCAACAGGTCCATGTCATTCGTATGTTAAGGGCTCCAGAGCAGGATGTAGTACTCCAGGTGGGGTCTCACAGAAGCAGAGCAGATGGGGAGAATCACCTCCTTCAACCTGTGGCAACACTTCTTTTGATGCACTCTGGGATACAGTTGGCTTCCTGGGCTGCACACACTGCTGGTTCATATTGAGCTTCTCATCAACCAACACCCCCAAGTCCATCACTTCAGGGCCGCTCTCAACCCATTCTCTGCCCAGACGGTATTTATGCTTGGGATTGCCCCACCCATGTGCAGAATCTAGCGCTTGGCCTTGTTGAACTTCATGAGGTTGGCAGGGGCCCACTTCTTAAGTCTGTCCCTTTGGATGGCAACCAGCATGTCTACTACTCCACAAAGCTTGGTGTCATCAGCAAATTTGCTGCGGGTGCACTCCATCCCACTGTCTATGTGTCTGACAAAGATGTTATACAGCGCCAGTCCCAATACTGATCCCTGAACACCACTCGTCACTGGTCTCCACTTGAACATTGAGCTGCTGAATGCAATTGTTTGAGTGCAACCATGCAGCCAACTCCTTATCCACTGAGTGGTCCATTCATCCAATCCATGTGTCTCCAATTTAGAAACAAGGATGTTGTGTGGGACAGTGCCAAATGCTTTGCACAAGTCCAGGTAGATGATGTCAGGTGCTCTTCCCTTATCTACCAACATAGTAACCATATTGTAGGAGGCCACCAAATTTGTCAGCCACTATTTACCTTTAGTGAAGCCACATTGGCTGCCACCAATCACCTCCTTGTTTTCCTTGTGCCTTAGTATAGTTTCCAGGAGGATCTGGTCTACGATCTTTCCAGGCACAGAGGTGAGACATATTTGTGAGTTTTATTTGTGTACATATACATGTGTATATATATGAATGATGCTAGTCAAAGGTTATTTCTTGAGAAACAGAAATGTGCAGTAATTAAAAAATTCTTCGGTTTCTTTTCTTGCTTTTAACACTGAAAAGCTGAAAATGAAATTGAGTGAGATAAGAAACCTGGCTTTAGAGAAGTAACAAGGTTCAACTCTGAAATGCTAAATTTATGTCTCATACACCAATGGTTACAGTTGGAAGGGACCTCTGGAGGTCACCTGGTCCAACTCTCTGCTCATGCAGAGTCACCTACAACAGGTTACTCAGGACTGTATCCAGGCAGCCTTTGAATATCTCCAAGGACAGCAACTCCACCACCTCTCTGGGCAACCTGTGCCAGGGCTCAGTCACCCTCACAGTGAGAAGTGCTTCCCGATGTTCAGAGGAAACCTTCCATGTTTCAGTTAGAGCCCATTGCCCCTGGTCCAGTCACTGGGCGCCACTGAAAAAAGCCTGGCTCTGTTTTCTTTGTAACCCTCCCTTCAAGTATGTATATACAGTAGTAAGGTCCCCCTGAGCCTTCCTTTCTCCAGGCTGAACAGTCCCCACTCTCTCAGCCTTTCCTCACAGCAGAGATGCTCCAGTCCTTCATCATCTTAGTGGCCCCTTGCTGGGCTCTCTGCAGTATGTCCATGTCTCTCTTGTACTGAGGAGCCCAGAACTGGACAGAGTCCTCCAGGTGTGGCCTCACCAGTGCTGAGGAGAGGGCAAGGATCACCTCCCTCGACCAGTTGGCAATACTTTGTCTAATGCAGCCCAGGATACTGTTAGCTTTCCTTGTGGCAAGGGCACATTGCTGGCTCATGTTCAACTTGTTGTCCACCAGGACCCTCAGGGCCTTCTCTGCAAAGCTGCTTTCCAACTGAATGTCTGGGATTGTTCTTGCCCAGATGCAGGACTTTTCAATTTCTGTAGTTGAACTTCAGAAGGTTCTTTTTGGGCCATTTCTCTAGTCTGTTGAGGTTCTGATTGTCAGTACAACTCTCTGGCCACTCCTGCCAATTTTGTGTCATCAGCAAGCTTGCTGAGGGTACACTCTACCCCATCATCCAGATCCTTAATGAAGATATTATAGAAGATTCAATCCAGTATTGACTGGGCTACATCATTAATTACAGGTCTCCAAGTAGATTTCAGCAGTCCTACTGGAATGAAACTGAGTGATAATTTTAACAGGATGTAGATCTTAATCACTTCAAGCGTAATATCACTTTGGAAGAGCAAAGCACAATTTCTTGAGTGCCCTGATACTTGGTGTAATCCTTAGCCATGAGTCTGGTACTTATGACTTCCCTAAAATACATGAGTTTAAAGATAGACTGTGTCCACACAGATGGGTGCAAACACAACTGAGTTGCTTTACTACTACCCTGGTTGGACAGCAGCTGTTGTACAGGAACTGCATAAGCTCTGAGAGGAAAATGAAGATCCTACCACCGCCCTGTGCTCCAAACTGCTGTGAGTCTGCTAGGCTTTTCCCAAATTCGTCTGACAACATGAGGCAGAAGATTTTCCTCTCTTTTTACCTTTATGTAGAAAAGCCCTTATGTTGCTGCTAAGAAATGGCCTGCTAATTAGCAGTGCCCTGAATTGGTCAAAAAGAAACGTGGAAAAAGAAGTGAGACCTACCCTAGAACGCTCAGGAACCTACCAGTTTGCCACTGGGGATCTGTGCTGCTAGCCAAAATCTGTACTCCATCTCCCAGTGCAAGAGGTAGCTGACTCTGTTAAATTTGCTGTGAACATACCTATAGTGTTGGACAGAGCTGGAAACTAGAACAGGGGAATAGCTACTTCAAGAACTATGCTGCAGGAGTCCTGGTTTGAGGTAGAGCTGCACTTTTGTTGCATTGGATGTTAGATATATCAGCATGTAAAATAGCCCTAATGGCAGACATATACAGAATTAGCTGACAATTGGGTATAGCCTTGGAGTAACTTAAATGTTGACTTTAAATACCAAGTATGTAAATCAGTATGTGCATAGATAGGACAATATTGCACAGTTTGCAGGTACAACATATGAATAAACTTCAGTATACCATAGGACTGTTTGAGAAAGAGACATTATGGACTGTGAAGTACAAAGACACAATATGAAAGAGGCTGAGAAGCCTTCACTCTATAATGAGTGAAGCCTTGTGTTTATGAGATCCTCCAGCTCTGCCATGGAGAATAGATATACCACAGGGTTCTGTTAGGTCAGATTTTTGGTTCAGAAGTATCGTCTTCAAACCTTCCTGACTCAAGGGAACCTTTAAGTGGTTCAGCAACCACTGTATACCACATACAGGATCAGAAAATGCTTAGCTTCTGCTTCATGGGAAATGCTGTAACATGTATGCTTCTTTTTACGTCTTTTGCCGTTTTGAATTTGGAAGAAGTTTCATGCCTCTTGGGAGAAGTTATCTATTTTGTTGTATGTTCATCCAGGTCGAAGGGCAAACCTTTCATCAACTTTTTGAAACCACTTCATGTTACGTATTGCTATAAAACCATCAAGTTTTATGGTTTGAGGCTTCCTTCTCGCGTTGCTTTTCTCCCAGATACTGAAAGCCACTAATTAACTAGTGCCAAGCTGAAACAAAGTCACTATCTTTTTATTTTTTTCTTCCCAGTCTATTTAGTGTGGTCATGCTAAGCCTGTCTTTTGTTACTTATCTTTCTTGTCTCTTCCCTTTGATAAAATAACTTGGCTCAAGAATAATTTTAACATCTTATTACATGGATGGAAGGAGGCAAAGAGGGAGAAATTTTTGTTTGCACAGCTTGTGCCTACACTAAATTTCTCTGCCCTTCCATTTTGTAAGGATTTGTCTGAGCTTGTTGATCCTGAATTTATATTTGATTCTCTAGCATCCCATGAAAATAATAATTTTGTGCTATTTTATAGTGATCAATGTAGGTGTGTGATTGTAAGCAAGGAAAATCCTTGCCCAAAGGTAGTGTCTGTCAAAATAGCCAAAACAGATTGATATTAATCTCCCTCATAGCTATTAAAAGGGGGGCAAGATCAAAATACAAACCATACTAGAATGATATCAACAACTACCTAGAGCAGATGCCATCCACAGAGTTTATTTCATACATATCTCTTTCTTCCTTTGGAAAAAAGCAGAAAAAAGTCCAAGCATGTAATTAAAGTACATGTGCTTCTATGAGCAAATTTACTTATAAGCAGAAGTTTCCTCATAACATCACTGAACTTTTAACATTTCATTTGATAAAGCACTTCTAAAAACCTGAAATGCAAAAGCAGATCTAACTTTTGTTTCTGTAATATCTTGTGTAGAAGAACAGATCATGTATATACAAAAGAATGCAACTCTCAGCACGTAATTAGCCTTTTAGCCCTTTCAGAATTTACTCCTAGCAATTATGAAATTAACACAGTCACACAAAATATTCGTTACTTGTTTAAAAACATCAATTTTGTAATCAGGTGAAGGAGTATGTCCAGCTGGGTCCTCAGAAGACATTGGCAAGAAATATTAAAGCAACAAAAACATCTCTAAGGAATAAATTAACTGTATTTCTAATTTTAGTCAATCTCTATGATTTCAGTTTGAGTACTCTTAATCTTTAGAGGGGAAAAATCCTGTCTGTGCTTGAAGCACCTATGTTGATTTTCTATTACTTCTAAAGAGTATATGTACTTAATTCAGACATAACAAAGCCACACATGTTTTTTTAACATATCCTTAAAAAACTTAGCAAATATCAAATATTTACCAAATATCTTCTGTTGGGTATATTACTTACTTGATAGTACTTAACTAAGATCCTATGAATAAGGAACTAAAAATAGACAAAAACCCCACCTTTTCTGTTGAAGGCTGAATTTTATTTACTTCAAGATGATTCATTTATAGCTGGTATGTAAGAAATAAATATTCATAATTTGAAACTTACTAAAAAAGTGCCTTGAAATATATTCTTTTGTCTTAAATGTGTTTGCACACACATTTGACCTAAGGAGTATCAGGCAGGAAGGATGGTAGATCTTTCACTTCTTCCTAGAGATCTTTCACTTTGGATTACTTCTTCAACTAGCCAGACAGACAAGCTTTCATGTGAGTAGCATGTGTAAGAGCAAGGTTTTAACTTAAGTTCCAATGGCCTCATTTGTGAAGTATGTTTGCAGACTTCTACTTTTTCTATAGAATTTGTAGAAATTGACTTTTAGTCAATGAATGTTGGTAGTGTTTAGTATTTGTTGCACTGTTTATCCTTCACACCTTATTATCAGAGGTTTCTAGACAGTAACATTCTGTTTCCTATTTTTTAAGTCGTGGGCTTGTACTCTTCCTCCTGCTCCTTCACAGAATCTGCAGAAAAAGATTCTCTGCAACTGGCTTCCTAGGAGCGTGAGTTACAATTTCTGGTCAATGTCAGGCTTGGAAGTAACAACTGACAAGAAAAATCAGTAACCAAATGTGTGTTAACCCTGACCAGCAGCTAAACTCCACACAGGCATTTGCTCATTCCACCTCCGAGTGGGATGGGGAGAGAATCAGATGGGTAAAAGTGAGAAAAAAGGGTTGAAATAAAGATAGTTTAATAGGTAAATTGGAAGCTGCAGGCGCAAGCAAAGTGAAATAAGGAATTCATTCACTGCTTCCCATCAACAGGCAGATGTTTAAGCCTTTCCAGGAAAGCAAGGCATCACACGTAATGGTTACTTGGAAAGACAAACGCCATAACTCTGTACATCACCCATTCCTGCTGTTTTCCCCCAGCTTTTATTGCTGAGCATGATGTCATATGGTATGGCATTTCCCTTTGGTCAGCTGTCCTAGCTGTGCTCCCCAAGTCTACTTGTTGGTGGGGCAGAGTGAGAAACAGAAATGGCCTTGATGCTGCGTAAGCACTGCTCAGCAATAACTAAAACACCAGTGTGTTATCAACACTGTTTGGGTCGCAAATCTAAGACATAGCACCATAAGATATACTATGACGAAAATAAACTCCATCGCAGCCAAACCCAGTACACTAAAAATAAACACTTATTTGTACTGATTTTCAATAAAATCAAATATTACCTTTTACAACAACAACAACAAAAGTTTAAACAAACCTCACAACCAACCAAACTCAAAACACCCCAAAATATCACTTGGAATATTATTTCCCATACCTATATTAGAGCTAAATAGGAGTCCACGTTTTTCCTCTTCTTTGTCCAAAAGACAGCTCTACTTGACAATGCTGAAAGGTTGTTCTGTTGCCTGCTCATTACATAAAAGCTATTCTGCAGCCACATTCTACAATGGTTAAGAATGATTTTGTAGCTGAATATATTGCTCCCTCCAGGCTGACTACGTAGGTTTCGGTCTTACTCTGCCATTCCAGTTTTCTGCATGGTGCTGTAAATTGGGTACCGATTCTCTAACACTGTCAGGGTCTAATCTCTAAAGGAAACAGTCAAAGAGCAAGTATAAGCATTTGATGAAAGGGAATACCAAACTTTTACAGAGGAAATGGAATAAAAGGAGTTCAAACAGAAGGTGTGAATGTGTGAAATGTTTGCAAAATATTGTCTGGAAGTGTGGACTGTTGAGCGGACGATGTATTAACGTGATAAGCATTTTGTGCTTATGGAATAGAAGTATACGGTTTTCTGTTTTCAGTGAAAGATGGCCGTTTTGCCAGATTTGTGTTCAACAGGTTACTAGGTACTCAACATTAGTCACTGATTTTTGCAGGTTTTGGTGTGCTTACTTTGAATAACCATGGTGTCTGAACAAGATGTCTTGTAGTGGTATTGCTAGCTGGTTTGTTTGGCTTCAGAGTCAGCGATGGCACCAATTTACCTCATGAACTTGGAAATGCCACCTACAGCCTCGAGATTACATTTTGCTTTCTTTTGCTGTATGGACGAGAACTTGGTCTATGTTTGTAAAGTGCCTACCACAGTAGAACGCTGGGCTCATTCAAGTCCTTTAGACCCTACCAGATTTCAAGATCAAACTGGATTTTTGAAGACCACAAGTATAGTAATCCTCATGTATTTTCATATAATTTCTTCCAATGAAGAAAAATTTACATTCTGTTCTCTTGTTTTTATGTATGAGGGAAGGAACAGCATTTCCAGGCAGTTTTGACTTTAAAGATTTACATTCTAGATCCAATAAGGCTGTTGAATATATAATGAACTGCTTTTATTGGCAAAGAAAGGTTGTTTGCTTGTTCCTGCTACCATAATAAAGACTTCTGCTGACAGAAGCAAGCTGAATGCATTTTGGGTTCAAAAGCATCCTATTTATAGTCTAGATGCAAAATGATCTCTATTCACTACAGTGTCTCATTTGCAGGTTATCATTCTGCTTTCCTCTGGAAGCTAGTTGGCAGATGTTTCCTCCCATCTTGAATCCTTGCATTAGTGATAGAAAAATATTCTGCATCCTTCATAAGCAGAGACGGAGGACAGAACCAGATTGTTTAAAACACACAGGACAGTGTAAAGAGAAAATACTTTCTCTTGAATATCAGTACAACTACATTATTCAAATCCTTCAGTTTTTGAATTAAATACCTTTCCACATAGTTGCAGTCAGCAGCACAGAATTAATATTCCCTCCTTAAAAATAAAACGATAGAACAAATTAAAATGAACAAATAAAAATAGAATAAAAAATAAACAAAACAAAACAAAACAAAATAAAATAAAAATTTGCCACAGGTCTTAAAATAAAAATTTGCTACAGGTATATAGCCTCATACCCCATCAATGTTTCATCTCCCCATGCACGGTGACAGAATGAAAAATGTACCACTATTTCATGCTTCTGAAACTGCTTTAAAGATATTCTTTGACAGTGAAGTAATGTTGATACCACTTGCTACCTTCTGTGGACATTTTTGCCAATTTGATCCAGTGCTATTGTTGAAGTTTGATTGTCTGAAGACGTTAAGTATCAAGGTTTCAAAATGCAAGGCTGTTCCATAGAATTCAGCAGCTCCACAGGCAAGATAGGTATTTTTTTTCATCTTAAGTTTTATGGAAGAGGAAGTCATTTATCACTGACTGGTAGGTTGGCTTACACATCAGCAAATTTGCCGGTTATTTTCTTCAAAATTCCGAAGTCTGTGAAAAGTAATTAAAGATCATTCTGCTTATAAAGCTGGTTAAAAGGAAAAAGAAAAGAAAAAAAAAAAGGCCATGTTCACAACTGAAGCAAAAAGGACTTGGCAATTTCTATGAACATTTTTCTCTCCCTTTGTTGACCAGTGATAGCTATAATGTCCTTTAGGTTTCATTGGGTACTGATCTGTTGGGCACTGACCTGCTCTGGACACTCTGGTGAACAATTTATTTCTGTATATTCCTTATCAGTACTGTATCAATATTTTGTTTATACCTTTACCAGTAGCTCACTTTTGTTTTAAGTTCACACAGAGAGGGAGAAGTGGGCAATGGGAAAAGAAATACAAACCACGGATGGAAATCCTCCCTTGCTCTAGAATCAGGACCGACTCTCTCATCTTGAGAGATACCAGAGTGAAAGAACACCAAAGATTCTAGGAATCTGGGAATTCGCTCCAAGTGTGTGTATAAAATTGAAAAGATGCAAATGTTATTGTGTTTGAAAGTCTGTAGGTATTGATTTGCTTTGAGATGGGTTAATTTCACATCTCAACAGCACCTCTTTAATGATCTCAAAGTACATGACACAATATCTTTTTCTTTGTGAAGGAAGCATGAATTAGAACTAGTCTTGTTAAAACACATTAACTTAAAATGTATTAACCCATACATAGCCAAATCTTTTTGTCAATATTCATTTTCACACTTTATTTTTGCCCATGCTAGACGCACAGAACAGGAAAATCCAAAGAAGTCAATGCTGACATTAAAGGGCACCATCTAAAGCCACTCAGATAGTTAAAGAAACCCTTACATAACACAGCTTTAAACCACCTTGCACAGACTATGCAAAAAAGGTTCAAGCCAAAGGCAGCCTGCAAAGCAGTAATTGTAAAATCCACAGAAGTCAGTGGAAAAACATTAATAATACTCTGTAAGAATACCAAGGCTTCACATTTACACTATTGTTACCATCTTAATGTGGAAATTAGGCTAAGAACAATACAAGTTCTTAGAAATCAGTCTAATGTTTATGTCTCTGCGCATCCTTCCAGCACAGAGAATTCTTTATTAACACGTACTTAATACTAATCGCTAATGGACTGTGTTCCTTTACTAACGAAGCAACCTTGGGAGACAGAACCTGCCCTCTTTCAAAACAAGCAAACAGAGCAAGACTTTGACATTTTCCTTGACTAGATTGCCATGCCATGCCCCTTGTAGCTTGCCTCAATACACTTGGCATGCTCATTTAAAACTTCTTCAAAGTGTTTGAAAACACTTGCACAGTATTTGGATAGCAGCTTCAGACCCACGTTTGCACTCGCTGCACAAGCAGTGCAGAGCAGAAACGAGTCAAAAATCTGTTGTGACTGCTTGCCACAATTTCAGTAACTGAACTCTGACTAGGGACATGGGATTTATTCCAGAACCTGCCAAATCCGCAGGACCAAAAAATTCACAGTTCGACTCAAATATGTGGATATTTTTCCCTCTTTGGGTTGCACCTACAAATGGACAGGAGTCTATTTTTTTCAGTGTAATGATACATTTCTAAAGCACAAAGGGGAACTCCTGAGGCATGTAAAGTGTGATAATTTCAATTAAATTCATGAAGCTATGGGAATTATGCCAAAGAGTTTGCCTATGCTGGCTCAAAATTTGCTGCTAAAGATGATATATATTTGCTAACCTAAGAATGCATTTTCCACTGTCCAGCTGCTAGTTAAGAAGATTAATGACTGCTTTGTAGTTCCAATTAAACTCCTTTATCACCAAGAGGGAGGAAACAAGTTTTGATTTCAAAAGTGCTGCTTAAGAAAGAAGACCAGGGCTGCATAACACTGACATTTTATTAGAATTCATTTGTAACAAATGGAACTTGTGTCAGCAAAGAACTGATTTTCATACAGACTTTCTTTCGCCACCAATGTAACGAAGTAAGAAAATAAAAAGCACGCCTTTCATTCTGTAAAACATTTACGCGTACTACTAATTAGAGGTAATTGTATCTTTTTTAACAAGCCATTTTACAAGGTAAATTTTTTAAATTTTTCAGTCTATGCATCCAAAACAAGAGCAAAGAACACAATTTTTATTATCTTTGTAAAGACACTCCAAGCTTGAATGGCAAAGCCACATAACGGATGGTTATGATGAGACCTGCAGCCTTCTGATATCTGTNAAAAAAAAAAAAGAAAAAAAAAGAAAAAAAGGAAAAGAACAAAAAAGAAAATTAAAGAAAAATAGGAGAGAATAAAAGGAAAAAAAAGTTGCATTTTTTTTAGTCATTGCAAACCATTTTTTTCCTTTTTACATGTTCTGTGTCATTTAAATACACACAAGTGGATAAGCAGTTTTTTACAGATGGGTCCAAGTTATAATATTATTGGGTGTAGAATCAATAGGGCAGTGCATAGTACAAAGGTATATACAGAAAGTGCAAATCTCCCTAGAGGGCCACTTCTTCCCCCAGCCATCCTCTCCGCTATCTAACCACTCAAATAATTTTTTTAAAAAAAGAGCTAAATTAAACTTCTGTATAAATCATTTTTATATATTTTGTGGGGTTTTTCCCCATTGCAACTAATTACAAAATTAGACATAACTACACATACAAACATAAACAATAGCACCGTACTGGTTATGCTGATGAAACCAATTTTAAGCTTGGAAATGTAAGATGTATGTAGACAAAGATGCTCACAATTTAAATTAACTGTAGAATCACTGTATATAAGAATACAGAAAGTGGAATGCACATCAATGATGCTAACAGTTATCTTAAGAAACATAAAAACTAAAAGGAATATTTAGTTGTACAACAGTTTTCCTCACAAATTGGCTCTGCTTTTCTTTTTTTTTTTTGTTTTTTGTTCCTTCACTTCCTTTGGAGCTTGCAAGACAGTCTACTAGGGAGAATGCTCTGATTGTTTTACAGATCCAGTGTGCAAGAATCTTCCCTAGTCTATGTTTCCAAACAGATGCTTTTTTGATTATAGTGTTTTTCTGATCCTCTACATTTGAGTTGAAGAACATGACCACACCACATAACCTGGCACTTCAGTAATTATCTTAAAATACAAATCAAGAAAGACGAAGAAAAAGAAACATAGTGCACATTCTTCTCTGGTTCAGATGTAAGTTATAGAATCTCATTCTGAGGTAGCCTTCTATTCCATATATATATATTTATATTTTTGTTTTGATTTTTTTTTGTGTTTTTTTTTCTTTTCTTTACAAAAGTGCTCAAATACAATGCTTGCTAGAGTTTGGTCTTTCATATTTTTTTTTCTGCTAGTAGTGGGAAAAGTGGAAGAAGAAGAAAAAAAGTTGAGGTCACATTGACGAGTCATACCAATGCTCCTATTTGAAACCCCAAAGAAAGAATTCCTTTGACACTCATGTACTGACAATGGCAGAAGGCATGATGGAAACCAGGGTCAATGTAAATGGCATCCTATTAAGAGTCTCAAGAAGTACTTTGTGCTGCTTACAGAATTTTCTTTGTTCCCAGGAAGAAAGTCTAGTGTCACTCTCAAATATATCCTGTGGGCTCAGTCTTGCCAGCTTTACATGAACCCTCCCACTGAAAGCAATGGTTTGACCTTAGCACTCTATTGACACAATCTAATGACCAGGACTTGGCCCAAAATAAATAAAAAAGATGCATGAGCACTGCTAATGTCAACTGCTGCGAGTGTACTGCTACATTTCTGCAATGACAACACTATAACCAGTGTCACAGTGGGTTTTAAAAGCCAACGAGAAATAAATTTTTAATTTGTGGACTGATATGTTATAGGAAATATGGAAAGATAAAGGGCCTTGACTACCTACATGTTTTGGGTTATCATTTATTACCATTCATACTTGATTAGAAACTGGAAATGCATATTTTTCAAAATTGTCTGATACATGTATTAAAATGTTTGAAAAGAATAACAGAGATATGAACAAACTGAACTAAATACAAATGAAGGCTAACTTAAAGAAATGCTATTCAAAATAGGCATCAAATATAAGGCACTCTAAATGTAAAATTAAAATAAAACCCAGCATCCCCAAACAATGCTGTATGCCACAAAACGATTGATTTCACAGAGCAATGTGTGTTTGGCTTTGCCCTGTTACATACGATAAATGTAAATTATATAGCGCACACTATAGACAGTATACTATTGAATACAATTTTAAAACATCTTAATACCTAGTATATTACAACATTCTCCCCGCCTAAAGGGATATGCACTGACCTTTCCCACATGCACACCTCCTACATTTAATAATATGATTTCTTATTGCACTATAGTGTTACAAATATTGAACTTCACTGGAAGCCTAAATCACATACTCTGTGCATGTGTGTGTGTGCATGTGTGGGTGTGTGTTCAAGTGGCAATGTGGATAGAAATACTATTTGGGATAGAAATGACGTTCAAATATCAATGATGTGCATTCCTCACTTCCCTTTGAAACAGAAGTTTATGGACCTTGGAAATGCAGAGATGATCAAATAGTAGTTTAATGTAATTGTAGTAAGCTGAAAAACTCCCAATGCTTTGATAAATCCAGATATGGAAGAATTGACATGTTTATGTGTATGTGTGTGAATATCTACCTTTCTGGATCTCTGTAACTATACAGAGAGTTAGACAAGGGTAGACAGTAATACATACATATACTTATATATATAGAGAGAGAGGGTGTGGGTGTGTATGTGCATCTGTGTGCATGCGTGTATGTGTTAGCAGCATCTTTATACTTTGCGCCTCCCTGTTGATTCCAAAAGAAACCGAAAAGCCCCATTTTGATTTAACTGATTACAATGAATATTTTCTTAAAGAAAAATAAACCAAACAAAACTGTAAAAGTAGTACCTAACAAGACTGTGGTACTGTAGATAAATATAGGACTGCACAAAAATGTGCAAATTTTCAAATTATTTAACATTTCTACAGCACAATATTACAGGTAACAGTTCTACAGCTTAAAAAAAATCTAGTTTTTAAACAAAAAGATTAACAGTTATGCAACCTTTTTCTTTAATTCACTTCAATGAATGATAAACTTTTGTTAAAAAAAGGAAAAAGTTTACACAGTTAAAAATGAAGCACAGGTCAGCAGTATCTTTACAATACTAAAAAACTAAATCAAGGACTTCCTTTTTAATCATTCCCACGTTTTCCCTAAAGTGTTACGATGAGCATTATGATGGGAAGGGGGGATGTTGAAGTAAAGAGTCCGCTTTGTTTGAGAAGCCAGGACCCAACCTTTTAGCAAATATCTTGCACTGAACTGCAGTTCTCTCAAAATTCCACTTTGCGAAAGCATGTAATCCTGAACAAGATGATCATTCTTTCTGATTAATTTCCTCTTCCCTTTCACTTCAACCACTGTCGAACCCTTGAGGTATCTGTAAATGAGATCCTTCAGACGCCTCAGTGGTCAGGATTCTTTTATTATGGTTAGGTTATTAAACTGTGAATTCTTGGTCCACATGGAATAGGGTTTGTTGTTGTTTCTGTTTTACATATCCCCATTATTTTTGTTTGTTTGTTTTTTATTTTATATATCCCCAATAATCGCTCCTTAGCTAAGAGTTAAGAAGTACTTCCAAAGCACATCGTATGGCTCAGAAGCGGCTCTCCGGATCTTAAAGGGCCTGCAATAAAAATCCACGATGGTTTTTATGTTGCATAGTGATCAAAGCTGCCCAGATATTCCAGTGCGGCTCGATAGCAGAATTGGTATTGATCCTGGAGAAAGATAGAAAACAAAAGCATCAAAAAGCCAGCTTGTTTGTTGGTTTCTATTTTCTTTCAACTAAGAGTGAATACTTTTTGGCTACAGACAAATATACCACAGAGGCATCTACAGTTCAGCAATATTCTTTTGCTGACATCAACAGAAATATAGTCTGAGATAGATACAACAGATTAAGATAGGCACTCATTTAATGCAACAACATTTTCCACAGAACGCAGCTTCTTTTTGTGCAGAGACTATATACCCACCTACTGACCATTGTTATTCTGAATTAATACAACATCAGCATAAAGCTTTCCTCTTACGGGAAAATACCAAGACGCTTTTTCCCCGTTTATTTGAAAATAAGTAGCAAAATATCCAATTAAGTCTATAGCAAATACAACACATCAAATGATGGAAAACCACCAGATTAAAAATCATATTAAGGAAGCAAAGGGAATCCCAACCTCTGAGTAATATAGGCTTTGATGAAGATGTGAAGATAACCTCAGCCTGTGGCAAGAAAAAGGCCTAAGAGAGAAATATGCAGCTAAAGGACCTTATTAACATGAAACAGATCGCATTTCAACCTACACCTGGAAGCAGAGAAAAGTTCAATGTGGTGAGAGATTTGGTAAATCCAACATTTGGTATTCCATATTATTCTCACCCCCACCCAGCAGTTCTTTTGCACATTTTTGTAATATTGCACACTTATACTAAAATGGCACATTTGTGTACCTATTTGCAACTGCCACTCAGGGTTTAAATGTTAAAAAAGAAAAAAAAAAAAAGAAATTGCTTCTGAAAGCCATCTAAAATGTCAAGGTCTGCTTATTTATCTGGTATTGCTATGTGGTAACCCCACATGGGTTATAGTTGTTAAGATCACAATAAAAATTCTTTTGGAGACCAGGAAACTCATCATATATTTGCCTCAAGGTAGTGGTGTGATCACCAATAGTTCTTTTCTTCTTCCTTTTGGAACAGTGGGAGAATGCATTAGACATACGCGTAAATTTTAAGTGTATGTGTGGTCCACATGGACTTAAAGTGCGTTGTTGAATAAGGATTAGATTTCCTGGCAGTTTATAGTACTGAATGAGATTTGTTTTCCACAGAATCCTGAAAGAAATGAGTACACAACACTTCAACTTTTCACCTGGGGTTGGGGGGGGGGGCGTGAAGGGTGGCACACAGAAATAAGTCAAAGTAGGAGGAGGGAGAATATATTGCATAGCTGAATTCTATATTTGTCAGAGAGGCTCCAAGAAGCATAGTTTTTCTCTATACTGTAGTTAACCTCTTGGAACCAAAACGACAGAAAGCAGTCATTTTTCATTTTGCTTATGCAGAAGAATGATGGTAATGGAAAAGAAATGGAATTAACTCTTCAGTTTGGTCACAGTGATTTACTTGGCTAACTGACAAGATTAAAAATAAGTATCTTTATGTTTCATGTAAGTTTTTATGAAGTTGTCTTCTTAAAAATAAGACTACCCAGCTTTTATTGAACAAGTTCAATTTTCTTGTGGAAAATGGCAAACTATGGGGAACCGTTTTAGATTTCACAGACTGTAATTTAAAGGCCAGTGTCCATCAAATTATACTAAATAAATGTATGACCTAAAACGTTTCCCTTCTCTTGCCCTTTTGCTTGGTTCTCCTAACCTATTGGTTCTGGCTTAGTTCAAGTCTCCTGTTCAGAAATTTAAGTAGAAATTAAGCACAACTGAATTCTTTATGACGTATTCTTTATGACGTGACACAGTTCCAAGAATCCAGGCCCAGGAAATCAGTTGATATTGTTTATCCTTTTCCTTATTTCTCTGAGGCACTCTAGCTAGCACAGAAAATATTTACACTATAGTTTTCCTGCAGGCTGAATTTACTATTACGATTTTCAGGCCAAACAGCCACTTGCTTAGTGACACAAAGTCAAGAAAAACATGAAAATAATACAGTGTAAGTCTGAAGGCATGAACAACACTTCGCTCCTGGAACAAAAAAAATCAGTGGATCCACCTGCAGAAACAACTTGCCTTCCTCTTTATTGCCACACATTTCTGCCGGGAAACAAAGTTTCAATTAAAAATGGGTAATGCTTCTTGGAAAATAGTTTTTCTCAACTACCATAATTTAGGATCCACTACTGAAATAAATTTTTTCTTCCCAGCCTGTAGTATCTACTGCTATAACAGGGAATAGTCCTTGCAGTACCTTTATGGCAGAGTTTGCAGCGTAGTCATATCGTCACTATATGAATTAAGACACAAATGCAAGCACATTTTATATAGTCTCTATCTGTGCATTTTTTAGCTGTGGAAATGCCCCTTCTTTTCCATCACCATTGTACACAGATACTGTTTTGCTCACCTCTGTCTGTACCATGGCTGGCCGCTGCGTCCTTAACATTTTGACAGTCTGGAAGATATCTACAACACCTTCATATCTCATTCTTTCTAACACAATGCTCAGGGTTATGAATACTCCAGTTCTTCCAACACCCGCGCTGTCGCAATGAAGGGAAAAAAAAAAAGAAAAAAGGAATGTTAATTGACAGTTAATGCTGAAAGAATTGGCTGACAAATTATCTGTGGTTACAACACACCATATGTGTACAGATTTGTATATGGGGAAGGGCTCACTAAGCAAAATTCCACAGCAAAATACCACATTGCATTCGGAATAATAACTGAGCTCAAGCAAACTTCACATGATACTAAGTACTTCTTGACTCTCCGTCCTTCACTGCAAAGTGACTTGGTTTGGTCATCCAGATACACAGTAATCAGTGCATGGTGAAGGAAAATGAGAATGTTTGTTGCCAATGACCTATGCTGGAATTGACAAGAGAAAAAGATGCCAAAAAATGTATTTTACTGCTTTACTTATAACTTATTCATGTATATGCCCTGTTTTGCACATTTTCAGTGTGTTAGTTTGTCTTCTACTTTGAGTTAGAGATGGTCAGCGGATTTTCAATTAATATTGAAATTGTTCATGCACACTACAATTTAAGTAAAGAATACACAAAAACCTTAAGACACAGCTTTTATTCAAGTCTGGCAGTCTGCATCTTCATCTTTCCAATACTGATACTTGTACACCATGCCTCTCTATATTAGTCTGAAATGTCATCTTTGGATATACAGCTTGGTTGCTCTCTGTTCTGTCGGGTTTCTGTTATTAGCTAAAACATCCAAGAAGTGATAGAAATCCCTTTACTCAATAGAGCAATAGTTGTCAGTTATTAAAATTAAACAGTCACTTATTCATGAGGATGAACTTGGAGTCTTGGACAAAGAGACAGGTAACCACACAGAAAAAAATATTTTCCAAGTCTGAACTTGTATGGGTGGAGATTAAGCACCCCATCGTCTCACTGTTGATGTTAATAATTTCACCAGGTTTTCTCCAGTCAGATAGACTTGGGAAACTGGAGATTGACTAGACCTATTCACCAGACAGGAGAGTGGAAGAACATGAACAGCAGGGAAGGACTGAAGAACTCTGAACATTGATATGGACTATGACACAGATCCTGTGAACTCATGAGACTAGTGAAGAAATCAAATGTCTAAATTGTATGGTGGTATTTTAGTGTTTGGTCTAGATCAGTGCACTTCTAGGGCTATAAAATATATGCAATTGGATTTAGCAATTTTGTATAACGTGTGTGCCTTCAAAGAGCTGAAGACAATGGACAATTGAGACACAGCTTGACAAAATATCGTGCTTTCAGTGCTGGTTTACCTACATGTGATGACAATGGTCCTGGACATATAGAGCAACTGGAATGTAAGGTCTCCTTTCTATGATCAGGTAAATTAGAACGCTAATGTTTAAGAAACATACTGAAAAAATCCTCGAAAAATAGCATTGGAATGTGCTTGGTCTTTATAGAGTTGACAACAGTGTGAGCTAAACCAAGTAGCCCCAAAAGTGACCAGCAGAGTGAAGGCAGATTACCATTTTTCATTCTCCTTGCTCCTGCTCAACCATTTAAAGATATCCAACAGAAAAGTATGATTTCTAAATACATGTGAGGACTTCTAGACTCACAGATTAGTCAAATCTTTATTACTTCAAAATAAACTACTCAGAGCTCTTTAATTGAGCAAAAAGAGGGAATTAATCTGTTGTATTATGTTCTTAAGAAATGAAAAAGTATCTGGAGAAGCTACTTAATAAGACGGACAGACTAAGATGGAAAGATCTCAATGCTTGCAAATCTTAACTAGCCATCAAGTGTAATATTTTTGGTAAAGTGTAGAGGAAACTGACCCTGTTCCCCTGAAAGTGGCAAGCATATTTTAGCATTGCATCAATTCCTATTAGAAGATGCTTAGGATTTCTAAAGAGTGACGGAAGTCCACATCGGTACTAGTAGCATTTTAATGATCAGCTGATACCACGACATGTAATGAAGCAATGCGACATAGGTTTGAAAGAATCCTGAATTTAGGAAATACTAAGGACACTACTTCATGATGTGCTAGGATTCAACAAATTTTAAACAGTTAGAAACCAAAGTTAGGATGCTTTAATGACCCAGGAGGAAATATTGGTGTTTTTGTAAGAGAGAAGAATTTGTTGTTAAAAATACATCTTGAATGCATTCTGGGAAAGGGTGGTCTTCCTTACTGTCCAGCTAAAAGCTAGAATAATAAGACTATAAGTACCTAAAATTGGTTGAGGCAAAAATTTTGCTTCAAGGTGAAGCTTTGTTTCCTTTAACTATTTTTTTATTAACTGCCTGATCATGTTAGAAATTTTTAAATTGTAGCACACTGATCTATTTGTGAAAAAGCCAGAGAAGGAGAACATTTTAAAACTGTGGGTGGCAGGGGTTTACCGTGTAACAGAGAAAGCAAACTTGTGAAAAATGAGTAGAGTAGGAAGGAAACCACAGGGATGTGGCACTTGGGGAGTTTGTCATTTGAAGAATTTCTCTGTATAAGAGAAATCTTTAAAAACTCATCATGGTACAAACTGGAGGCATTATCAAAATAATTCCACAAAGACTAGGGAAGTGCAGGTAACCAGGATCTTGTGCTTCCTGAAAGAAACAAATAAACTTACTAAATTGCTAGGGACATTTCCTATTCTTGTAAATTGACAGACTTTGATAATTACCATTACCAAGCATTACCAATCTCTACATTGTCATTACAATGATGATAAGACATTTAAAGACCGAACCATGATGAATTATACTTGATTTGACTTTGCTTCTACTAAAGCAAAGTCTAGTCTGGTAGAAATCTCCATAATTTCAGCATGAAAGATCACACCCATTTGGTGCAAGCAGTATTTCATTACAGTCACAAGTGGACAAGTTTGCATGGTACAAAGAACTTAGAAGAATACCATCACTTTGCTTTCTTATGTATGTCTGCATAAAGGCATAAATATTGCTTATTACTCCTCTGCTCTCAAAACTCATTAATGTCAGGAAGAATAAGGCTTGTTTTTATCACGGTTGTCCTTCATTTTCCCTTGCCAAATGAATCCTAAACACTGCTCTGCAATGCTGTTCTCCTTAGCAGGCCACAGAAAGTTTTAGGCACACAAAAATGTAGGATTCAAGTAGTCCGATACATTTATTTTGTTGGTCTTTCAGATTAGGGCAGAAAAAAGAACTCTGTTAAAACACACTGGTATTTTAACAACTTCTAGTTGCTCCTGGGTTTGGAAGGACAAGAATCTCTCTCTCTGTACAGTCATATGCTCTAACTTGTTCATTTTGTCTTCATGCTAGTATTGGGGCATGACTTGGCTTGTAGGAAAGACTTGGAACCTGTATCAGTATTTTGCATCTCTGTTATATAAATAATAACATTTAATCTACCAAAAAATAATTTAATGTTGCAAAAATGAGTATCTAAAATCCTAATGGAATTTATAGAAAACAATTTATTAAATAAGAGGTAAAAGATAAAGATATTATTTCTGGCCATCTGCTATAGACTCTAGAATACTGTAGAGAAAATAAATAAAAAATACATGAATATTAAAAAAGTCCACCCTGGATTATTCCTACACACCCTGCAAGCTGTTTTCATCTGCATATCAATTGTAAAGGAATTGAGGGAAGTCATCACATCAAAAAATGGGCATTGCATTCTGAATTTAGAACTCACCAGTCCAAACCTCAGTAATTTTTTGGCAAAGTTTCTAAACACCATGCTCTATTCCATTCCCTTTCTTGAGATAGCTACCTTTTTTACTTTTGTCATCTTTATTACTACTAATGTGCTACTGAGATGTAACTAGCTTGTTTGCAGCTAATAATTCCTACCAACTTAACAGCCTCACTTTTAATTACCAGCTGAAAAAAAAATCAGATATAGCAGCCTGTGATAAGGTTCTTCCTACCGCTTTCTGTGTGTAGCATTGTCCAGATTGTTTTACCCTTCATTAGAGACATTTTTAAGTGAAGAAAAAAATCAGGTGCCTCCAAGTATTTCAGAAGAACCTTTTCTGTTTAAACTGGATATCACAGAACAGTTCCCATTTCGTAAAGCAGTCCTACGTGTTCCTTTTTAGATCTTCTATTTGATTACATTTTCTGATAGTTCACCTGAAATTCCATTTACATATATGCCTTCGCTGCAATCAGCAATCAACTTCAGAAAAAAACAAATCTGCATATGAGTTGTTTTGAGGCTTTGGTTACTTACCTGCAATGAACAGAAATTGGTCCATCCTGACCAAACTGCTCTTTTGTTTTATGCACTTGGCCTATGAAGTCAATAAATCCTTCTCCAGACTTTGGCACTCCTTGTTCTGGCCAGTCAGTGAACTGGAACTGCCTCACTGTTCGGGACTGGCCATCCTTTAACAAAAGACACAGAGAATGTATCCCAAAAGCATGTCCCAGCAGCTGGAAGTCAGTCAGCCAACAACCAGAGAGACAATCACAAAACAAGGATGTTGAGAAGAGGTGGGCTAAGATCACATTTATGAAGACTCTTTCAATCGCAGTAGTGGCTGCTGCTCTTGGACACACTGGCCCAGAAGTGCAGTTTCACTAATAACATTGCATAGATTCCCTTCTGCACTGGATAGAAGAGTTGCCTGACATTCTGCCTGTGTAAAAAGCATGTCTGAGGCTAAAGACATAACAGTCTCACCAGGTTATACAATTTTTGGTAAGTTATGTTTTGAATCTTGTGGACTGTAAATTCCTTTATATATAGAACAGGTAGAATAAGGCCATCCAATATGACTCTCCATTTCATAGATATGCTCATCTACTGCATGGCAGGAATATGTTCACTGATAACAGTCGTTTAGTCATTGCCCTCTTTGCAGATGATATCTTTAATAGAATGGTGCTTTCTCTGAGGTGGACATTTCCCTGGAAGAAGGTGGGTCAAGACAAGCCAGTTGTTTAACAAACCATAAACCTCCTTTCAATCATTGAAATTTCATTCACTAACAGCTTGGACTCAGTCAAAAGTTGAGGAGAAGGGCTTCCTCTCTCAAAACAATTTGGCTGAAGCTGTTCATTGCCTTTGGTTAGGAATACTAACAGGATTGTTTAAAACTGCAGAATACCACAGTGTGGTTATTTTTAGAATGAAGCCACTGGAAGTATTAAACGCCAACTTCTGCTCTATGCCTATTTAATGTGTAAATGGTCAGGACACATAAATAGAAAAAATACAATACAGATGGATGAAGTAAATTTGTTCTGAATTTTCAAACGTTGGTCTTAATGATTTTGACACTGTCAATCTGCACAGCCAAAAGGTTTAAAAACATGGGCATAAAAGCATGGGCACATGAGCTACTGATGTAAACTAGTGCCTCTGGACATGTTGTTTCCTAAGCACCCACCATGCCATGTCTTCAAAATAGTCTTCTACTAAGTGAAACTCATGAAAAACGGAAATGATTATAGGATATTCCCTCCAAAAGCAACAAGTTGTGCTGGAGGGCAAGAACAATCTTTTTTTCTTTTTCTTTTCTTTTTTTTTTTCCCCTCTACCACAAGCACTCAGCTATTACAGACCTTTGAAATGAAATGAAATAGAAGTGACTTTTGAAATAACCAAAGGAAAAACCAAAAGTGGCTTTTAAAATAACCAAAGGAAAAACCAATACTTTTATGTTTCCTCTGGTACTGTGGGTTTTTGCCTCCCATGTCTCAGATGAGTACGGAAAACAGAAGAAGGGGGTGTGTGCCAGCTACTGCTTCATGAGAGGACACACATACACTTGGTTGACTTACTACCTCTTATACTCCCACTAGACCACTGTGACAATTTAGTAGTCTATTTCTGTGGAATGTTTTTGCCCAATTAAAAAATAAAAAATCTACTTGAAAACATTTACCCTATTTTATTTCTTGTGGGCATCAACACAAAGAACTAAATATTTCCTACCACAATGGCATGATGTTAATACAGACTTCTCTCGTAATGGTCTCTGTGATCCCATTTTCCACCAAGAAGACATAATGAAATTGCATCCTTCAGATAGCCTTAGGCACATGAGATTAATTAATCAAGAAGAGAAAATAATAGGTTGATTCCCTCCAAAATAACCTCCCATTCTTCTAAATTAAAGGAAAAAAACCTTAAGTCTGACTTCCATCACATTGGTTAAAGAGATGGCAGCTCTTCAGCAGCTTCTGACCCTGATAGGAATTATGCTAGAATAACAGTAACTTTTTAGGGGTAGAAAAGATATGAAAGATGATGCTTTACTTAAGTCTAGGCTGTCATTGGAAAAAGCACAAACTTCTATGTGCAAAATAGATTTGATGGTACATACTTGTTTTCCAAGTGTGTCTAAATAAACTGTACTGGTATATTCATGATTGCAATAACTCAATAATCCAGTGGAAGTCTGTGAAAACTGTTCTTATTTAGTTTTAATGGCAGTAGCTTCTGTTATTTAATGCTATTTAATGAGCATAGAAGTAAAATTAGTCTGATCTTAGACTAGCATTAAAGCGTATTGGGAACTGATCTGCAATTTCTTACACAGTTCCCTCTGCTACTGACATTAAAAGTAGTGCTGCTTTCTTTTAATGAGGTGCTTGCCAATAGCAGTCCAAATACAAATGCCAAATTTTATTAAAATCTTTACTTTCAAATATTGTGACAGTTTGCACAGTTAGTTATCAAAATACGAACTTTCAGATCCCTATGTGGAGCAGAGGGCTTTTAATGTATCATCCTATTGATTGGCTGACCGTTTGGATTTCTTCTTGCTCCTCACAGGGGATATTCAATTGTCTTTTGATGAGGCTGTAGAATTTATAATACTCTCTTACAGCCATCACTAATAGTTTAGCCTTAAATGAGACTGCCCCAACACACTGACCTCTGGAGTTTACAGAGAAAGTGAGTATAAAGCAGTCAGAAGCAGTAGATTGAAAGAGTTACAGAGGTCAATTTCACCTTACAACAATTCACAGCTCAGTTTCAGAAATAACAGGGAGTTCCACACCAGACACTTGCTGCTGACACCTACAAAGGCAGTGTGTGTGTCTTTTTTTGTCCCTGGGGAATAATTGGCTGGCTTGGCTCTGGCAGAGCATGGATGGTGTTCTAACATTATGGATGGGTTTGGAGATAAGAGGGAGAGAGGCTGGTTACAACCACTGCAGCATTTACTCTGCTTTGAATACAAGAATTTAGTTAGATGATCTCAATTACTGGGTGTGACAGCCACAAAAACCTAACTACAGGAAAACTATAATGTACGTTTTAGTAAGTAGTACCCACTGCTTCCAGCAAATTTGGAAGAAGCTATAGCTTCCCAGCACATCTAGAAAACTTAAGATGGCCCTGTGAGCTTACCAGTGCATTGGACCGTCAAGGTAAAGAGATTTTTAAAATATGAGAAGAAATGTGATGGTAAAATGTCACAATGGGACTGCCAAGGTGCATGTATGCTTGGCACTTTTAAAAACAGGTGTATTAATATCAGGTCCAACAAAACTATATCTGGCAAATTTAGTTATTCGCCCTTTCAGACTTTTATTGTTTTTCAGCTATAAGTAAATAGACTTTCATAAATATCCTCGTTCATTATAAACTCTTGAAAGAACTTTTTGGAAATATATACTGTTTTCAGACACTTCACTTCAACTACACCTGTGGCTTTTTGTTGTCTTTGTTATTTTGTGATCTGAGCTTGGTGAACTATGTCACGTAAGACCTCTTCCAGCTTGAGATGGAAGAGATCTTTAATAGATGATCTATGAAAGCTATCAGCACAATTGTGGTGAAATTGGCTTTGGCTGTCTATGCTTACAAGTGTGGTTAAAGATTGAAGTTACGAGCCTGTTCTTCTCCATTTTTGTTAAGCACAAATAGGTTAAAGAAGCTATGAGTCATGTGATCCTTACTGGATTTCAAATAGAATGAAAATCAGATCCAATGCATCTACAGTTTCTTTTAAAAAACACACAACTGTCTCATTTGCCAAATTAAGATGTTCATATGCTGACTTGGTTAGTGATGATACTGTCCAGCTTATTGTCAGTAGTACCTAATTCTACTTGAAGCTAACATTAAAAGCAGCAGTCTAGCTAACTATGAGAAAGTCTAATATTTTGGATGCTGACTGGCAACTCTGAGTAATCACTCATGTTAATCCTGGACAGTACATCCTGCTATTTTGCCTGAACAAATAGTATTCTACAGTGCTTACAGAAATGGAGGCTGTCAGTAATTTTTCCTGCCATGCAGACTAAAATGCTAGAAATCAAGAGTCTGAGAAATGCCACATATGTATTTGAAGTTTATGTACATTTAATCTTATATCAGTGCTCAGTTTTGGACTCAGGAATTCAGATAAGAAATGCAGTATGAAAATGAGGATGCTAGGGTCACAGCTGCATGTATCTACTCTGCAGATATACAAGAGTGCTGAAAATATGCTATGCCAAAAATCAAATTATAATGTGCAAAGCTTGTCAAGCTTTTCTTATGAATGCTATTTGCTTTGCAGTTTTTAAATCTCAATGTATTAACCTTCATACTCACTCAGCCTAGAGCGTGGTGCAAAACAACACATTTGAAGCTGTAAGTGACAAAAATTGCCCCCCCAAAAGGATCCAGGGGGAAATGAGGAAAAAAGGAAGAATGGTCCTCAAATCATCTAACGTATCGTGGCACAAATAGTGATTCAGGACTTCACAAAGTTGTGCTGCCCAGAAGTTAGATCTGAATGAAATCAGTTGTTCTTACACAAAGATCCCATTCATTTAATAATAACTTTATCTGCTTTTCGTTTATTGCTTGTAGAAAGTACACCCCTAGGGTTTTTCTAATAATAATAATAATTTTTTTTTAAAAAAGGGAACATAAATTGACATTTTCTTTTAAACTTACGTGAACTAGTGTAATGCTATGTTAACTTACCCTTGCATCTGTAACCTTGAATTCCCTCAGAATATACTGTGGCATGTTGTACTCTGCCATTGGATCTACCACAAAATACTGATATCTGGCTGAGCGCTCTGCAGGCCAGTACTGGTGGCATTTTTCCTACAAAATAATGAAGTAAAATACATTTCCTGTTACTCAAGAACACTACCATAAACTGGTACAAAACCTTTTTCACTCAGATAAGTATAATATTCATGGAAAGTGCCATTAGTGACAGGAAAATGAACTGTTTGTCTTGCTTTGAACATGAAGTTCCATACCTAGAATAAAAAATGATCGTCAGTGTTGCATTGCAAAGGGGTTCTCTCTGGTCATTGTATGTCTGCGCTTGTTTATACTTCTGCTCAGTTCTATTATTTATCAGTGACAGGAGCTATCCCTAGCCTAATTTTCAATACAGAATGGAATTTAAATCTTGAGGCCACCTTCAGTTTTCTTTCTTCTTCCCTGTTGAAGCAAGTCCCCCAGGCCTCAGTCAAGACTCTATTTCTGCATCCACTAGCCATATCCTGAATCATCTCTATTCCCCACACATATGGCCTGACTCAGTTTTCACTTATCACACACCAGCTTTATCTTGATGTAATCCTGTCCAAATAGTAAACTGCTTCATTCTTTCCATTACACAAAGTAGCACTTGAATGAGTTTAGGACTGTGAACTGGGTGCTGAAACTTTAAAGTTCAGTGCTATGAACACACAGAAGACATTCAGATCTCAAAATTATCACACTTTCTTTTAACATTGTTAAAAACAGACACTGTAAAAGTGAAGTTTCCAAATAAGAAATCTTTGGTTTTGAATAAACAGCAATGCTCTCTCTGCATACTTCGGAATATCAACATGCAAACTGAATCTCAGTGTTCCCACAACAAAATGCTATGTCTAGCTTGTCTGTTGTAACACACCTACAGTTTTCCAACCTTACACGTGGTGATTAATAACGCCACCGATATTTCAGAGGAACCTAAATCCTCACCTTTATCTTTAGACATTCCTGTAACAATGAAGTATTTTAATAAAAAATCATTATAACAAACATTTTAGTAAAGGAATAATACAGCAGTACTTACTCTGCCCATTTCTCGTAGCTTAGTGAGCATGACCACAATTGTTGAATTATGCTCCCAGAGCATTCTCCAGAAGTCTTCAGTTGTTTCTGCTAAAGGACCCTGTGTAGCTATGTAAGCTTTTTGTTGTCTATGTTAAAAAAAAGTAAATTAAGAAAAACATTTTAATCAAAAATTGAACTGAAATACATTGTATGTTTGTATGTAAACATTATCTAGAGGAAAAAATTATATACTATTATTAATAAGCACATTAAAACCTTATTATGATTGTTTAATCAAACTATGGCTTTTTATTTTTAGAACTTTGAGAGGGAAATTACTCTGTTAATATTATGATGTATGTCTTTATCATTATTATTTAAATTTTAATGCAACTCTAATAGCTCAATTTTGTGTGCTGTAAAAAGCACTTAAGAAACACTTAGTTGTGCTGGTTCATTTTGTAGAAATAACTGTCTAACAATCTATTAAGTTTAGGAATTATAGCATCAAGCAGTTTCTTTATTAACTCCTTTTCAACAGTCTGATGCCTCCAGCAAAAGTAAGGCAGGAAGAAAATTCAGGAAAGGAGTGCCCTGCATTTCCAGGCCTAAATGTCCTACTAGTGGAAGCTACCACCAAGCTGTTAAAAGCTTCCGGATCAGCAGCTTTATAAGATGATGGGCAATTCATGTTGTTCTTGCTTCTTTCAGTCAACAGATACACCTTTGTGGATGACAGTGGTTGTTTCCAATTACGAGCAGAGGCTCAGAAAATGATCTCTGAGGATACTGATACTCAGGTACAGCTAAACTGCCTTAGGGAAACTATACTGCTTCTCCTTCACGCCTTTTTCTACCAGCTGCTTAAGGCAGTTGAGGGTATATTGCTCTGTGTTGTCAAGAAGATGTTGGTGGGCTACACAACTCTTTACGTATAAAATGTTTTGTGGCTAGGTCTAGTCTTAATCTGTGTTCCAAGATCATAGGTTATCACCTTGACACAGAGACCGTATCTCCTGTATGTTATTTCTATCTATCTTTTTAAGCAGAACAGTTGTGAAGAAACAGAGGTTCCAAATCACAAATGTGCTTAAAATCTCAATAACTTTCAGCATGTAAAACATACTGGGAGTTCACAATGGTTTAAAGGTAGGTAAAAATGTAACATTTAAGACTATGTCATTTACATACTTTTCCTGTATTGCATGGCTGAAAATCTAAACCTTTTATTAATATTTAAAAAAACACCCAATCAAACATGGCATGCACAGACAATAAAGAATACTGATTTTCAATACTAAATTTTGCTATTTTCAATATAATTACATAAATAATTCTGTAAACTTTTAAACCAATCTACATGAGAACACGTTAACATTAGTACCTGTATCCATCAATGAAACTGGCATTAATATAATCAGAGCCTTCTACTCCTCGGATTGGTTGCAAGCATACCCTTGTAGACTCATATGGCATAATATTGACAAGGCGATTTTTGAATTTATTACATGGAAGATTGGCACTGATGAATCTTGAAGTGTGAGCCTTAGAGCTAGCAAGACGCTGTTGAAAATAAATTAAAATAATTAAGCGCAGGTATAACAAAAAAAAAAAGACACTATCAGACTTTATGATCTCTGCTCAGTATCCATTAATGAATAATTTCAATTTTGGATGCTTACTTTTCCATAGTCTGTTGGATTACTTAAATATTTGTAAAGCTTCTTTTAACACCTTATAAAAGTTTAATGTCTGCTTCATTAATGTATATGGACAAATTTGAGTATTAAATGGTTACACAAATACAGATTTCAAACTATTGAAACAAAAAAAGGAACAGCAGGGTTAAACCACCCTCATTGAAAGGTTCTTCTCTGGGCACCAATTGAGGATAGAATTGTACATTTTTCAAAGTATTGTCTTCCTAATTTAAAATTTTTGCTTGCCAATGTCTTATCTTTTGATTACTGGAAACAACTGCTGGAGGACAGACCAGCATTAAGTGTTACACCATTTGTTTTTGGTTCGCCCCAACATAAAATCCAAGTACCTTAAATTCCAGTTCCATTCCTGTGACATTCTCGCCTGTTTCTATCTGTGTCAGCTTCTGGATATATGCATACAGGTTTCTGGCTGGCACTTCGGTATTTCCACATGTCACTGCTTCCAGCAGTGCATCGTGGATAAAGATGTATTGGTCCTCAGTTTGAACCATGTAATTCCTCTGTGCTCTCATTAGAGTTACGTGGCCATAAATATCTACAGTCTTTTCATGCTTTATTCTCTCTAACATGGCATCTATCACAATGAAACAGCCAGTCCTGCCGACTCCAGCACTAAAAGAAATGAACACAAGAGGGAAAACATGAAGGACTATTTCATGCATTGTGCTTACTTTCATGGCATTCAGGTTTTAAAGTTTCATAACACTGATTTGAACAGCACGTTTTCTGAATACGAACATCAGCTTTTATGAAAGAGGTTGGTGCCCTGAAACAAGTAAACTCCTTTAACACCTACTACAAGCAATTGAGAACACGGAATGGTTTTATATGACATCTTTGCTCTTGCAGTTTCAGGCTTGACTATAATAGAAATAAAACACATTGCAACATGTTCTAGAAATATATGTTCTTAAAAATGGAAATTACTGGAGATGATGAATCCTCTAAGAATTCAAGCTTTATTTGTAACATGATTTCTAACTCATTAAACACGCTGTTGTTGCTATTCTGCTTACAGAGGTGAATTTACTGGCAAACAATAATACTACAGAAAATAAGTCTTACATATTTCTATTGTGCTTTGGAGGTAAACTTTCTGTCCCTCTCTCAACTCTGTCAATGGGGCTGCTATTAAGACAGTTTTTCTGTCCTTTGCTCTTTCACTTAGACTGACCATACTGTTACTCTTTGCAATGCAGAGCCATGCCTAGTTAGCTGTGCTATCTGTAGGCTGGAGAAATCCCCAGCTGGCCACTTCAATGTCTGTCTTGCATCTCTAGGAAAATGTAAGAAAGATCTGGAACGGCCAGAATCTGTACCAGGATGCTTAGTCATCACATTATTTCGAAGGACAGATTATAAAAGGACAAAAATATGCTTAAAGACAAAGCTTGAAATCACAGCATTGAATTAATGTCCAGGCTGGGTGAATAATATTTTTCAGGCAGAGGCAAAGTTAGTGCTTCCTCACAGGTTCTAAGCGAAGTCAGTTGTTGATTTTAGGCAGGAGCTGAAGTGAAGTCACATCAATCCTTTTGAGGCCAAAGAAACTACTACTTCTTAGCTCTGCACAGTAAAGGATTCCCCAGGAACAACTCTGAGCTAGAGACTTGCTTTCCCCTCTTTGGTGGGACTTGAGGGTAGAAGACGACATGGGTCAGCTACTCTGAGCTTGGCACAGGAATAAGCCTTGATCATGAAATATTCAGTTGGATCTAAGAGAATTAAACCTGTCTCAGTAATAGACCTACTTATTTTTATGATACCTACTGTCAAAATGTGCCAGACTTTCCAGGATTTGCAGCCATTGCCTCCCTGTCTTAAACGTGTCGTCTGTTACATGCATGTGCTACCTTTAATAACTCCTGAAGACAACGTTATGCAATCAGGAGAAGGAAAAAGATATTTACAGTTCTCACCTTGATGTGATTACTATTAGTCATACATGATCCTTTACTACACTTTTGGCTTAACTGAACAGGAATGATGTAGAAGGAATATGAAAAAGATTACAGAATATAGAAGACCAGAAGATATACTGAAGGTCTGAATATGCAACTTGTGTGCTAAATGAAGCCCTATTTCCTAAAATATCTACAGGAATTCTTGTATGGAGATGTTTGGACATCAACTGTATTGAATCAAATCTTCAGATGGATAATTGTGTTTTTACAGCCATGTATATGACTGAACTTTATGAAGTCTTGTTTCAACTATTTGCATACATGTAGCTGTATAAAGCACAAGTGTAAAATATAATGGGTTTTGTGTATCATTTTTATATCTGGGATCACATCAAGTCTGTGACAATGAATGATAGTTTCTGGCCTTCTAAATGCTTAACTGTTTTCAGTTAGTGACACGAAATGCAGTAGGTAGGATAGTAAGCAACAGTTTATAAACCCTTAAGACACTGACATTATCTAAGTTAAGGATATTTAAGCATACCACAAACTGCGATTTTTTGAAAAGAGCTAGAAAGAAATAAAAATAATTACAACCCATCTTCTAGAGGACAGTTGTATAAAAACCAAGATCTTCTTGCAGTTCCTATATTTTCATGAGATATTAAACATCATAAGTCCATCCTGAAATTGGTAATTAAGGGTAAGCCTTTCTTTCTTGCATGATGCTTTAAGACTCTTTGCAGTTACCTGCAAACTGCATTTACTTACAACCAAATCAGAAAGAAGTACAGAAAGATGTTTTAGTCTCACATGAGGTAAGTTTTTTTTCTAAGACTCCATATTTACATATTGTTAATCATGTATTCATGCCACCAGTTACTCTTCCCAGAAGCAGATCCCCTTCAAGCAGCTGAAGACTTCTGCTAACAGACCAAATGCATCAATCTCAACTTTCTTAGATGCCACTCTGACAAGAATTAATCAATACTCTGAGCTTAAGAAAACTTACCAATCAATGGTATTGATCAATGGGAGTTGTAGAGAAAGAAAATATGCAGACAAATGAAATGATGGCTATCCTAGCTAAGGGGGAGTTCATTTACCTTGTATAATATAAGCTCTGCATTCCAGGAAGCCTTAGTGACCTTAACGTTGGTAATAATCATGGAGAAAACCTCAAAATATTGTCTAACTCTTGCTTTTTTTTTTTTTTTTTGTCTTGCAGAGAAATAACCTCAAGTAGCTCACATTTGTATGTCAGACTGGTTTATAAAAAGTTTTAAACCAGTCCTTAAATGATACCTCTTTGAATTGAGTTTTTATTAGCCTAACAAGTGCTGACCAAGTTGTTGTGGTTTGGGCTGGACTTGCCACTGAAATGAATGACAGATGCCCTCCCCCAGTGCAGATGTTCTTAGAAGCTTAGAATATGGTTCTCTCTCCTATCATGTATTAATGAATTAATGTTCAAGCACCATATTTCTAACTGGATATGCCATTTTTCAGATCAAACATTAAAACGTTCTCTGGTACCTACAGAGCACAACTGCAAAGGCTTGCACTTTCAGCTGGAACGAGCAGTTTTCATTTCTTCTCTTCACGTCTTGTATTATCATTTATATATTTATTCTTCCCGTAAGCAAACTCAGAGAGGAATATTTATTAGCCTACTGTACCACAGAAGATATTTGCTAGTTTACAGGTTTATGCAGGGGTTGTGAAGATCACAAAACCAGACCAAAACACATTACTATGCACCACTGTTTTCATGGTAAGAATAGAGGGGCTGACACGCTACACATTTATTGAGGCATTTGGCTCCACTGGGCTCCTGACACACTCCTCTCCGGATCACTTTATCCAGTAAGATATTTTACTACTTCAAGGTGTTCAGGACATTCCAACTCTGCCAATTTTAAATGAGCTGTGTGTCTATCAGACTACCCATTTTGGTTTCCAGGTAAAAATGAAACCAATGCTATGAATATTTTAACTTCCTTCCTCTTTGGCCCCACATAACTTCTTACTTCAAACTCCAATATCTTCCTATACAAGAACAAGAAACTATCCTGTCTTTACCCCCTTCTCCTTCTCTTCTGCTATCACACAGACTTCTTAATACGGTACTGATACACTGCTTGGAAGCCATGCAGTTTGAATCCTCACTAATATGCCACTGGAACATAAAAAAAAAATAAATTCGTATTTACTTTCTGCTAATGATCATAATTCAGCTAATGAGAATAATTTCAGAAATTACTTCTACACTTGTTATTGACTTTCTTGTCCTTTTGGTTTGCATCTTTTCGGTATTAATGTCAAACTTAAAATTTAAAAAAATATTCTGTCACTTCAGCTAGTGAAAGATACTGTTACGCTTACAAGCTGAAAACCTAAGCAATCTATTAAATAGGCATGCCTATTAGGAAACTGTTATTGCTTCAAATATTATCATTCATCCTATTATAACATTTGTTTTCAATTTCTAAAAACATGCCTGACTCAGTCCCACGAGGTGAAACATGTTTAATGTCCTGTGATGCAATACAGCTGCAATTCACAAAAAGAAAAATTAAGAGGCATAAGGGGACCATTCCACATTAAAATCACTGTATGGATGTGCTAAAGGTTGGCTTTTGTGATTAATTTGTAGCTGTTTAAATGATGACCCTTTACTGATACTTCAGTGATTTGGCAAAGGAAGGCAGTGTAATTGCCAGTATTCACAGATCATTTAATTGGAAGCAAAGACAGTAAAATATGGACCAAAAATCATTTAGGACATTCTTGACTCATATCAGGGGAAAATTTTATTCAATATTACAGTTTCAGATTGAATGAAGCTTGCATTTATGAACTGAAAGTACATAAAATTGCTTGTGATACGGCAAACATATAAAAATGCCTGGTTTTTACTGAGGAACTTGATATGATTAATTAGATTCCAATCCTACAGAAATTCTGTAGTAGTCCTGACAAGAGCAATATTTAGATTATTTTCTTCCTGTTAGGAAATTAGAACACAGATGAAAATCACCCCTCTGTCCAAAAAGCAGCAAAAATGCCCCTTATGAAACCACTGAACACCGTTTTGAAAGGATACATCTGACTGAAATAACATAAAGACCTTGTGCAAAGAGGTAAATTTAAATTTCATTTTAGAAGAGATACTGGACTGCTTCAAGAATTCTAGTACCGGCTTATAAGAGACCTTTGAGAATTGATCTGCAAGTGCACAATGACTTTCTTTTCTTCTCACTATGGTTATGGTTGGATACCAGTAATTAAGTACGGTATACAACACATTTTTAGGTGTAATGCTTCACCAAACAAAAGACTTTAGCCATTGCGTTTTCTTCATCTCTATGCTATGCATGGATGCAACCATATTTGTCACTGAAGTCATGTAAAGCTTCTTAAACTGAACAAGGGAAGAAAAAGAACCCCAGAAAACAGGAAAAGATTTCACTACAAGTAGATAAAGCCCAGTCTAGAGCTCCCCAGAGTTTTCACATGTAGCTGGCTAAAGCACAGGAGGCTCACAAATCAAAAGTCAGCCTTAGATCTTTCTTCCTTTACTGAGCTTTATGAAGATTTTCCTTTCAGTCTGTACGTTCTCAGAATTCTACCATTACCATAAAATCTTCAAACATAACTGCCCCAGATTTAAGCCAATTTTTTTTTTGTAATATGCCATTGCCGAAGTGTAATAATGTTCAGGAAGTAAATCTGTTCTCCATCTAATCCTAAATTCAGCTCTGGAGAGATCAAGCACAAGAAGCTGTCTTACCAGATTGTATCATGAACACAAACAAACAAACTCTCAAATATTAGAACATACAGAATCAAAATGCCATGAAATTTCTCTAACAAATCCCAGGTACAGGGAATAACTGTTTATTAAAATAATTTTAAAAGCTGGGTTTTCTATGCAGGATAAAAATGTAGCATTAGTAATGTTCAAAAAAGCCGAAACAAAAACATTTTAAGAGACACTTCTAACAAGGACTTCCCATTACAGCAGTTCAAATCCTCTCACCAGACTTTAAACATAGGTCTGTCATGAGCCAAAACTTTACAGAAATGTGGAAGGACTCTATATAGCTTCAAAGCAATACAGGAATGTAGTTGTGGAAGTGCATAATGTAAAGAGCAACTCCACTAACTTATAGCTCACAAGTATGAGAAATAATTTAGGTGTTAGCAGTGGAGGAAGATGTACCACACTGCACTATGAAAGTAAAAGACATATAACTAGTTAATTAAAGTAATGGAGTGAAGGAAAATAACATTTGAAACCACAAACAGTACAGCCACAGGTAAATTCTGAGCGTATTTTTAAAATGTGACAGCCATCTACCTGAAGTTACATTTTTGCACTGTTAGATTTAGGAGGTTTCTGTAGGATCGGAAGAATTTTGTGTGGTATCTTTATTCACTCTCACACTCATTCATTCACTCACCACCCTGCGAATCCCCTGTTTACTGAAGGCTTCTGTAAATTTTCACATGAATGCCATTCTGAGGCCATTTTGCATGCCAAAAGGCTGCCCTTACCTTCGCCTCCACAACAAGCAGTGTGGCCCATCTCAAGAATGGCAGAGAAATCATAAGGTTGAAGAAACATATCAAAGAGGATGACAATGTATGAAGGGGAGGTTAATCAAACTGGATAACTCAGATCTGAGCAGGGAAGACTCAAGAGAAAGGGAGATATGAAAGAAGGGCATAAACCCATGTGTTATGTGGACAATGTGAAAAGGAAATGGCTATTCCGTTTTTGTTTGTAACACAAGAAATACGATCATGAACTGAAATGATGAGACAGAGAATTTACAATAAACAGGAAGTAGTTTTTCATGTAGTACATAATTAAATTGTGAAAATCCTTGTTGCAGAATACCATGGATGCCAAAAAGAAATTCATGGAGGAAAGGATCCATTAACCAACAAGTTACAGACACAACTTCTACAGAAATCCTTTTATTAGACTTTGCTGGATAGGCACTCTAAGAAAGTAACATTCCAGACATGTCCTGGGAGAGAAGCTCAAATGCACTGTCTAAATTTGGTCTCATGGTCCCACATACTTAAAGAACGCACAAACATTCCACACACCCCATCTGCTAATCAGATCATCTGGACCTCTTCCTTTCAATCAACATTTCTGGCTTTGGGTATCTCACACTTTTAGGAACTATGACATTGAAAAGTACTACTTCTGAACCTTGCTTTTTCTTCCTTCAAAGGGACAAGAATATCAGAGAGTACATCTGCCTGCTTCTTTCCTGAAATTTGGTGAAAAAAAGGTCTCTTATTGTTCTGCTTGAGAGATGGAATTTAGCAGAAATTACACAATATGACAACTGAAAAGTTCATTGACCCTTTTTCATACCACTTCTTTTTCTTATCTCAGTTTTCCTTCAGAGTTGATTGTTGATTTTATATAGCAATACATGCCATAATCCTGCTTTTCATAAAGGATTTTTATATATACACCTTATTATAAATCACTGTATCACCTGATTTCTTCAATTACTCAGATATATAAAGACAAGAAATTAGAATAAACTATTTCTCTGTACTGTTTTATCTGTGCACAAGGATTTACTGTGATTTTTTATTTCAAATTAATCCACTTCTCAGATATCCTCCTTATTTTCCTGCTTCTCCAAATACAATCTTATATATTCAGTGTACTACACTGTGTATTTAGCATCAAAGAGTAACTATCCTAAATATATCTTCTCTGTGAGATTTGTCGAGTTTCGGTGTACATTTGTACTTTGCAATGTACTGTACAATGCATTCACAAAGCATTCCTGTCATTATGCATTCCACTAAAGAAAGAAAGATCTAAAATTTACTGAAATACAGTTTAGTGAAAAAAGAATGTATTTGAGGTTAATTTTAAAAACACATCTTACTGTGACTTGTTACCTTCAATTAAAGATAGATGTATGAATGAACAGCTGTAGTAAATACAGAAAATTATGCTTCTGGGTAATCTATGAGAGGAAGTACACTGTGATCCTATCATCAATAAATAAAAGTGAAGATTACAGCACAGCAAAGAAGTCAACAACCAGAAATTATGATGCTTGCTGCTAACAACTACTCCTCGCTTTCTTCACATTTCAACGTGTTTTGCGTTTGGTGGAACGTTTTGAGGAGTTGTTTTGTATTTCTGCATATTTCTGTGCTTTGATTACATTTTCATGTGGAACATGTAGAAGAGCAATTACCCTACCTGTGTGGGAAACAGGAAGGTGAACTGATGCTATCTGAAAATGAATTAAAGAAGGTGGGAAGAAATGTGTTCTGCAGTACTGGATAACAGGATGACCTTGAAAGTACTTGCTGAACACTAAGGTGCTTCCTAGTTTCAGAGTCGTTCTGGATCCCTCCCTGATTCTACGTGTTTGTATACCAATGGTGGTCAGCAATTGCTTCTTTTTCTTAACACTGACTGCCCATGGGATCCCTGTTTTTATCGTCAGAACGCTACCGCTTGTCATTTGTTATGCTTTGGTTTTAGACTGACAGAACAGTGATGACATCCCAGATTGTCATCCAGACTCAGTATTTCACCTGGTAAGTACAAAGCAAAAAAGAAACCATAGAGGCAGGTCTCCTCAGTCCTCATTAGCTTTTTTTTTCAGTACCAATCACAGTTCAAAGCCCTAAGTGAACTGGGCTTTTTTTTTCCCTTTTTTTTCTCCTACTCTGAAAACTTGGAAATTACCAGAAATTAGTCCTCAAGCTTGAAGCTGATGGGACTTTAGTAGCAGACCTAGTGTTTTGGATCTCCACCTCAAGATGTCTCTTCCTTTTCTGTGGAGAACTAATATATCTAGAGGATACATTCAGAAGATGAGATTTGGTTTAAACTGAAATGTTTGCAATACGGTAATAATGCAGTAAGATGTTACACAGCAGAAAATAGAGAAGAAAAAACTATCAGGGTCCTCTGATGAGCTCATCTCAAGGCTCTTCCTGGGCCTCTGTTTTCTTACACCAAGTGGTGAAAAGAATAAACACCCTTTTCAAGATCTCTGACAATACTTTGCTGACGCTTGAAGAACTTGGTTACTGGTATTACTTCTGATGTTTCTTTTCTTTAACCTCAGCAGTCTTTATACAAGCATGCATTCTCTGTAACGTAGTAGAAAATCAGGTTGTGAGAGATTAATATCACTAAGCATTTCACATTTCTTAATCACAATTTGTCATATAGAAGCTGGACACTAATCTCTGTCTTTTTTTCAGGATTTCTGAACCTTATGAGCAAATACTGTGGACAAGTTATAATGAAAATCATGGGGGTTTTGGTGTAGATGTTTCAAAGTAGCTGTAAAATAAGCTTGGATAATATGATGATAATTTTTCAACAATTATAAACTATTTTTAAAATTCAGGTGACAAAAAAAAATAGGCACCACAATGCAGGATTCACTTGGAACAGCAGTCATTGACAAAATCTGATAACCAGTGATGAGACCCTGAAGTAAGTCTCTAAAAGTATGAAAAACGAAGATTAATATTCAGGGCAGAATCCTGATTGGAAAGCCTCCACGAAAAGATAACAGGACTATTTTTAAAGCTGCGTTTTACTTCTAGAGACACAGGGAGATGATTTAAAGAGGCTTTCATGCTGATTACTTTAGATAAAAATACAGCCTGTTCGAAGTTAGCCAAACATGCTGGGTAGCCAAGTTGATGCAATGTGTTCCAGTATACTGTGTGTCCATGGATATTCCGGAATTTACTGTAGGTACAGCTGGGAAATCTCAGAGATACCCCTTTCCAGAATTCAGCTATTGGGTTATAAAAATATTTTCACATTTCCTGCAGATGGCTGGATTCTTTTCTTCACTCATAATTTTAATTCAGAATTCATTACGGACAGCTGCTGGCTCTGATAGAACCTAATTGCTCTTTTACTAGGCTCAGCTGCAAGCAGTCAGATTTCCTTTTCCTTTGTAGAGTATATTATATATAAACATGGGCGGGGAGAAAAATAACCAATTAACTAAATACATATGGATAAAATGACTCACTAAGAGTGCTGATCAAATAATGTATCAAACTACAGCTTAGGTCAAAGGAAATTACAGGCCTTGTAGGACATGCTAATATATATATGGAAATAATTATCAGGACCAACATATTTGTAATTTGAGATAACACATGGAAAAGGCATTGCTTCTGTTAAAAAAAATCTTACAGAAAATTATTACATTTTAATAAGAGGCAGGTTATTTCACTGAGTGAAAAGCCATCAGTCTCCAGGAGACCTGCTTAGCTGACACCATTTGTTGGCTGAATCCAAGTCAGGCCTCAGCACCTCCACTGGACAACTTAGCGAGAAAAAGTGACATAATTCTGGAGCTATAATTGCTGCCTTACCTCTTACTTAAAAGAAATAAAAAGCGTAGGGAATAGTTACTACTACCAAGGTTACAGAAAAAGGCTACATCACAAATGAGGAAGCAGAGACAGCCAGCAAAAAGACTAGGGATGTGAAGATACCCCACCATCTCCCTCCATATGACAACTACTGAAGCAGGTTACGATATTTTGCTGTCCTCGTTTGCTATGATGGATGAACCCAAGGGAAAGTTGTAGACATGTAAAACAAGAAACAGCGTTAAAGAGTGTTCTTTTTTCTCCATTTATCCAAAGACATTTAGTGAAATGAAGAGACACGTTTAAAATAACAGTAAATAGATATCTTCTAACACGATGTACGAAACTACTTGTCAGAGAATAATACTTTTAGACAAGGAAAAAAGCAAAAGATAAGACTGTCTGGTTTTGTTGCTTGTACAATCATGAATATGAACAATAAAGTATCCACCAGTTTTTCTAGGTAGCTAAAGGAATAATGGGCAAAAAGAATTGAAATCCTCATGAAGCAGGGCTAAACTAGTCACTAACTGCTTGCTGCAGGGGAGGAAACTTCAGTGAAATATTGTTGACATTGGACTTGTATACTTTCCCCTGAAAGTTCTGACATTTGCCATTGTCAGAGACAGGATACCGGCCTAGAGAGATCACTGATTCTATCTAGTAATAACATTCACTATGTTCCTTTATAGATTTCTGACTTCTACCAGAAACAAAATCTTGCCCTATGTACTCATTTCAGTTTTTTAGGATTTCAAAAGATAATCCAGCCCTGTGTCACAGCAGTGTGGGTATAATCCCCTGAACCACAGGCTAAGTGCCAACCAAAGGTGGCTTTATACGCACAGGACTGATTTAATCAAAAAGACCGCAAGTAAAAAATTTCCATTATTTGAACCTTCATGAAGAAATACTGCTATTAGATGTCACTTGTTTGCTTTTGAATTTTAATAATGATTCCAGCGATACTGAGTTTTTGTGCTTATAAACAATGGAAGCACATAGTGTACATATAGCAGCTTCAGTTCAGGTTTTAGGGAAGGCTGGTGTGCTGTGCAGAACTGATTTCTGACTTAAGACAAAACTTGAAAGTGGATTGGCATCAGTTTGCTGGTGTTTGACAACTTATGGAGGATTTCCAGATAACGTAGCATAGTATTTTCCTATTCAAACTAAAAACATCAAGGTACCCTAGCCTATCTTTAAGGACCCTGGACATTGTCATATTAACTACTGTATGGTAAGCCTTGTCATGTTCATAATTCCAGGTTTTCATATCTGAGCACCTAAATTTAGAGAAACAAATTAGAGATCTAAGCGAATAAGACCCAGACTTCCCTTAAATTAGAGTGATCAGTTGGGGAAGGTAACTGGCATTTTTGCAATCAAGATGATCCTAACTAATGACAGTCAAATTTGAAACAGAGATAAAAAAATTCCAGCATTACCCATCCATCACTGGCTCTATCAGCATACAGGTGGAGACTTGTTTGTCTATGTAATTGCATGAGCATAGCACAATAATACAGTGAAAACTCTTGTATGTTCAGCATAAAACAGCCAGGGTCTTCAACTTTGAAGCTTTTGGAATCTAAATTTTCGCAACCTTGAAAGTTTTTCTGGTGAGAATACGAAGGCAAGTCTCAACTCCTGTCCCTCTGTGATGCCACTCATTACACAAGTGATTATCAAGCAGTGTCCCATTATACTGACGACCCCTCAATCGGTGTGCTGGTGGAACATCAGTATTTGTTTCTGCCAGCTAGCATTTATCAACCTTCCTTCTAGACTCTTTCTCATTTTCCAGTAGATTCTACAATTCCAATAACTAAATAACAGAACGACCATCTAAAAATTTCTAAATGAAGAGAATCCAGTTCCAGTTCCTTAAACAGAGATCAAGCTCCCAAGGCATAAAAGTCTGCAAACGTTAGTGTATTTTATATAAGGTACATGCAGAAGTGAAATAACTCCCAAGAAGAATGGTACTTTCAGAAATGAAGTGACTCCCAGTCAGCTACTCTGACTGCACAGTCAGAGTAACTGAGACTACCAATACACGTGGGAATACAATGAAAAACATGGACATTTACTCATTGCTTTATTTTTATATTAAGAGGCATGAAACATCCTAAGCAGGGTCACCAACTATGCATGTTTTAAGAAGAGAATCTAACAGCCTTATCCCTTTCCGTTTGCTTTTTATTTGTGAACAAACACTTTGAGAAAAAAGTTGTCTTAATGAGATATGTGGTGACCTACAGCTAACAGCTGGAGAGTACAGAGTGTCAGAGTGTTTTCATATATGGATTATACCCAGCACAGTCTAATATATAGTGGCAACCCAGTAGCTGCTGGATAAAGACATGTGGATAAAGTAGAGAAAGTTTAGAATATTTGTGATATTAAAATACTTGTCATACTAAAATGCCTTTACTATCTTTTCCTCTCCAGAGCTTTCAGCTGCTGAGGGAAGTCAGGAGACATCCTGAGTTGTTCTCAGGGTAGGGAGAGGGAAGGGATGAGGAAGCTTTTAGTATTTTTCAATCTCTTTTGAGAGATTTCTGAATATGTACTGGGGGGATTTTTTTTCTCCCACCGTGAAAAAGGATAGGCAGTCATCTGCAACCTACTCACTGCCAGGATTAGAAAATAAGCACTTGTGAGGCATGTGGCAAAAACGGAAGGGAGGTTCAAAAGACATAGAGGTGAAGTAAAACAACCCACTATAAAATCATTGCCTTAGATATGTATAATTTTTTTTTTATTTTCTATTCTGAAACATTGAACAAAAATTAGGTGAGTATTCTACTTCAAGAAATACAAGATCACATTGTGTTCCGTTATTTTTTGAAAATTAACTTGTTTTTACTGTGCTCACTGGTTACGTTAGTATACACAGACATGGATTTACTTAAAACAGTCACATTCTTCCAAACATCCAAGTTTTTCTACGTGCAATAGCAGCATTAACAGTACCTGCCAGAACTTCACGAAGTGTCTTAAAGATGTGCCCCTTGGTGCTGGCATTAAAAAGAGAGATTCAAACATATGGGATTGCACTTACATGTTAAGCTTTCATGTAGTGTTACTGAACCAACTACTGAAGTTTCTGTGATGTTTTGAAAACATAGTGGCATAAAGCTCCAAACACCCTTCGGCGCTATTTTATTGTGATCTGATTAGCACCTGTTTGCCTGCACTAATCCAACTTCAAACAAAAACGTGTGCTTTCCACACTATCATTAGACCACACATTACAGCCTCACCAATGCAGAATCCTAGGGTTTAAGCCTGCATTTTTTCATTAAAGAAACCCTTTTTTCTAGATCAGCTCTGCAAATTAGGGCAACTCATGCAGAGACACCAGTTGGATTGCAGTATTGCTCCACTACTGTGCAAAGGGACCGAAAGGATACAGTCTTAAAATATAATATTCTGTAAATGAAAAAGCATCTACCTGAATCAAGTATTTCAACCACCATAGAAAAATGTTCAGATAAGTTATTCTAAATAAGCCAAGTTAAGATTTGAACACACATTATGAAAAGTATGGGATGGGACCGCTACATTTCTTTTGTGGTGTTTTTTTTTTTTTTTGCATCCAGCTTTATCTTTGATTTAGCTGCTTTCCTCTACCAAATCTCACACTGAAAATAATGATACTGCTGTCTTTGGGAGAATGCAACTCAAGGAAGGATCAAGGAACATGGCAGTTTATAACAAATATATTTCTAAATTTAGGTTTGCCTTGATTTCGACTTTGCTAAACTCACTTTCCTGGTGGATACAGACAAAAGGTATAGATTTTTTCCTGTGAAAAGAGTGCAATTGTATTATGCATTTATATTATTAACCCTACACCTTTTTCACACAGGTAGTCCTACCAGAATATCTGATTACATAAATAAAAAAACCCCTGCATTTGGATTAGGCCTTGAACTACTTTTGGTGCTTTCTAATCTTTTCAGCAATGATCTATGTTTTCTCCTTAAAAATAATATAGCTTTAATTATGCTCTAATTACCTTTTCAGCTTAAAAATCTGCCAACTTTTCTACACAAGTAAGAGCTCTGACTGGTAGAATGTACACGTGACATTTCTCCACATTTGTGATTTCTTTATTAGATTCACATTCAATACTGCACAGGCAACCAAAGTGTTAATTATCAAAAGTAGATGTGCAAATGACATGCAAAGATGTCTGTTGCATGGACATTGGTAAAAAATAATTACTAATGTTATCATCAATTCTGATCACATAATTCTGTATTTTTATTTGCTTTCATCACACAAAATTTTTTATGAAAGCTTCCACTTGTATTTGTTTGACATATATTTATCAGAACATGTCTTACAAAGTCTGGTAATTTTTAACAGCAAGCCTTATATTCACAGTTAATTTCACCAGTTAAGACTATGCAATTTTTTTTCTGGTCACTGTTATGTGAATAGAATGCATTGAAATGTTTATAGGGTGGGTTCTTCAGTTGTCACTTGTTTTCACCTCAGACTTTTTCCCACTAAGCACCCTGTAAGTTATTAGATAAATTCCTCATACACTCAACAAACATCTCCTAGGAACAGGATATTAAACTAGCTTATTGGCTACTGAAGCTTTGATACAAACTGGTCTGGGGCCACACTTGTGAACCAGATCTCCAACTGCCTTGATTCTCTATAGGATATATTGCCATATCCCAAAACCACCGAGCAAACTGGAAAAACCTCTTAATCTCTTAACATGAAGTGGACTGAAAGACAAATGTTGGTCAATATTAAGGCAGATGTGGAGAATGTAGCAAGGAAAAGCTTGGGCTAAACATTTCACTTACAATACGTACTTATAAATACAGAATAAATAAGGGGCTACTCTCCAAGGTTCAAAATGCAGATAGCGGGCTCTTTTATTTATTCCTCACCCAGGCAGGCTCCTGTTGCTTTTACTAGGTGCTGACCTGAATCAAAAGTGAAAAGGAGCTGAGCTTTTGAGCAGCAAGAAACTGAGCTAAATTCACAGAAATATTATAGAGAAATAGCTACTACCTGTACTTAGTTGCCTGCTAGCTTTTATATTCAGTTTTTTATGGGTTAAAAGCTTTGTAAAAAAATGCTTCCATAGCATCTTCATACCTACTCTTTCTTTTTACCAAACATATTTTGAAAGGTAAACCCCCTTGCATTTATACTTCTACAACATGTCATTATTACAATGTCTTGAGCTCTGACAGTTTGTTAGGTTCTGGCAGAAACATAAAAGAAGGTAACAGTGCTGTCTCAGATGCCTTACACTCCCCACTAGGTATTCCATGTTCCCACTGGGGAGTAAACTCAGATCACTTCTTCAGTGGGATAATTTGGAAAAGCACTGTCCATCATAGGCAAAGGATACAAGATATGGCCTTGTGTTATATTGTCTTGCTCTAGTGGAGAAAGTCTGAAACACTTTTAAAATCTGAATGGTTGTAATACATGAGCTTTAATGAAAAGGGACTTAGGGAGTCTTGAACACAAAATGGGAGACAGTGACAGATAAGATAAGAACAAGGAAAAGAGGACTTTTCTAAAAGACTACAGAGACAGACTAGGGGCCAGCAAAAGAAGCAATGAAAAGCAAGAATTTTGTCAAGAACAGATAAAATATCTCAGTGGAAAAGGGTGACTACTAGAAGGCAGTGAAAGGTGATGCATGACAAAGATTGTTAGGAGATTGCTACCATTCAAATGACAATCTTTCTTCACAGAAGATACTAAGACATGTAGAAACATATTTCATATTGAAATGGTTCAGCAATACGGTAAAAAACAGAGAAATGAGTTTGGGAAAACAGTGGAATTGAAGGACAGAAATAGAATATGGTTAGAGGAGTCCATGCAATAAAGAGCAGTCCAGACACTGGAGAGAAAAAAAATTTAAAGAAATTGAAATGACTGAGGATAAGAAGCAAAGGAAAGAGCGGAATGGAGAAATTTACAAATTGAGCAACAGAGGAGAGAGAAAAGAAAAATCTAAAAGCAGATTCTAAGAAAAAATAGGTAACATTCAAAACTTGCTTACTTTTTTCTGTTTCAACATAAAATGAAAATTTTTTGTGAGCTTGAAATAAAATGTTTAGGCATGACCAGTACTTTATTTTAAAATAAATGTGAAAGTTTTTCATGTTGCTGAATGAAAGACGTATCTTTCACACTAAAAAAATTGTGCTGATGCTCTGGCATAGTTTCTTTTCTGATTTTTTTTTTTTTTTGCCAATTTAATAATGTTAAATTCAAAATGATAAGGTAATACAAATCTCAAAATACAATGTTCTACAATATGCCTGAAAAGAGACACCCACATTAACCTTACTACTGTAAGAAAGACTTTAGTAACTTATTCTTGTTGGTCTGTCAGCTAGATAGTGAGCACAGTAGCACTGATCAGTTAAGGAACTTTAATAAATTTTGGACTGTCCACAACACTTGCTGCTACATGCCCAGCCATGTAAATTTTTTAAATATAGAGACATACATTTGTAAATTTACAAGAAATCGGGTTTCATTAGTTCTTCTCCTCATAGAAAAATTGTTGGGAGTGTGAGTTAAAAGGCTTGCTAAAAGAATATATGGAAGTCTACTTTGTGGAAGATAGGTTGTATGAAATGCCTAAAATCTTAATGTCTCAAGCAGCTATACATAAGGCAAAGAGCTTCAATAAATTTACTACCAGGATATTCATATTGTAGAGTACAGATAAATAAATTAATAGGAAATTGGGAAAAAAGTCTCTCAACAGGCATCAAATTATACTACCTAACCTGACCACCACTTTCTCTGAAAGTTGCATGCATAATCAATGATGAAGAGAAAATAATGACCTTCCAGTTCATCAATACCACTGAGTGATAATTAGCTTTGTATGTTATTTCATCTTTTCCAATGACTTGCTGTATGGCTCTTAACAATTAATTTAATTCATCTATTTCTGCATTGAGAGAATTCAGGTAATTATACTAACTTAACAGCCTTCCCAGAGAGGGAGGATTCATTTCTTCTATTAATTTTGGTTTTGATTTAGAGCATAACATCTTCACTGCTGAGCACCTTCGGAGGTATGGTCTATATGGATCAAGCTGATGAAATCATAGCTGAGGCAATCTATAATTCTAGGCAATATTAAAAAAGTTTGAAGATCCTGTACAAAAAGATTTGGTTCCATTGAAGAAATACTCAGCAAACAGTATAAACAGATTTGTATTATTATTTATATTCATTCCACATTCCTAACTCTGGTGTTTCAATAAACATTAAATACCTGTCTTCCACATTCTCTCATCTTTTCTAAACAGTCTGTGCCTTTCAACATTGAAGTCCTGCTTATTTTGTTTTCCCGTTGACTTTATCTTCCTGTCTCATATACAAGAGCCTCTTTTAATCAACCACTTTTAAAATGTTCAAATAACCGGCTTCCATGGCTGGCTTACCAATATGTTAGAAGCCAGAACTAGAGGGGGTGGTATGCTGTAATCTTTGTTATTCCTGTTCCTCAGGTTTTGGATGACAAAAGCAAGACTGGTTTTCAAATACGCTAAGCATCTGTAGCTTCAGTGTAGGTAGTACTAGCTCTTTAACTAGAACTTTAAGAGCAGCTGATGTTTTTCTCTAGGGAATTTATTAATTCATACCTTATAAAGACTAGAGAGGTTCGCCACCTTGCAAACAGCATGGACCACTAATTTGCCTGGAACTGAGCTCAACCCGTTCCCCAGGTTGCATCCTTCGCAGTTCCTGCTCGTCATAGTCCTAAACTGAGGGTTTAACCTTGAATACAGATTAAGGTTTCTAACTCTTTTCAATAAAAGTTGCCGTTTATCTTTCTTAATTTTCATCTGCTTTACTTTCAAACACAATATAAGTAATAATTTCAAAAGCTGTTTCATTGCTCAAAAAAACATTCTTCAATATTCAGGTTCTTAAATCAACATTACCGTCTTTCTTCTTCATGCCACCTTCTGAATGCCATAGATATATTTGTATTCTCCCTGCAGACATTTTCCCTGTAGACCTTTAGATATTCTAAAAATAATTTCTCTTGCACAGACCAAAGAAAATAATTTTGGCCCATCCAAGTTGGCAGCGCCATACTCAGGTCCACAATTTGCAATGCAACCACCTTTTTATTTGACAGACTTAGAAGTGTCTTTGAAAGAAGATAATGTTTTCATCCGCAAAACAACAGAAAACATGAATCCTGATGTAAGATGCTTTGAAAGAAATTATGGTCTTACCTGCAATGTACAACCATAGGTCCAGCATCAGGTGGGTTGCAGGTCTTGACTCGTCGCAGGAAAGCTAGGAATGGTGTTGGGTGTTCTGGGACACCATGGTCGGGCCAGGCAGTGAACTGGAATTGCCTCACTTCCCTTTTCTCACTTGAACCATTCTATGAAATCAAAAAACTTCATGACAAAACTGCCACTTGAAGTGATATTGGCACTTTTCAATGAAACAACTGGAGAAGCATGCATACTAGTGAAATGTATTTAAATCACATTTGGGGCCACAGAGAAATATGGAGGGAAATGTGACTTATATTCTAAATTGCAGGATTGAAACAATGTAAGACCTTTAACTATACTGCACAGTAATGCATCACAACAAGTGCCAGAGCTTTAGCTGGTATTTCATTGAGTTAAATGGTTTTTCATAGTGAGAGCTCTGTATTAACTTACAAAACTCCATGCTGTAAGAAAAACACACTTTGTAGAAGAAGTCTCATTGTTCAGTGTTGCTAGGAGGAAACGAGGGAGGAAAGTCAAAGGAGGGAAAGGGAAGAAAGGGAGTGAGGAACTATGGGAGAAAGACTGGCAGTGAAGGCAGGAAGCAGAAGAAAGGAGGAGGGCAGGGCAGCAGCAGGGAGAGAGTGAAAGGAAGGAAGGAAACGGAAAAGAAGAAGGGAAGGGGAGGGGAGGTGAAGGGAGGGGAAGAGAAGGGAGGGGAGGGGAGGGGAGGGGAGAGGAGGGAAAAGGGAAGGGAAGATGAAAGGGAAGAAAAGATAGAAGGAAAATTAAAAGGAAGATGAAAAGGTAAAGATAAAAGTTGCTTACATTTAAAGTATATTGTAAGTATATATACCTTGTAAAGTGCAAATGTACGAACACAGTATGTTGCCAATTCAACAGTGTCTAAGAGGGTCACTTGGATTAGTCCGTAAGTTTCTGTGCCTCTACTTGGCCAGTACTGATCACACTTCACCTGTAGTGAAAAATATGTAATTATTTAACACATTTAAAACTGATATTTTGTTATATATCTGACTGTATGTCACTGTAGATTTTTAAAGTATGTCGTGTTAGAATGTTCAACAACTGCTAAGCATCCAACACAAGAAATTTATTTTATCATCCAAAAGAATTGTTCTTCTGGTAGTAGCTCTTACAATATCTTCTCCTGTAATGGTTATTTGTAAATTCAGTGGGGCAGATGATTAAGAAATACTAACAAGTATAGATACACTAAAGAAAAAACTATTTATAGTAGCTAAAAATATGACCTATGTGTTCAGCAACTCACCTTTCACTGTCCAAAGTTTAGTAACAGGACTAATCCAGTAAAGGCAGACTGACTATTTTTTTAATATTTTTGCCATATTTCACCTATTTCACATTAGTCCCCAAATATAAACTGTTGATTGGATATTAATATTTAGTATGTATAGAAATACCTCAGTAAACGCCTGAATTTTTTGAAAAATAGTTTTAGTACACAGACAAATGAAAGAGCAGCAACAACTATTAACTGCATACACAATTTTCTTCTCAGATCAGTGTTATGAAGTATATAACAAAATTGTGTTCACAGGTGGTTTGATAGAGTTCATCCACCAAATTTTAAATGACACAGGACATTTCATTCAGAGAAATCTCCTTTACAAAACACCATAGTTTAGAATATTAATGAGCTGAAACAATTCTGTATAAGATGATGCATAAGAAAACCATATGTTTACCATTATTGCTGAGGCTCAGTAATTTGTTTCAATGAAAATGGTATTTAGGATGAAAGCTATTGTGAAAAAATAAATGCTGAACCCCTAACAGAAACAGAAAACATGGTACAACACAGTATGGGGGTTAAATAGTTGAAAATATTTTGCTTTCAGGGACTGATAAGTGAAACTGAGATGGTCTCTGTTCTATTTATAACAACACATTCTTCTCAGCTAGCCTTGCACACGGTACAGAAGTGTATTCTGAGTCCAGTAATAATACATTGCATTTGTTTAATAAATGCCTTCATTAATCACCCTAAGCCAGACCCATACCAAATTCAGTGAGAATACACAAACTGTAAAAACCCACAAAAGCAGAACGTTGCACACTATTTCTGATAAAAATGTGAATTATCAGGGTAATCCAAGAGAAAAACTGTGATTCCCCCAAAATGGAAAATAAAGATATGCATCTTTGAAACTCATGTGTTCTCCAGGTTTCTCACTCTGCACAGTACTTATTGAAAAAGACTTAGTACTCTCTCAAACTACCCAGTCCCAAACAGCTTTTGCTTGAAGATCATTTTATTTTGGGGTTCACAGGCCACAGATCACTAACGGTTCATAAACCACAGTCTGAGAACAAGTAATCTAGATAAAAAGGAGAAAAAAATCTAACCACTGAATCAGGTAATGAGCATTCATTAGAGGCAAAAAAAAAAAAGGAAACAATTTTTTACAGGAACTGATAGTTTCATTTATAGGTAAGGAATTGAAACAAAGTAACTAACAAAGTAACATACTACAGTCTTAAAAATGGGATTAATAGTGTATAATATTCTATTATTAAGAAGAATTAAGTAATTAATTCCTTGTGCTGTTTACTGAAATACTGAAAAAGTAAGTATTGCACGAACTTCATGAATATTGGTGATTTATTTGCAAGATTCCTAATACTACAAGAAGCCACTGTGATCCTCTGCAAATCAGACAGAAAGGTATATTTTCAATTGAGTTATTTCAATGTAATTATAGTAAATCTCGTTTCACTTTGTCATTAATACAGACACAGTGTAACTTGTGTCTATATTGGTTAGCTGTATTTTAGACAAACAAGTAGTGGTTTATTATTTATTAGTTATTAATTCCCATAGAATGACACACAGTTTTTCATGGAAAAATGTTGATATGTAATAGCCGTCGTTTGTAACCTTATCAACTACAGGTTTAGTATAAACCTCTGACTAAACCAGTTTTGTTTGAATAATTTAAAAAAAAAAAAAAAGAATAAAAATGGTAGAATATTTTATGTGCTTTTAACAAAATGAATACAAGAAATAAATGCCTGGCTCTGCCTTTGCGTGCCTAAACATGTAGTTCTCCTCTTTACTCTACAGATCCCACATCTAAATTGTACGCTCGTAGAAGCAGTGCCAGCTTCCAGAAAGCATGCCTGAAAAATTAACCGGCTTTCTCGCTAGAAAGACTTTATAAAAACAATTTCCAAAAGTAATAGAAAGAAATAAATGTTCAACACAAAAATTAAACAGAAATTCAGAACATAGTAGGTTACCAGCACCTTTGCAAACAGAAAACACTTGTTTTATTTTTGTGTAGTAATATACAGTATGTGTTACAGTATATGTTAAGTATATACTCAGACTTAGAAGCCTGTAGAAAATTGCTCCTTTTCAGTTAGGCTGGAAGAAAATAAATGTGCCTGCTCTTTTAAGTGCAATTTTTAGGTTTTGGNTAGTTTGTCTAACATAAACTACAATCATTTTCTAACTTTTCTAAAATACTTTCTGTGAGAGTTAGCTGATGCAGAGTACCGATGTTGGAAGCACCAGACACTAACTGTTCAAAAAGAAATACAATTTGTAGACCAGTGTATATATTATTATACCGACAAAAATAAGTATTAAATTTTCAGAAAGAAAACCTGATTTTGGACTGATGTGGATTTGACCTTCTGGAAGAGCACATGAAGCATAAGTTGATGGAACTACATCTTTTATTCCTTTTGCCTCTTGATTTTTCTCAGAACAAGAGGTCTCCTTTCAGAGATGTGCCCTCACCTGCCTCCTACGCTCTTGCTCTGTGATCATAAACCTTACATTCCCAATACTCCTAACAATTTAGAGTCCAATTTATCTTTGTGAGAGATCAGAACAGTTTTCTACTGGACTTCACCAGCAGCAGAGAATCAAATAATATAACTTAATTGGTAAGACACTATTTTCTGAGACAGAGTTCTTATTAAATGTTTTATCCTATGTTAAGATCCCAGCCTTCAGCACTTAAAGTAAGTTTATTTTTCAGAGACCACACATTAATGTTTTTTCAGAAAAAAATTCTCAAACCCCTTGAGTCATCCAAAATTTAACACTAAATGTCAACAAGTCAATTTTGAAATGATTTGCCAAATGTGTTTTTGCTTTAGCTCTTTGGTCTGAGTTTAGTTTCCTTGTAGTAAGGGCAATTTCTTCCTCAGTTGTGTACATTGTTTGGAAAACAGACAACTTTAATGTTGTAAGGTATGGTGATGATAACATGTGTCCTCCTTCAGTAATAGAATTACAGGGTTTATTTATTTTCAGAGTTAGTTCACAATATACCTTTCGTGAATTTCATAGTTCTCACCTTCCTCTTACCCACCCAGCTCCCAGTTCCAAGGGTTGATCTCTTCCTCTGCAGAATATATTCACTTGCACTCAATGAGAGGTTTTCTGTGCCGCTAACCGTACATGGTTACAGAAAACAGTTTTCACCAATAATTTTCTAGTGTTTTTTAAAGAGAAATTCAATTACAAGTAATGACAAGCACACCTTTTACTACTACTTTCACTATCTTATGATCATAGGTTGCACACTGCCAAAACCACTACATCTGAGATCAGAGCAACTCTCAAAAGACTACTAAATATATTATGAAATCTTTTAAGTACCATAGTAGTAGACATAGCTAGAAGACATAACTAATGACAGGCACGTTCTCTTAACCTGCCCCTCAAACATACACGTGTTTTCTTTCTCTATGTTTCTTCCACTCAGACCATGCGAATCCTTGCTTTTCATGGAATCATGAGCATTCACTGAAAGCAAAACTGAAAGAAAATGTAAATTCTTTCTTTTCCATTAAAAATGAGAAGCTTGAGACCATTTCAGACTTGAGGGGTTTAAATAGCTACAGAGTTCCTAAGAATATTCGTGGATATTCACACTTCAACAAGTCACAGACACTAGAGAAGGCACTGCCATGCATCAACAGAGCTGAAGGAAGTATATTTCCATATGAACATATGAATACAAAGATTCCTGACATTCAAGGGTAGAGAAATAATTTTCCAGTACAAAGTTCCATCACTGAGGCTGAAAAGCCCCTTCAGGTGATTCTTAACACATGAGGCAGCTGTTACAGGTCATCTGAGATTATAAGGACAAAATGCAGATCAGGAAAGAGACAGCAAACTGGTAATAGGCAGATTCATATAGTACATTCCTTGCAGTAAGAATAGCATATGAATTGTGCTGAATCTGGAATAGGAAATAACAGTGGCATGTAACAAACATCTTCCTCTGTTTTTCTTAATAATAATAGTCTTTTGCAGACAAATCTTTCTAACAACATTTTCAGATGATCTTCCTCTAAAAATAAAGTCTCTCTACAATGATGTTGAATGATAATAATAATTATGCAATAAAAAAGGTAGTGCTGGTTGTTCGCAATGGAAACTGCCTCAAACCCTATCAAGGCTAGCTTAATGCCTCAGACATTCCAGTTAATGTTCTGTCTCCAAGCAGTTGTTACTCTGAAGCCATTTTCCTTTTTACAACAATGCCTTGCCATTTAAAGATTAGGATTAGGCTGATTTGAGTTAGGCACTGACACTAGACTGGTACATGAGATTGTAATGCAAAGATTTAAAAAAAATAAGAGTACAGAAAAATATTTTTTAGGCCTTATTTGAACAAGACTTGGTCAAGTGTCACTCACTTTGGCCTAACTCTAAATGACAGATTAAAAATATAAACAATTCAGAAATAAGGCCGAGGACAGAACAGTATAAAGTTTTAGATTTTGCTTTCAGAGAGGCACTGAATTTAATAGGATCCTGAATTCTGAAAGACCTGAGCACCCAGTCCCAGGTAGACAGGTCCTTCTAAGTCTCACCAAATATATTCCTAAAACAATCACTTCTGGAAATTTTGGTTCTTTGAATCCATTTTTTTACTACAGAAAAAAGAACATTTGTATGCACTGGTCTGTAATAATGATTTACAGTAGACATGTACCTGTAAGCAAATAAAGGCAAAGATGTTGATGTTTAGTCTGGAGAAAAGGAGGCTGAGGGGAGACCTTATCGCTCTCTATAACTACCTCAAAGGAAGGTGTAGCGAGGTGGGTGTTGGTCTCTTTGCCCAGGTAACAAGTTATAGGAAATGACCTCAAGTTGTGAAATGGGATGTTTAGCTTGGATATTAAGAAATATTTCTGCACTGAAAGGGTTGTCAAGCACTGGAACACGCTGCCCAGGGAAGTGGATGAGTCACCATCCCTGGAGGTATTTAAAAGACATGCAGATGTGGTGCTTAGAGACACGGTTTAGTGGTGGACTTGGCAGTGTTAGGTTAACAGGTTGGACTTGATGATCTTAAATGATTCTTTCATAGAATCATAGAATGGTTTAAGTTGGAAGGGATCTTAAAGATCATCTAGTTCCACCCCCCCTGCCGTGGGCAGGGACACCTCCCACGAGACCAGGTTGCTCAAAGCCCCATCCAACCTGGCCTTGAACACCTCCAGGGATGAGGCATCCACAACTTCCCTGGGCAACCTGGGCCAGTGTCTCAACATCCTCGGAGTGAAAAATTTCTTCCTAATATCTAATCTAAATCTACCCTCTTCCAGTTTGAAGTCATTACCCCTCATCCTACACTATTCTTTGATTCTATGATTGTTGAAACTCATCTGAACCAAGTACTTGGAGTTTAAAAACTAGGTAGAAAATAAGCACTTCTGCAGTGCAATATAATTCTGTCTAAGGTCTGAACTACAGCAGCCTTGGAAAAAAAGTTCCAAACAGGATTTGGAGACATAAATGAACATAAATGAACTTTAGGCTAATCAGTTTGTAACAAACTTTAGTCTTCCAGTAAGTCCACAAATCAACCCTCATTACACCATTACTTTTTGAAATTTCTGAGATATGATTAGTAGGCTAACCGATAATACTGAAAGATAATTGATAATTAAAAAGATAACCCCCAAACTGTTTCCATTCCAATCCTTACGACAGAGTTTGGTATGGTTATTAAAACAAAAGGAAACAGATACTAAAAGGAATCTTGGGCATATTTGAAATGTGTTCCCTATCTCATCTTTCATCTTTATCTATACAAGCCAAGAACAGTTCAAAATTATATTGCTGGCATCAATATGAGATGCCCTTTTCGAACTCTTCCTAACAGTAGGGATGGCAGGGTCTTAGTGAATTCATTTTGAAGCATGTCTGTCAAACAGTTAAGTACAGCAAGATTTTCCAAAAAGGTCTTGAAAAGGTTTATACAGATGGAACCAAGGGGAAAAGTGAATGCGCTGACTGCTTTTTGCTTCATCCTCTTCCTGTACTCAAGGCTGATCACTGTGTGCAGCCTGAATAATCCTTTCACTGAATGAGACATTATATTACAGTATGAAGAACATATTGAACAATTCAGCTGACTATTCAAGTGCTCTAACGAACATTTTCTATTCCCCATACAAGAGAGCTATTGCTTTTAGCTGATAGGAATATTACGTTAGAAATCAGTGAAACAAAATAATCAAAAGTTTGAAACATCAGAACAACAAAATTCTATTGTTCTTATGGTTTTGGTTCACCTGAAAGCTGGAAGTGAATAGATGAAACAGCATGAAAATGAGAAACGGTACATCAGAGAATATTTTGGGGACACAAAGAGGTTTCAGTCTGGATTTTGATTTTTGAATGGAACTTTGAGTCACGGTGAACTTTCTATTGCTAGTTTAAGACATGGATAAAATTCTTAATCTCTTACATGTATTTCATACAGTTCCTGTGATATAAACCAGAATGAGCACCTAGAACAAACATCTATTACCAACATGTGCCTTTCAGTAGCCAGCTGTATCCATTAACTTAGAAAATAGGAAAAACTTTGTAAATGATGGAAAATGTAAATTGTAATATTCTCTTTCAGAAACACCTGTCTGAAGGACTTAAATTTTCCAGACCTATTTCTCACCGTAAAGGAGAACTGCTTTTGAGTCTTTCACCAGAATCTGCTAAATAAGGTAATCTGGTGTTTTTTTTTTCCCTAAACAATACTAAATTCATTCACTGACCTTTAGAAGCCTGAAATTCCTTCAATGAATAGAGAAGAGAAGAGAAGAGAAGAGAAGAGAAGAGAAGAGAAGAGAAGAGAAGAGAAGAGAAGAGAAGAGTAGTTTGGGTTGGAAGGGGCCTTTAAAGGTCATCTAGTCCAACCCCCTGCAATGCACAGGGACATCTTCAACTAGATCAAGTTGCTCAGATCCCTGTCCAGCCTGACCTTGAATGTTGCCAGTGATGAGGCATCTACCACCTTCTCTGGACAACCTGTTCTCCCTGCAGAGAGGGGAGACAGGTTCTCCCTGTTGTCCCTCTCTCCCAAAGAACTCCCTGCACTGAAGTAATAGGCTGCAGTGCTAAACCAAGCATGAACTAATCATTGCATTTTGAAAACAAATATGCTGAATTTTTAATTTTGTGAGGAAAACTTCCAAGTCAAAATGTCAATGGCTATACTCTACATAAGGCATAGTCTCTTTATCTGTATTAATAGAAGAATTATATGAGGTAGTAACATATATCTTACCTGAAGCACAAAGCAAATGAACTAAGCAAATAAAGCAGAATTACAGAGTTACAATGCAGTTTTGACTAAACCACTTGCCTCAGGGAAATGGTAATTTGAGAAAACTATCAGTCTAACAGCTAAGAGAAACCACTTCATTTATGGACACAGAATCATAACACAAACAAAATGGATAGTTGCCTTGAAAAATACCTATGCATTACCAGGTATTGCCATATCATATCAGGTAAGACTCTGGTATAAACAGTTCTTGGAAGCTTACAGTGGAAGAGACTGCAGAGCTTGCTCCATTCATGATGTTTATTTTGGAAGTTCTTTAACAGTTTAACATAAATCACCTTTGCTGCAAAGTTTATTTCTCCTCCTAGAGCCTCACAGGCAGGGAAAACGGTTGACTGCCATGAAATTTTTAACAGCCTTTCACATGCTGGAAGAATATTATGTTTTCCTTCACTCTCTTATATATAAAAGAAATCTAATTCATTCTGACTTTCCACATACATCATTTCTCCAACATATGATCATTATTGTTCTCTTCTAGATTGTCTGTAATTTACCATCATCTTTTTACATGGGGCATTCATTCTGTATGTCCTCAACTCCAAATGTGTCTAAGCTGAAATAACCAGCCATGGCATGCCAAAACTACTTTCAACCTATGTAGTGGAGTTACAGCATTTCTTTTCACAGAAAATTATAGCATGGCATTTCCACAGCTATTTTGCTGGGTGACATAATAGCCTGAGTTTTAGCTGAGCCACCTCGGCACAGCACTTCCACCTGTAACACGCCTAGAAACAGAAAGTTTAAGCTTTATTGGTGAGTGCTGTCTACATACATCTAGGATTAGATTCTTACATGAACTTAGCACCTATGACTGACTGCATTTCAGTGACAGTTGGGCACATCCTTGCCCTTGCACCTCTGAGAATCATTCTGTAATGAATAGCCATATGGTTGAGTTTTACAATTCTGACTTGGTAACTGGTGACTCCAGCTCGTACAATGGTGTAGGAATTCTTGGACTGTGGCCATCACATTCTGTTACAGTGGGAAAAAAACAGTACAAACCTACACATTTTTATTTTTATTTTTGTAAATCTGGTGAACACATGGTCTACTTGATTTTGGATTTTTCTTTTCTTTTTTTTGTCAGCTCTCTCATTCATTCTTCTTCTGACTCATATCTTACCATGCTGAGAGCACTAACGAAGTGAAATAAAATTCTGATAGTACATTATTGATACAGAAGTTCTTGGTTTGCCATTAAAATTAGGGAATGAACAATGACAAAACTGCACATTTAATTCTTCTTTACTAAAACAATACAATTCAGTATGGAAGAGTGCCATCGGCAACACATCTTATCTGCTAATATGTCTGCTGGGAGAGATTAACGTACCTCGTACAAGATAAAGACATGCATATTTTTCTAGCTGCAGCAAAATGTAGCTAAAATTTTTATTTATATTTTCATATGTTTAAATACATATTTCACAATTTAAAAAAAAAAATTACATACCTGTTCTGCCCAATACAAAACATCAGTGCAGCTTTTATGCACAAATCAATTACATTTTGTCTAAATACTGTAGAATACCGGGGCATTTGGAGCATACTGATATAATTTGTAATGAATTGTTAAGTGCATGTATTGATGAATTTTCTACTCATATTAGTGAAAACATCTTATTGTCCCTTAGTTTCGATCTAGTGTTTTGACAGGTAGTACCTCCAGTAGTACCTGTCAAAACATACTTAGGAGGAAAGATCTGAAATTTGTTGCTGAAGCCCTGCACAACAAATGTAAAACTACATTAATCACAATCACATAAAATTCTGCTGCACAGCCTGTGTTTACCTGAAAGATATTCATGCATTTCATACAGATAAGAAAGCAATGTTCTTAGTTTTCTTTGCTTATTACTTTCTGTTGTGCATGTACCTTTCTTTGTCTTAGCTATGAGGCCAGCTACATTAGATAGCAGTGCCTACTCTGCCATCAACAAACGAAGATTCATTAAAAATATTAGCAATTTGTGCATTTGGAGTAGAAGAATTCAAGGTTCTTCCCAGAACTGCCTTTAAGTTTTATGTGCCTATAGCAAGACTTAAAAATCTTTTGGAGGCCATGTTTGTTTCAAAGCTATTCTTACTAGAGTCCCAAGGTACAATTATACTTTCCACTGTGCTTATTCAAATGTTTTTGCTTTTTTGTACTACTTGAATCCGAAAAAAAAGCTTCCCTGATTTAATATGTCCCAATCCTTAAAAAAAACCCACAAAAAAACCCAAAAAGAAACCAACCTCTAACTCACCAAACAAAACAAAACTGCAAAAATTATTTTACTCAAATTCTACCTTCAAGACACACATCTTCATCTGCTTGGTATTTCTACTGTCACCCAATCTCTATTTTTCTAACACATGGGATTGTCTACAAATCTATAAAAAAAGAGTTGAAAGACTCAGATGGAGTGTTCTGATATGGGGAGATTTGGAGCTGTTGCATGACACTTGGAACAACAGAAGTACATATTTAGCATTGCAGCAACCTCAGGAAAAGTCCACCTGGCTTTTTTCAGGACAGTGCCAGCTCTCCTGAATCTCCGGTATAAGTGACCAGTTGAGTCCAGGGATTTTTAACTATCCTTAGATATTCTTATGGAACTGATAGAGGACCCATGCAAACAGTTCATCTATTTCAATACTGGTGAAAGAAATCTGAGACAGGATACAAGACTTTTCTACTGGGTTTGTTTCTACCTCCCCCTTCCCAGTGAAAACTCAGGATTCAAGATGTTAAACTTTGACAAACCAAGATGATTATTCTATGCTTATATTTTTATATATTCTTGGCTTATAATACTGATGATGATATCCACTTCCTGACAGTCAAATGAGCATCTGGATCAGGCTAACAGAATGCTACAAATGTAGTTTCCTCATGTATTCACTTAGTCATTATCAAATTTGAATGAAGCTGATAGTATCAGTATCAAAACTAAAGCCTTCATCATCAGTATAGAAGTTCAGAATCTGGCTCACATTTGAATAATTGCTAGGGTCATTATACTGCCATTTAGCTTTGACCTAAATGGTGTTTTTTGACAGAAGAGTTTAATCCTAGGCACTATACTCCCAACACAGAAAATATTGCCAATGAGGTTAAGGAGGGAGGAAAGTATTTTCTATTACCAAAACAACATAGTAAGTGTATTGAAAACAAGGAGTTACACAGCAAAGAAGGAAAGGATTGAATTCAGATCCACAACAGTACCCCACCCTGAAACAGGAGGCAGGACTAAGTGTTTCCTGTTTGAGGCAATATTATCCTTTGCTACAAAGTGAGATTCTCTGTCTTCATCTGATCATTCACATCATACACTACAGCACATGAGCTCTCAGAACATTCAATTAATTCAGAGGATGTAAAAAAAAAAATAAAAGGCAAATCTGCGCTGCTGGGGGCAGAGAGGAAGACAGAGGAATGGGGAAGAGAGGTATAACACATTAATGCCTTACGTGTTTTAAAGCTTTCCTTAGTGTAACACACAACTTCTTTTTTTTTAATCTCTAATTTGCAGTTTTCAATATCATTCTTTTATTTCATTTAGATTAAACTCATGTATGTGACAAATATGCTACCAACACTGTTCCATGCACTGCCAGTGTGTATAATCCTTTTTGATATAAATTATGTGCATGGTAGCTGAATGATGGGACTGACTTCTCTCTCTAGTCTAGTTTAGGTCAAGTGATATTCAGGTGATGACATTTCATACAAAACCAACAAAGTGTGAAAGGTTATAAGTGAAAGAGCTTCTCTTTTCCTGCAGCTTCCTTTTAGGCAAACAAATGAATAATGAATTCACTGTAACATCTTCATTTGATGTACTCAGCTGTAAAATATGTACGTTCTCAAAGCTGAAGTTACTCAGACATCTAACACATGCTAATGAACCAACTTTGTTTCTGCAGATGCAATTAAAATCCCCATCTTTATCTATGCAGACCAGGTTAAAAAGGCTGATAACAAGCTGCAGGACTACAAAATGAAAAAAGCAAGCTAAACAGAAATGACGACATGGAGATAGAAAGTAGACGAAGTCCCAGAGAGAAATGATCTTGCCTTGCAGCAGGAATAATGATCAGGCTGCCAAGACACAAAAGCAATCAAAAAGGAATCAAAGGAAAAAGAGAGACAAAATTAGCAAAGATCTTCGTCTCTAATGGTATGTAACAGTGTTTGTATTTAATGTTTGAAATTTCACTTGGTCTCCTGCTATAAGGATATGCTATATAAAAATGATAGCATGAGTAAAGATAACAATGAAATGTTGTCATTGTATTCTTTTCCCACACAGGGATTCCCACTACTGCCTCACCATCAATACCATTAATTACATTACATGTATCTACTGTATTAGAAGAGGTAACTGGTATGCCATATTCACAGAGTTGCAGACTCTAAGATTGGAGCTGAATTAAGTACTGAGTAGCTGATCTCTAATGCTCTGCATTGAGTGCATAAAACTCACTTGACCTATGAACACAGAATGAGATAGATTATGCACAAAAAAATACGCAAACATAAGCATTGAACGCACAGACAATCCATTGACTAGATTGTCTGGTCTCTCATTACACCCAGGGAATGCATTGCTGCTGAATGCTAATCACTTCTGGAGGTGATTACTATTCTGATCAGTGTTTTTTTAGGGTGCAGTCAGCAAAGGCTAGAGTTAGCTTGAAACTCTGCTAAGCAATTATTGGCAAGAATGAGTAGAATTTCATTTAGTTACATCAAAACATCTTTCTAGACTGTGGCTGTCTGTGGCCTGCAGTATTAAGATAAACTCTCAAGTATTTAAGTATACCTTCTGCAATGGGCTGCTTATTAGGATCAGATTTTTTCTTAGCACTGATGCTATTTAGCAGCAACTTTATTATATAAGAAGTAATTAGTGAAGAAATGAGCAAAATTTCATTTGCTTAATTCCAAACAACTGTCAGTGCCTAGACTAGACAAGGCCTGTAGACTCAAGATAAAATGAAAATTTCTGATAAGATTACCCTCTGCTATGTACTAATTGCCATCAGGTACGTACAGGCAGTGGTGTTAATGTAGGTTGAATTTACATGCAGAAAGTGATTCTATAATTGGAATGCTCTACAATGCTCAAACTGCAAAGAAACAACTCTATTTTTAAAAAGTGATGAAATGGTAAAAGAATAAATACATCTATGTACTTTGCTAAGTCTCCAGAAAGGAACGATTGCTGCCAAGAGGTTCAACAAGTTATGTAATCATTGCAATTATATGCATCCAAGCATTTGAAAAAAACATTAATGCCGACATAGTACAGCATTAGGCTTTACAGTACATCCCCCCCTGTTCCAAGCTTACACATGCAAAACCATTTTCATTTTGAAATGGAACTCATCCACGACTTACTGAAATATCACTTAGTATCCAGTTACCTCCATAAGATACTTTTAACCGATTTAAAAGCTTTTCTGGATAATAAATCTCCTCTCCTCGTCCCTAGTCTCTTTCTCTCTTTCTGAACTGTTCTTGATCCTCTGTATTTATGGCATTTTTTAACATATGTTGCACAGCCCTTTAGGTACCTCAGCTTTTTGCATTTCTAAGGGTCTTCCACCTGCAATCCTGCAGCCTGCCTCCCACTTGCAGCTCCCTGCCCTTTCACACAAGCTGCCAGGACAGCATACACCAGAACACCTGTGGCAGTATTCTTCCCGTGACACTCTTGTTTGTTATCCATCTCCTGGACTTATACTTGCGAACCCTGATACTTGCGAACCCTGTTGTTACGGCAGGTTCCCAAGGAAAGCAATTGCCACTGATGTTAAAATCACCCCTTCTTTCTCCCCTTTCCTGATTTCTACATTTGGTTGTAGCTTCTGGTTTACACTACAGGACTCATCAATGCATTTGCAGAAAGGTGAGCAATGAACCAGCCACGTAGCACCTTCCCAGTCAACGCATGCTCCCAGCAATGTCAAGAGCATTATAAGCAGGAACAACGCAGGAGGAGTTTGAGTATGCCTGGACATAAAATACAGAGTTATAGTGTGGAAAAGTGGAGAGGGTGCTGAGGGCTGGACACTCACTTTTCTTTCTGGATGGCCACTGAGAAGGGTTTTTCCCTTTTCTTTTTCTCACCATCTTTCTCTTCTTTTATTTTTTTTCTCTTTTCACTCCCCTCCCCTTCCAAACTACCCACCGTTAGAATCAATGAATGCCATCAAATACAAACCTGCTAGTAAATCTTCACGCAACACACAGTGGACTGTTACCACTCTTTCCATCACTTTCCTTATTATATGATAAAAAAAGTATTGTTACTTTTGATTTCCCTTCACATACTGCACATCTTTTATTATAACACTTCTATTCTTAGAATAATATCCTTATGTTTTAGTCCTTCACTTTCCTAATTTTACTTTGCCCTGTAAAATGGAATTTGAAATATCACAGACAATTTTGTATTCTAATACTGCATATGCTGTTGTGGAGTTTTTCTAGCATGCAGCATGTGCTAACAAAACAATTCCTATGTTTCTTAAGCAAATCCAAATCCTCACTGACCTTAAATAATATTTAAACTATAACACATAAAACTGAAAATTGAATGCTGTTGACATATATTAACTTCCTTAAAACAGGATGATACAATTGTATGCTTGATACTACAGAGGAAGTAACATTTTCAATCACTAATATATCCAGAATGATTGAAATGGAAAAAAAAATAAAAAAATCACTGTAGATCAAGAGATTTCAAGTTTTTCAGAGTATAAAAAACCTACAAAATAAGTGGCGTGACTTGGTAATTTCACAGTGGAACTAACATTTCGCCTATAAGTGATTTTCATAGTATGGACACTTTCAACTGGTGGCAACCTAAAAAAAAATCAGTTCTTGTGCGTATACAGGAGGCAAACATACAGGACAGAAGCAAAAACCTTATGTAAGTGATTACTCAGGTACGATACTATTAACATTGTATATGTTGTCCTTACCCTGGACCTCTCCTCTAGTTTTGTCATCATGACGACTGTTGCACCCCGTTGCTCCCACATCATTCTCCAGAAGTCACCAAAGGTTTCGGGCAATGCCCCTTGCGTTGCTATATAAGCATTCTGCTTTCTGTATCCATCTATGTAGTTAGCATTGATATAGTCACTGCCTGGTATGCCTGCAAAGAGAGAAGCGTGAAAACAAGTGGAAGCATTTCTGTGCTGTCCTATTGCACAAGCGTGAAAAAAATTGTGTGACACAGCTGGACCAGCGAATCTTAGCTTGCTGCATGCCCAGTAGTACACGGGTACTTGCAAGTGAGCGTACGCCATTTGTGGAGCCGAGGGGTATGATGGCCTCTCTGGGAATAACCATTCTTTTGAAACAAAGGACTCAGTCTGATAAGGAAGTATAAAAGAAGCTTGAAAATCTGTAGCAGATGGAGAGACCCGGTAGAGGAAACAGCAGCATTTAAAAGTTGGTCTGACACCACCTGCAGTCGCCCACCAGCATGGCAGCCTCTGTGTGGGCCAGACATGGGAGCCTTTCCATCAGATGCCCTGAGTAAGCTCCACTTAACACTCTCATTGAGCTCATTGCATTTCTTCTAAATATAGAAAAAGGGTTAATGTTGTCAGACTATTAATATTACTGATACATTCATTTTTCCCATTAAATGGGAAGCTAACTATGAGCTTTATTTTAACAAAACACATTATGTAAATCAGTTTTAAGAAACAGTGGAATCTGCTATATGGTGTGTGCATGAAATAAAGGCCTCTTCAAGTCAGAATAAAAATTAAATGCATGAAAAGAAGGGGGAATCCAAGACCAGTGGGCACATTGGACCTACACTGTCAATTGCTCGAGGCTCAGGTATTTTGGACAAGACTTACAGAGGGACTTTGGGTGTGTCTACCAGATGCATGTCCATGCTTTGAGCCACATGGAAGTGAGCCAGCTCCTAACTGGAATCTGTTTAACTGAGGGTATGCGGTGTCATGTCTGTACTGAGAGCTGGACCATAACATGCTGCCTGCCGAGGCTGAAGAGGAATATTGGCTGCAGTGAAGATAATGTCTGGACTAGTCTGGACTAATAAGGCAGCCATGCTCACAGAAAGGGGTGAATATGGACATACAGGTCTCAGTCCCATCCCTCCTGTGTTCAGCAGTGCAGTGTCCAGCTTTTAACTCTGACTACGTGCGTGCTGGAAGACAAAGCATGGCAGGTACCAGTTTCTATGTCCCTGCTGTTTTTTTAACTGATGACTGGAGGAAGAAAAGATACTCATGTGAAATCTCAGTGCCGGTGGGTGGCAAAGCAGTATTCCCCACATTACTGCAGTGTTGAACATGGAAGCATTCCCCAGAAGAGTTAGCTGAAATACAGAATATTATGTGCATCATAATAAAATGACACAAAAGGTTTGTTAAAGTGATTAACGGAAGTTACTTCTTTAAGCAGAAATAAATGATTTATGCTTACACAGCCAATCCACCATGCCCAAGTCTACAACCCCAGCACACGGTGCAGGTTGCACAAACTGTTTCAAAAGACAAGTCAAGGTGGTACAAGCTCCCTGGCTTATTCTAAAGCTGTGATATTTTCACTCCACAAAGCAACAGAGTTTAATTTCTTTGGCTATGAAACACAATAAATTATCAAATATCTTTAAAGAAATATTTCTCAAGCTTTCTGTCAGAAATTGAACCTCCAAATCTATCCTGATACATTATCTCCTGCTGGTGATCCCAAACCAGGAATTACTGGGGATGCACAATCCTGTCTTTCCTGACAACCAAGTGTCATACATCTGAAACTATCTTCCAAAATAATTTCAATTTGAATGGAAAGTAGAGGTACCACTTAAGTATTTTTGTTTGTATGTTTGTTTTTAGCTACAATTTGAAGAGTTTCTCCACTCATTGTGGCTAAGCTTAGTGTTTCATTCTACTACTTACTTAGTAATGAACAAACCCACTGATTAACTGTGACACAAATTAAGACCCAACATAATCTTGAAATTATTGAGTTTAGGGGTTACTGCAGCTGTAGTCTGGCATAAAATTTTGTCTTTATGCCCAAGAAAGCTTAATAGATTTTCTTGTTTCATATGTTCAAATTATATTTAAACACAAATTTTAATTTAATTTGACTTTCTGTAAAATTAAAGGAAAAATCTGACAAAATATTTCAGGGAAGGAAAGGGTTTATAACTTCAGGGGCACAAGAGAGGCAGCAAATGGGACTCCTCAGGCAAGATGCATGGATGGACACAAGAAGACTGGTTGACTATGATTAGAACTGATTGAAAGTCTCTTCTGGGAGAAGAATAAAACAAAATAAAAAACCTTTAAAACCTGCATAGTCTATAGCTGAAAAGCTTGGTTTCCCTACATGAAAGGCAGAAATTGGAGTTCAAAAGCCTCACACTTGCAGACTTGAAACTTTTTTACATGACAGTTCTTATTGTGGATATTGGAATTAATGACTTAGAAAATACAACTGCTAGGCACAATGCCGTATTTTCCCCCTTTATCAAGATAATAAAACATTTTTGCACAAAACAGATGAGAAAGAAAAATGAAGCCAACAGGAGAAATCTACACCAACTGGGTATTATTACCAAAGGAACTGAGAAAGCTGGTAAGAAATGTTTTCTGCATAAATTAGAATTATATTATGATGCTTGGTATCATACTTTGAAGCATATGTTATAAATAAAAGCCTGAGGAAAAAATGAAAAAGAAAAACAACACTTTGTAAAGTGGTTAAATGATCTTCTGGGAAAGCTGTCCTCTGGAGCTGATATTGCACAAACTCAGCGTGAAATTTAAGCATGAGAAGTATTGCAAACTGTGCACCAAAGAATGATCTTTACAAATCTTAGCAGCCAACCCTAGTACCTGATGTAAAAAAATCCAGTATGTCTAAAATCGTAAATACTTTACTAACTCATATTAAATTTATCGATAAATCATATTGAAATAAATAACTTCTAAATTAAATAAATTCTAATTCTTTAGATTAGAATGAAGAAAAGCTTCCAGATTATACCTCCCTTGATCACAGATGCACGTAAGAAAGAATTAAGATTAACAATTACTGGTATTTGCAAAGAGGATTTCTTCCCAGCTAGGTTAAAGTGGAAATTTCCACTCTATTTCTCCACTTGCCTTTAATCAAGAGGACACAAAATATCCTGTATGTTCTTTAGCCAGAAAAAATCCTTTTATAAGGCAACTCATGGAGCATGAAAAGGATGTGGCTGGTACATGAACAGGAAAGTCCATTTACCATAGGACTTGAGCAACTGTTAGTAACTTAACTAATGCAGTTTTGGGAAAAACTAGGTGCTACTCCAACACTTTGCACTGCAAGGAGATTTTCATCGAGGGTGTATCTCTAGTAAAATACAGCACTCTATAGGGTTATATGTCTACTGAGATCAGGAGAACAATACGATTCACAATACTCAGCACCATTGACTCTCTCTCACCCACAGTACCCATTAGGTGTTTTCTTTGTTCTCCATCCATTCTCATAGTCCCTTCAAGTATCATACCTATTTCTCACAGAGCCTCTTTTCATCACTGTTTTCATGCGTGACCTCAGTTTCACATCTTGTTCCAAAATCCTTTCGTATTCTTTCCCACTCTCACTTTCTGTCTCACACTTTGCCACACCAGTTTTTGCTTTGTCAGCTATGTCCCCACAATGCCTAAATTTAAAGCCCTCTAGGGAAGGTGCCGTATCATAAGAGGCCTAATGAAGTGGGTGCAGTTTAAAAAGAACATATACAAACCCTGAACATCTGTAAATATTTACACTGACCAAGCATAAACAATTATCAAAGGCAAATAAATCTAAATATTAAAATGTCGCTTTCTGCAATGACTTTTCTGACCATAACCTCATTCTGAGCTGAGAAAGCTGAACAATTCTCTGTCAAGTCTAATAGTGCAAAACCAATCAAATGGCAACTAGTTTGACTGCAGTACAACAAAATCCTGCATACCTTTGTTAGCTGTCATAGCTTGAAGGCAACATACCCACAAGCACAGCAGCAATTGCCATCGTTACTTAAATTTGGGTTTAATAGTTAAGAGAGGTCAGTTATTCTGTAAAAACATGGGTCAAGAAGGGGACTAAGCAACCAAATTCTGCCTTCAGTAATATTGATATGAACCTTAACTAAGTCTATTGGCATCAGCGGGGTTTACTGCAGATTTCAGACGGCATACCTGAAGTGTAAATTTAGGGTAATCCATGCAGTATAACCTGACTTTCACAAGCTTCATGGAGACAGAGACACAGTTTCTGCACAAAAAGTCATCTAAAGACTAAGCTTCCAGATCGTTATTCTACCATAACTATTTTCTAGTAGCCTTTTCAACTATGTGATGAATGACCAGAGTCTGCAATCTCCTTACTCTGCCAGACAGGAATCGAGCACAATGGGGGAAGAATCAGATGAGTAGTTGAGCATAAAAGACATCCCATTTTCAAATATCTCAAGAGAACAAAGTAGTCCAGATTTTACAGAGTGAGAGTGAATGAGTAATGAAACAAAATTAGACAATGCCACAATTAAAGTGTAAAAGATTAAAAAAAATGAGCTCCATAGCTTCCAATTTATGCTGAGACTGTACTCATGAACTGAGATGACAGTACAGCTTGCTGCAGCATAGACTCAGATCCACAAGGCTAATAACGTAGACCTCAGAATTATTCACTTGATTTCCTGAAGACAGTTATAATCTTAAATAGCTTTAATTAGACTTCAAGTTTTATTCACAAACTGAAATCAAATCATGAAATTATTTCAAGCCTTTACAGAGGCTAAGTACTGAACAGCCTTTCTATTTAAAACAAATTAAACCATAAACCTTTGTTTCTGTGCTGCTAAGAGATGTGCTGTTAGTCCTAAAAAGAGTGTGAAGTAATAGGATTAAATTTTGTCATGCTTGTAAATAAGCCGGGAAAATGCAATGATGAATTCAAAATGCTGATGAAGCAGTCCTATTGGTTTAAATCAATGACTGATATTTTGAACTACATCAGAGCAAAAATTAACTAAGGCAGCTAGCTACTAGATGCCAGTAACAACTGTTTATGTGGAAGGTTTTGTAACATAAAATCTATATGGTTTAGGAGATTATCAAATTCAAATGGTCTAAGCACAAGACCAATGAAGACATTGTAGTAATGAACATTGGTACAATGAAAGCTTTTCACAAAGACTGAGGAAACTGCACTACATATCATCCTAACAATATAAGATAAGAAGGAAAAAGAAATGAGAGAAAATGAAAACCTATAGATTGCTGGATTGTGGATGGACTATTAGGACTAGGAGAGTCAGGTGAAGGGGGAACAGATGAAAGATATGGAGTCTCAAAGTGAAATGTTGAATTATAGAGAATTATGGAAAGAAGGCAATATCAAAAAAGGGTGGGCAGAAGAGAGAATTAAGCAGGACACAGAAAGGTATTGTGTAGAGGGCAGAAGACAAATATTTGAAAGGAAAAAAAAGGCGAGAAAAATTTGAAAAAGGTGAAATGTAGGGTTGGAAACTAAAAACTAGGAGTTGTAGAAGATCTGCAGGTAAGATGAGAAACTTGGAAGGTGAGTAGCAGAAAAACAGGCTGAGAAACAGGAGCAGTTCTGTTAAGAAAAAGAAAGGAAGCTTGGATTTGTTTTGTTTCATTTTGTTTTAATAGTTGACTAGTATTAAGACAGGGTACAGAATGAAAGTAAACAGATTGTTCAGTGCAGTTCCTCAGAGAGACAAAAACCAGCATTGTGCCAGCACAATGGCCACAATATATTGAGATAGCAGGATGTTGCATGATCGTGCAAAGCAGATATTGAAATTCAGCATGAAGTTATCATACTGTGATTACTTTACAGCTGTCTGAAACTTGATTTGGTGATTCTCCAACTCTTTAAGACTGAGTAACACCAAATGTATATATCCTAGTAGTCTTTTTTTTTTTTTGATAGAAATATTCATTTATACCTCTAAACGATGCACTAAAAGGGCTGATGAGCACTGACAAGTTTGATATTCCAATAATCAATAATTTATTAATCCCTGGAAGTGTTCAAGACCACATTGGATGGGGCTTTGACCAACCTGGTCTAGTGGAAGTTGTTCCTGCCCATGGCAGGGGGGTTGGAACTAGATTATCTAACCATTCTGATTCTACGATTACCAAACCATTCTGATTCTATGATTCTATGACAAATCCTGAAAAAAAACAGTTTTAATACGAATGTGCACAGTAAACTGTGAGGTGCCAAATCTTTGTTACCCATTCAAGAACAAAGCCACTGGATGTTTTGCTGAAGCTTTCCCTAATGGACAGTCCGGGTACGCATAGAGGAAAAAGTCAGAATTGTTATGAGCTGATTTCAAGGGTATCAAGAATGACACCATTTTTGTTGTTAAGTTACAACTATAACAGCGTAAGTTGATTCATAGGTCAAAATAATTATAGCCCTACAACTTATCTTGGCATTGTTGTTGAGACAGCCACCATGAAGTCTACTCTATGAAGTCTACTTCACAGGGACTTTTACATCATGAAGTTTACTTCACTGATCTTTCTGTATCCCATTACCTCATCACTGAAATACTTTTGTTGCTTTGAAGGCACTCCAGACTTGCAGGGGGAAGGGGCATACAACTATTCTAAGCGTGTAATTATATATTGTTAGCAGAATGCAACACAAATACAATGTGAGAGAGTGCAAATAATTTGTACAGTCCATGACTGTTCAGTAGATGTTCGAGACTTTATCTTGACCAGAATACTTTCTAAATCTAAAGATGATGGCCTACATACTCAATGATAATTTATCAATAACTGGCAATCAGACAAATAAGAATATTAGCAGTTTCTTGCCATTTTCTTTCTTGACCATTGATATTACAGTCAGAGACTTATGGCTGTAGCAGCATTTTAAAGCCACTAAATTTCCCATAAAAAAAAAAATTACGCTGCTGAAATATCATAGATATTATTTTTCCATTTTTTTTAATCACTAACTGGCGTTATGCAAATCCGTGCCACATTTGGCAGACTTTTAGTCTTGGATGTCTCCTAAAAGAACTGGCAAGGCTTTTTAAAATGCAGAACCTTTAAATCATTTTTTTATTTTATTAAACTCCTTAGAGGTTTAAGATCACAGACCTACCTATTTTAACTTGATCTAGTTCTCTTTTAATCAGTTAATTCTGCCCTCAAATCCATTTAGATGCATACAATAAACTTCACTATGTTATAACATTCTTTCATTATACTCTAAAATTCCAAGTGTCCCTCTCAGACACATCCGAAGACAGCACAACATGAGCGATGAGATTTCAAGAACATAGGAACAAAATTTTCCTAAGTAGTATTTTCTTTCAGGTGGAAATTCAAATTACCACAACTAATCTGAGTTTTTCTTCCAAAGGGACATCTAATGTAGTATAATTTAAACAGTGTTGAGTTTAATAATATAAAAAAATATTCCTGCAAAGTGAGCAATTATATTGTGGAACTCCATGCTATATGCAATTACAGAGGCCAAGAACATAGCGGGGGTTCAAAACCAGGCTTGAACACGTGTAACGAGTTATAAAAGGCACCAAAATAAACACTTTGAAAGCATTACTAAGCCTTTTGTTTCAGGGCTAATCCAATTTTTAACAACTTGGTATCATCAATGGGTGGAAAGAAGTCATTTCAGATCTCTACTTCTTACCACTTTCTGTTAATCACTTCATATTGGCTACAGCCAGAGACAGGCAACTGAACAAAACCAGTCTTGCGCCCCATTCTAGAGTAGCAATTATAGTATTCTACATTTGTGCAACACTATCAAGAGGCAAAGTGACCATCAGTGTAGGATTACAGTTTGGCAGATGCTTAGTTTCTTGTTCATTTATATTTGCTCTTAAACAGGGACCAGGTGTTGAGGTGTAGAATGGAGCTCTTAATCTGAGAAAGACCACAGCTATTATTCAAACCTCACTGATAATATTAGTATTCTTATGGCCACCAAAGAATTGCAGATAAGGCCTATATATAAAATCCAATCACATATTCTCCATATAGTTGTAACACAATGTAATGTAGTCTAAATTAAGGTCCCAATCAACTTGTATATTAACACAGGTTAAGGGGAATTATTTTTTTTTAAACAATACTCAAAGTATTGATTTCCCTGGTAGCATGAAAACAAATGGCGCTGTCAACTAATTAAGATGCTAGGCTAACTGCGTATTTTCACTGTAGGAATACTTACTTAAAACTTGAAAGAGAAGCACTTATCACCAAATGCTAAGACCAATGTATTAAACTTAGGAAGGTACACACACTGAATTTCAGAATGGCAATCGTGTANGGGGGGGGGGGGGGGGAGGAGGAGAGAAATTTAAAAGGATGATTAAATACTAATTTATTACTGTTTTCAAAACAAATTATCATAGCATAAAAAGGCATTTAGTATTTGATTTGTCTTGCTTTTTGCACCATAAACTGAAGACTGAGAAAATACTTAAAATTATGCAAATCACCGAAAGGGTCAAAATCCCATTTGTGGTTTTACATCGAAGACTGATATTTCAAAGGTTTACAGTATTTTTCTTTGGTTAGGGTCACTGACTATTATAAGGTTAGAAAATTTAGCCTTATTGTGGTACTTCTTACTTAAAAAAGGGAATCAAACTTTACAGTTTAACTGTATGCTGTCCCTGCTCCTTAAAACGCTCAGTCCTTTCCTACAGGTACAATGTAGATATTTTTACTATTTATTATTTAAAAGGTAGTCTAATATACTGTGTAATTTGGTATTTTTAATTACTTTGACAAACTTTTTCTGTTTTGTCTCTTAAATTTTCTTCCCATTCTCTGAATATGTTCATTTTCTTCAAGGGAACAAAATTTCATGGGTCATTTACATGAAAGGGAAACTGGCAGAACTTTTTAAGGCCAGATATCTTACTTATAAATTAACAAATAAATTTATTTGCAATTATATTTTTTCCTCCCCATCTTTTCCTCATGACACAACTCTTTCCAAACAAAATCCTGTGAAAACCTTAAGTCTTATGTCAAATAGACTTATTTCTGCATTAAACATTTTGTTCCAAAGAACTTTACTTCACAATTCAGAACGGCTGTCCAATCGCTGTTCTTGGCCTTTCCTGACCATGTACTTAGTTCTCTTGTCTGGACGAGTGACACAGAAAGGGATATTTTTCTTGAATTAGATCACATATAATGCTAATTAAAATACCCTCTCTTCAGTGTTGAGACAGGTAGTTCTACCAGGTAGCAGCAGGTTTCTATACAGCTATATTCTTCTACAAGGCAATGTGAAAAATTGTAAGTGATGGTACAAAAAATCTTGTCAGAACTGCTATATGAGACTCAGAGGTGGTACAAACATAAGCAGATTATCATATGCAAATTTTTCAAGGCAATCATTTAAATTCTCTAATACATTTGAGGAGCTCTTATCTGTGTTATCAAAGCCCATGGTATGCAGCTGCAATAAATAAGTAAAGACCTAAACTTCAATCAGTGGGATTGCCTTTTTCTTCACCAAGCAGCTAATATTAAAATGGATTACACCTATAAATATAGTCCCTCCGGTATCCAGTTTCTTCAGGTCTGGAGTAGCCAAAGATAAGAAGCTGTTTATAACTGTAAATTAAAACACCTTGCAGTTTAACTTGGAGCATGTTAGGAATGAAATAATTATGGCTTTGAATACAGTTCCCTATACCTCAGGTATCATATGCAAGTCCTGTCGGAGTTAATAAAGGCAAATTTTATTTTCATTTAAATTGTTTCTCTTAAATACAGAATCAGTTACATTCTGGACATCATTAATACCTGACTGTCAACAAACAGAATAAACTGAAAATCTGTTTTCATCCCAGGAAGCAGGTTAATGGTAAGGCAGAACTGCTACAAAAAGAAATCCTCTGAGTGAAAACCAGCGCTTCCCATAGCTTTAGCACTTGGTAAAACAGACACAATACCCAAGGCTGATCACCTTGGACAGTTTCCTTAAGTTAAAACTCTAAAATATTCAAGTTTTTTGAAAGCTTTTTGACAGAGAAAGATATAATGCAGAGCTCTCATTATACCCCTCTGCCAATCTTTTGGCAGTGAAATACTGAAGTTCCAACAATGTCTGCATGTGGGCATTTGTTTAAACATTCTTGTTTAACATTCAGATTGTAAATGGACAAGAAAATAATGGAAGTTTTAACAGAGAGTTCTCAAAATTCTCCCTGAGAATTTAAAGTTGAATTGTTTTTTTTTTTTTCCCCCACATCAAGGATTTGGCAACTGAAACTCAGTAATCACGTATGTGATCAATGTCATTGATCAAAAACCCCTCAATTCATGCATGGTAACTGCTATATTTGCTTTTTAGAATTATTGTAAGTAAACAACAATGATAATTTACTTTAGATAACACATTGGTATACACACAGGGACCAATGCATTGAGTGCTTTATGTGACCCTGTGTCAATTTTAGTGCATTTTCATAATAAGTTACTGAGAATGACTGCAATTAACGCTTCTTTATATTACTACGCAAAGATATCAGAAGATAAATTTATACTGGATTTTAGGATTTGATTAGTTTAAGTTTAAAAGTCTCCTTACCTTCTATTGCTGAGAGTAGAACACGGGAATGGTCATATGCAATTACATTCGCGTATCTATTCTTTGGTTTGTTTACTTCCAGGTTAGAGTGTTCCCATGTGAACTGCTGACCAGGATCAATAGACTTCAAAAGAGAAAGAGAAGAAAAGAGAAGGAAACTTTTAGCTAAGGACTATGCATTTGTTGTATTTATAATGATTCCAAACCATATGCTCCCACAGTTTACTCTGGAAATATTTTGCTTTTGAAAGAAAATTATGACTTCGGGACACATTGTAAGATATTACAACATATGAAGCATTTTGTCTTTATGCATCTGAAATTTTGGTCAGGAATTTGAACCATAAGCTTTTCAAATCCAAGGCTTTCTCTTCAGAAAGGCAAGGGTATGCGATCCATCTTTTTATCTTCTCACTCAGTTTGGCAAGGGAGGGGTTCTAGCATAACAGAGAATGAAAAAAAATGTCAGAAATCTCAAAAACACTGGGATGGAAGGGAATAAATATTTTTGTCTTTCTCTATTACTAAGTGCACATGTTCAAACAATTCGGTGTCCTGTTTACTAAATAAACTCCAAATGTTCCCGAAGAAGTTTTCCAGAAGAAAAACAACATTGCTTCTGTTTTTTTCATTTTGATGCCAGTGTTGCTCAGGGAACCAACTGCATGCCATCCAGGGACAACATACAGAGACTTGATTTTTATTTCCTTGAGTCATAAATAAGAGAGCAATTCAGACATATTTGAAAAGTTAATGATCTCTTATTTACATACGTAACTATATGGTCCTAGAATCACTGTTTATTTCCTGCTTCCTTCATGTTCCAGGATGGAGTTACTGAAGCTTGTCCTGCACTCCATCCTTCACCAGTAGGAAGACTCCAGGCTCTGCTACTTACTTTTACCTCTATGGTTGAGGTATACATACAGCTGGTTAAATAAAAAATACATAGCAGATGTTACCTGCTTATGCCCATTGTGGCAGTGGCTGTATGAAAGGTCATCTCATATTGAGAAATCACAATTAATCATGTATTGTTTTACTTTCCCTTTCAGTAACAGTAGAGACCTAAAATTGTTTCATCAGCACGTATAGGCAACTATGGCTTGTGGGTCATGCCCTTTGCTTAATCCTGGTAACAATCAGCAGCCCCCTGTGCCAGGTTGCCGTAATACCCAATCAGTATTCCACCACTTGCAAAAGTAGACATCACTTCTGTGCAGCACTTAAGTATAAACATAGCAACCTGATCCTTCCAGTATTAGGGCTTGGTCCTTCTCCAACCAAAACATTACTTTTTCTGACTATACCCTGAAATTCCTATTAATCAATTTTCATTCATTTTTCTTAGAATTTATTTTCATCACAGTAATGTTTTCCCATCCTCTGAGATGGATGCCTGATAGAACTTTGAAGCAGATAAGCACTGATACATTTAAAAACACAAATATTCTTATCTTTACTGCTAAGTGCTATTTATTTCATCTAACGTGAAGAGAAAGAATTTGGACCACATTTCCATCAGCACTGGGAAAAGAAGAGTCATACACGTATATAGTATATTTAAGACATGTTAATATAGCTCTTTATCTCCTGACCAGCAATTCATCTATATTGTATGACTTGAAAAGCAATCAAATTTACATAAAGACTTCTCTCAGCCAGAATCTTCCCTCTTTGCCTTTATTGAGTGAATGGAGGTGACTAAGAAAACTTGTGAAGGATGTCTGCAGGTCAGGTTTTCAGTATTTTAGAAAGTAATCAGTATTGGTTTAGCTCGGAATTCTAGTAATAAGTTAGAACATAAACATAGTAATTTCAAAATAAGCAGAAGATGCTCTCAATATATTAGTGCTTTATATTCTAAAGAAATTTTGAAATAAAATCAATTATTTGACCTGGAATAAAGCACAACTACACTATCTGTGACTACCGAGTCAGAATTTTTTGAGAGGCATATATGCATACATGCTAGCTAAAGAGCAGCCTACTGCCACAAAATGAGGCAAACACTGTACTGCACTGTTCTAGATCTATAACTGAAGGAGACACTCTGCCTGATCTTTTAGGTTTTTACCTACAGTGCCCAAATATTCTGGATATTACTTCACAATATAAGATGTCACATACACTTTCTCTTCACACTTGACAAGAAAACTAGAAAATAAGAGAATAAACTGGCTGACTAACGTGATGCTAGTTTTGAGCCTGGACTGCAGGACTCAGGCTTTACCATATCAAAAATAAAAAAGATGTATAACAATTAAAAAAAAACCCATAAATTATCTATTCATAATTACGACTATTTGCAAACGTAAACTTTAAGGTGCATTTCTGCATATACAGTTGCACTTAGAAAATTACAGTCTAAATAGATCCTTACCTATTATTACAAGAAAGTGCTTCAGCTCTATATTATACCTACTGTTATGTGAATTTGTAGTTTATTAAGAATACTTTACATTTAAAGCTTAGCTTCAACTGTTCAGTGTTATTCTTACCCTTTTCACTCCTTACTGTTTAAGTGACCTAAAGCTGCTTTTCGATACCAAGAAAAAAATCAAACAGCAGCTTTCTCTGTCAGATATGTGTAGAAGTAGATGAGGATATGTTCATTACAGCAGCACACTATTTTCCCCACTCACTTCTCTGTATGATGTATGGCCAGATGGTGTAATTCAGTGATTAATATTTAGGCCTGCATGCAGACATAGTTAACATAAATTATTTCAAAACTAGGCAAATGGACTGAACTTTAATCTTTCCTGTTTTTCTCACCAATCTGAACCACTTTGTGGCCTTACTATCCTCCCCAAAAGCACTCTTTTGGCAAAAGAAAGTTAATCTATATTTCCTCAGACTTAATAGCCACACTGGAACAAAGAGTAGAGTGGTATTGGCAGACACATTTCAGAAGTGTGAAAGACCAATAACTCATGAATAACAAGCCTGTACTAACAGTTTTAATGAGTGCTTTAATGGTTTAATGGATGGCACTTTAATAGGATTTCTAGTATATTCATTCTGAAAGCCTGCCTTCAATAAAGCTGTCATTAACAAAGAACTGGATTTCTTCATAGCATAACTGTGTAGTATGGGTGCTTTGTGCAAAAGAAATAAAGATATCTGTAATACTGTTATTACCCTCCCATGCTTTGACTAATCTTTCAGCTATTGTGTTCTAAATGGTTGGCTGCTGAAAAAAGTCTGTTCTGTTACTGGGAAAAGACCAGAACAATATTTACTAGTACAATGCACGATCCATAAAATAGTTCTTTGACTATGAACCATGGTAACCAAAATGTGCTTCCAGAAGAATTTCAAGCAACCAGGTACAGTTAAACTCACCTGCTCATTGTGAAGTTTTCATCTACACTACTTAAGAGGCAAATGCTCTCTGCTGTGATCGTGAGTCTTCCAGGAGTATATCCTGGTACAGTACTGGGGAAGGAATGAGTATGATAAAATGCTGCCCTTCTTGGGGTAAACTGACACATGCCTGCCTGCCCTGGAACAGTGCTCTGCTAAGGGTCACCATGCCAGCAAATTAAGAGCCAGCAGGTCTGAGTCTTTGTGTGTCATGGGGAATGTGAGTTACTGCACAGGTTTCACACGCCCAGAACAGAAAGGAAGCAAGTCCTGTAAAGAATTTCCCAGCACTGTAGGTGCTGTGTTTGGGGCTCAAATTAAATCATCAAAAAGCACTGGGTCATAGAGAAACTTAAGACCAGGTAGAGAAAGAAGAATGAAAAAGACAAATTTGAGAGGATGTCAATGCAAATAGACTGTGCACAACTGGAGACAGCAGTCAGCTACCCATAAAAATGAACAGTTTGAGCCTCTTTTACCAATGTCAGTGATTGCAATGAGAATTTCATATCATAGTTGATGAATCTACAATAGGATGCTATTGTGTTAGGCAGGAAACTTGCTCATAGAATGAGATTTACATACTGCATTACCAAAACATGAATGCTAGATGCATGAACATTAATACATGATCATGGTAACGTGCCAACTGGAATTAGGGTTTCTTACAGCGCAAAGTTTTTCACATTGCACTGTAAAGGCTGCCATTTTCAAGAGATATAGGGGGAAAACCCCACATTTTTTGCATAACTAAATCTTCTTTGGAACTCAAATATATGTTTGTATCTTGGTCCAAAACCAGTTAAAAACGCACAGATGAGACATTTCCTGTTGACTCTTGAAGGAAAGTGACCCAGCTGTTCAAGAGTAGCTAGAAATACAACTAAGGCTTTTGCCAAACTCCTCTCAAGAACAAAGATATTTGCTCTACAATATCAAGCTAATATTCCTATGACCAAATGGGCTCATGTAAAACCTGATTTCAATCGAATCAAACGAGTCATATATGCATATAACTAAGGTATGCTTAAGGAGGCAACTTCTTTACTCTGAGGGTGGCACTGGCACAGGCTGCCCAGAGAGGGTATGGAGTCTCCTTCTCTGGACATATTCAAAACCTGCCTGGATGCATTCCTGTGCAACCTGCTGTAGGTGACCCTGCTCTGGCAGGGGGGTTGGACTAGACGATCTCCAGAGGTCCCTTCCAACCCCTACCATTCTGTCATTCTGTGAAAAGTTCTTTGAAGGACAGTCTCTATTACATAAAAAGCTTTAGAAAACCAAACTTTTTAAAAAACATTCCTACTGTTTTGTATTTCTTTGCCTCCCATCTTAAGTGTAATCTGTTTATTACCCACCTGCAGTTAAAATCCTTTGTCTGTGATATCATAACCAGTTTTGGTGGAGATAATTTTGTGTTGAAAACAGAGGATTACACTCAACTTCAAGTAGGAAATAAATTTCGGGAGCAGAAGAATACTTGAGTAATGAAAAACTTTGCTTAGTTTAAATATTCTCATAATTAAAGCCTCATGTTGTTTTGTTTTATATAGTACATGAAATACAGCAGCTCTTGAACACTAAACTTTGTAATTGTCTCATATGAGGCACTGATGCTGCTTTAAATTTTCAACATATTTTTAAAGCACTGTCTACATTTGCTTTTTAAGAAAGGAATAAAGGAGTGAATTTCTTCACTGATTCCTCCATTTCCCTCCATAACCCCCCTAAAAAATATTGCAGATGGAGCTGTCTAAAAAGCCCCCACAAAACTCAGTTTTACCTACAATAACCTACATGTCCTTGAATAATTTTTCTTGCTATAAGAAGTGGACTGCTTTTCCTACACATATGACTGTTATCAGTTGGGCAAAATAAAACTGACATTTATTGCAGTATTTGACTATTTATACCAACTCTGTGGAATTCCTTGGCAAAATAGCATTAGGTATCAAACCAAAGCCTAGCATCCTAATACGATAACACCAGCTTTCTTTTATCTGAATATTCATTTAATTATATAAGCATAAACAAATGCTATTATCCCAAGGAAGAATTCACAGCACAAAGGAAGCAGATAATACACTACTATAAATCTTGACTAGTGCCATTTCAGATGCCTGCATTATATCTTTAAAATTCTCTATCATAACTATTCTGCTGGCTCAGATACTACTTTAGGTGGAACTAAGCACCAAACAACCTAGGTCAATGCAACAGCATATGTGCTATTAATAAGAAGACAAACAACTTTTCATCGTTCACTGACTACACTAATTGTTTCTCAATAAATGGAGCACATCCTGCGAAAGTAAAGTTACAGAATACCAATAAATGATGTTTGTAATATTAGAAAGAGGAAACTATTCTGAAGATAAAGAATAGAAAACAAATTTTTGCTGAGAAGAAATTGATTTTTGCATATGAGTCACTATTATCTGTAATGATATGGCAGTTAAGTGCAGCTGTTTCTTTGGTACAGATTCAGTCGGTAGGTTATCTGTTCTTCATGGACTTTTAAAGTGTTTTATATCAATAACAAGTGTTATATGTGCTTCTACTATATAAAATTTATTGTGTTTTACTGTCCAGTGCTTATCTTGTTGCAGCTTGAGATACAAAAAGATAAATGTACTATATTCAGTAAATTGTCTTCTCATCACAAATCCTACCCACTGATACTGAAAAGCTACAATAAAACTTCCAATATTACAGCAGTGTGGCACAGAGTCAAAATGCATCTTCATCTTTTCCAATACTCAGTGTTAAAGCAGGAGACTCCGTAATTTACAAAAAGAGACTGATGAGAAAAAACATTAAAATTATATACAACACTAGTTAAGCAGTGCACACACACACACATACACAGTAAATCATACAATAACACATAGAGGCTGCTAGTATAATTTTTGTGTTGCAGTGACAGGTTCTCACACTAAAATGGTATGAATCTGAATCTACTTCCTTAAGGGTGTAAAGCTATGCCTACAGATCTTGGATAATAAATGTGAAACTATTTTACACAAGACCCAGGAATCTGCTTCGGAGAACCAAATTTTCTGTTCTATGTTATAAGAGGAAATGACTTTACAAATATACTGTGTATTGCATAAAGTAGGCAGAACATTACTGTTCTGATTCAGTCTATCTCCATGACCACTTTTTATTGTTAAATTCTGAGGCCTGAGTTAAGAAGGAGATAAACATAAAGGTCAGTTTCTTACGAATATGGCTTTCTACTTAGCAGCTGTCAAGTCCATATGGAGGCTTGCATTACATAAAAATCCAACCGAATGCCAAAGTCAGGAAAATCTTCATAATAATCAGTTGGGGTCACAAACCTTGTCTTTAAATTAGGGAATACAAAAGAACTATGTTGCACGAAGGGTATGTCATGTTAACAAGGTAAATCAACCTAAGGGTTGGGGATGGCAAGCTAATAGTAAATAATAAATAAATAAAAATTAAGAAAAAATTATTTTGAAATAGAAATGAACTTTACTGAGGACACAGCACTATCCATGCTAAACCTACAAAACCACTTTATCGAACAGGTGAATTATAAGTACATTGAACCTTGCAATCATCAAAACCTCTAAGGCTTGGCTCCTGTTCTCCCATGAAATCTGTTATTCAACATAAAGTTGTGAGAAAAGTATAATGACAGAAGTCTCCACTGTTCTCATGATCACCCCCTGTAAGAGCTGGGCTAGGAGAAGCCTTGAAGAAGACACTATGAAATAGTTACTGAAGACCTGTAGAAGTAGGAACTCCTCCAATCTATGACATCAAAGCTTACAAAACATTACACAGCTGGAAGATGGTCTACACTGGACAATACCACATCTTTTACCACATCATAGCAATGATGGAATTCTACTTTTTTTCTTTATTTTTTTTTTCCTGAGAACATATAGTTTATACTATGCACATTGCTACTTACTTTTTTGCAATACCTACTTTCCCAACTTGCCACGGTACCCTGATCATTCTTTTCAGAATCAGAGTGCAGACACATGCAGTTTGGACTTACGCTTTCTTTAATGGCAATTTCAGATATTCTGAACTGGTTTTCTCACAGCACAAAAAGGAACATATTCTCTGAAAACCAAAACAAAACAGAACAAAAAACAACCCACCAAAAAGCCCCGTTTGGGAACCATTGTGCTAGATGAATGGAGGATAGTGGGCTGAGGTTGGGATTTTTTGAAGAAAGAAATCCTGTCTTCTCTCGTGGTCTAACAAAGAAGTTTTCCTTCGCCTTCCCCAGGAGGGTGCAAGGAAGTTAGGGGGTTTCATTAGAAAATTATGCTGGAGGGTATAAATCAGCAGAGGAGACAGCATGTAGATATGCACCTCCTGTAAGAAAACTTTTTTCTCTCTTTTGGAAGTAGAGAAGAGACAGGGAGGTTTCTGTCTGTCTGAAGAGAAAGTGGGAACAGGCAAGGAAGCAATATTCTTCCAAAAGGAGAAAAACAAACTTGTATGCAATTTTGATCAGAAATTCTGATCAGAAAAGCAGTGGATGGAGGAGGAGCAAGGATGTAAGAGGAGCAAGTACTCAAATACTTCTGAAGAGCTGAAAAGGATGCATATAATATGAACAGATGTGTTTCAGTTGTGAAACAAGGAATTCTTTCGAAATGGCAGCTAAAGTAGGGTGTGCTAAAAAATAATTAAAACATCCTTTTGAAATGGAGCTAACCTCCTGAAAGAAATTCTACAAACTGGATGAGAAGTCAGTGTTTGTCAGGAAACTGTATATACAAATTTTATTTTATGGTATCACAAAGTTGTCAGAACAGTTGTTGTATACTATCAGTCTATTTTTGAAGAATTTCATCCATGCAATGTAAGAAATTCCATAAAAAGTAAAATAAAATAATGGAATGGCAAGGAGGAAAGGGCATTATGAAAAAAAAAATCATCAGTGGTAACTGATGACAAATGTTTGTTTCCCAAAATGGGACATAACTGGAAGATTTTATTACTATTAATAAAGGTCAGTAGTTTCCTGCTGCATGTTACACCTTTAATTCCTGAAGACGAAAAATATCTCTTTTTCCTTCTGTGTCGCTAGTTCAAATGTAATCTGAAGTGATACTAACTGAACTGTTACCATCTGTGCCCATTTCTGCCTCAGAATCAGATAGCTGCTTTTAAGTGACATTAGTGAAGATTGCTGCTGAAAGAGAAGGTCCCAATCCCCAGCCACAAATGTTCCCACCAGCTCCCTGGTGCTGGCACTAGAGCTCATGCAGCCATGTGGTGAGCTAGTTCAGGGAATTGATTCAACTGAAAGCAGCAAAGAAAAATAAAACAATTAGTTTTCAGCTGAGTCTATTTCCTGAGATAATCCTTGAACAGCTGCACATGCGCCAGTGCCAGGATTGGCACAAGAGAGACAACAGGAATGCACAGCCAAGCCAGGGAGATGACTTACAGTGATCATCAAACTGCAGCCTTAGTCCACTGCCTAGACTAAACCATGAAATCAAATAGCAGTGCTTTTCACTAATTCTGTTTCAAAATGCATGAACCTTGGACTAGGTGGAAACGAAGTGGTATCTCTAAAGCTGGGATTTCAAAGATAAATGTTGAAGTCCATTGGGCAAAGCAATGTGAACGAAGCTTGATGTTGACTGACAGTTGCCCACATTTTAATCTTGAATGCCTGATCACCCTGCCCCAGATGGTATGTTTTGTTAAAAAAAAAAAAGTGAAAGCTGGGCTGTTTAAACACACTGGTGAAAAGTTCTTCATGGACAGATACTAAGAATTAAATGATTGAATGTATCTTCAGAGTGCTGGCTATAAACGTTAATTACATTCTCAAGATGATTTTAATGATTTAAATAATAAAGGAAATATAATACACTAAAACTTTTAAGTTATATTGCAGCTTAAGAAGAACCATGTCATCTTAACAACATGCTCAAGATGTAGTAAAAGTGTGTTGTTTATTTTTACAGAAGTTGTACTACTTTATATGACTTGTAATGACATTTTTCATTTATTAAATGGAATTTCCTACACAGATTTTCCAAGGAATTTGCCCATAGTACAACAGGAAATGATTGTCAAATTTGTAGCAAATGTTAGCTTTTTTTTATGGTGAACATTATGTTACATAAATATCCCTGTCTGATTCTTTATATGCTAGAATCTTTGTACTTAAGAACACAGGATTTGCACACAGAAATATGAGAGGATACTGACACATTTTTTATGATTGCAACAGTAAACAGCAATCCTGAGATGCTCTCCAAACAAATTTATTTCTATGAATTGTTGAGACTACATTTTCCTTTTGACATCTAATGAGATTATTTTTAGAGCAGTCTTAAGGTCTTTCTGAACAGCGCATTCAATTAAATAATAAGCAATTATAGTTCGCTATCATAGTAGTTAGCATTAATTTTCAACATGTTCTGTCAAGGCTTTTTAAATACCTTGGACATTTACAGGATTTCTGTACCATGCAGTCACATGTTACATGACTGTGCAGCCCCCCAAAAAAATAAGAGTAACATGGGTTTTTACTTCACCATGCTAACAAGTCTTGGGCAGTTTTAAGCAAGGATTAGTGACACAACAGACCATAAAGAAAATACTGTGCCAGTGATCCCTCTGGGAGCTGTTAATCCTTGGATCACTGACGTGACCGCCCACAGCTGCTCTAAAGAAGCATTCTTTTTCTGATGGGTCAGTACATACTTTACCTACAGATTTTTGACATAGACCATATTGGCATTGAAGAAATAGCTATAATTTACTGCATTTGATGGATGGCTATCTAGTCCCTTTAGCCACAAATTACTGACATGAGAGGCTGTTACTCTCCACAGTACCAATGGGAAGGTATACTCCATGGATTACTGACAAGGTGACTTGTAAATGATTACTCTCTTCCAGTTAAATTCTTTCATGCTCTTACAGACCATCATTGACAGATTATCAATGTGGTATTATTTACAGGAGGAAAACACAATGTCTTGAAATGGTTATATCAGGAAAGACGCCAGACAATTGCAAATTCTTTTAATGCATGCAAAATTAACACTGTAATTCCTTCGGAGCCTGTACTGCATACGTCCTGTCAACATTACACTGGAGAATTTTGAAATAATCTAAGGATCTTTTAACTTCAGAGTAGATGGATGTTTGCATATATTAAAAAGAGTAAGTACTGTATCTTTCACACACTACTTCAAGTATTGGCCCATGGAATCTCCCTGACACGTATCCAAATGAAAGAGAACAGATTGTTATACATAAAGGAGCCACCTAACTAACATAGTCATTTTCCACAGGCAACTTTTTTAATCATGGTTTTAATATACAAACCTGGCACTATCAGGATGGGTATCAGAGAATAGTCTAGCGAAACAGAAAGCATGACATTTTAAACAATTTGAATAACGAGAAATAATGAGAAAGTGGGGAAAATTACCTCATACTCCTGTGAGAACTTCAAATTGTCATTTGCTTTCAATCTTTCAATGTGATCTGCAAGTTCCAAGATAGGTATTGGGGGATGACTGGCCATACCTGTTGAACAAGAAAGAAGAACAGAATTTAAAGTAAACCACAGTGATGGCATCGCTCTAAAATTTAGAAAATGCAGTAGTTAGAATGGCTAGAAATGTGTAAGTAGTAAAGATGTCATATGTGAGAGAAGCAGGCAAATAGTTTGGTTACTCAAAGCAGGACATGCTCTAGATAGATGAGCTCTGAAGCCAAATGAAAAGAAGTCACCAAGCATATTCCCAAAGCTAACATTCCTATTGTAGAGGAAAGAGTTACTGTGATATGAGTCAATGAGGTTAGCTAGGCATGGAAAAATGAGACAGTTAGACCTGATGTCGACCTCTGCTTTGAGTAATGACTCTTAATGTCATTTCAAACTCCTTCTCCTGCCCTGCATGAAATGGAAACTCCATTGAATTAGATGAAGAAAGGTGAGCTGAGAAACAGACACTGAAAGAGCCCTAAAGGGGAAAGAATAGTGTTTTGACAAAAACCAAAATGACTTATGCATAATCAAGAAAAACGAACTTGAAGAATGAAGGTTACCGAGGTAACCGGAGACACCTGAACCTGCAAAGAAAATGGTAAAAAGCAAAGAATCCTCAAACCAACATAAAACTAACTTATAAAACAAATTATAAAAAAATGAAATGGATAGCTTGAGGATTAGTAATAATGCATCAAGGTCTAGAAGACTGACTATGTATTCTGACTAAATTAGAAATACTTAAATATTTTATGAAATTTTGAGGTGACTGACATTCACATGCAACTGTGAATGACTAGAAAAACATGCACCATTGCTTTAGACAACATTCACTGAAGACAACATTGGACATCAGACAATTAGAACTTCAAAAATGTTTTCACTAGTAGCAGATTGTAGAGGCAGGGGTTGTAGAGTTTGGCTGGACACACATACTGACTGCACTAGTACCTTAAAATATGCTTTATCTGAAACCCCATTTATCAACCCCCAAAAGTACCTACAATCTACTTCAGGTGTAAACATCTTTGTCCACTGATGAATGAAAAAGAAGAACTGGGAATCAGGGATAGAGATGGGTGTGGAAGGGAGTATAGGGACAGCAAGGCAAAAGAAAGACAGAAAAGATGTGGGGTCAACTAGAACAATCTGCCAGCTGAAGATTTGCCAGGCAAAAATTTGTGAACGTGTTTGTTTCACGCTATTAGTCTTCATGACCCTTCTCCAAAATGCTTACATTCTTCTCTTCATGCTTTATACTATCAGACCTAAAATGAAAGTGAGTTTTCGATTGCTTGTGGGAAGAAATCAGAGCTGGCTAGAAAAATTAAGCTAGTGAACCCCATGATCTCTTGAAATTACAAAGGGAAAACAGTGATGACTCAAGGGGGCTCAAGCTGGAAGCCATGTTGCATAATGCGGTTTGCTTTGTCACCGTGAATTTCAAGAGCATGCCTAAGACAGTTAACTTGCATTTCCTGTAAACGTAGCTGAAAATGACCATGTGGTTACAACACAGTCACACTACGGCATGTTTTTCTTTTTTCTTTTTTTTTTAAATTCTTGTTTTCTTTTTGACTCTTTGACATTTCAGGCATCATACTAGAGTCCAAAATAATGTCCAGCAGCACTGGCCCTAATTCTTCTAACCCTATTCATATATATTTATATTACCTTCATAGCACATCTGTGATGGTGAGACATTATTTAAAGTAGATATTAAGGCAAGCTGTCAGTCAACTAACAAAGCAGAATATGCAGATATAATGGGGACATGTTTATAAATGTCAATTAAAAAATTAGTGTGTAAGTACTAATTTATTTGAATCCATTCTGGTTGTCTCCCATTTTCTCAGAAAATTCACTTAATAGAACTTAGCTATTCTCAAAACGAGTGTGGGTGACAGTCATCTAATAATTACACTCATTGATCCAGATCAAGCACCCCTATGAAAAATATGCGAGTGAAAGGCACAAGAGAACTCTAGATTGATCCAGAAATGGAGGTGGACTGATGTACATCTAAAACAGTGCTTGAACAGAGAAAATAATAGAGACAAAGATGTTTAGACCTTTTCGAGCGAATCGTGGGAGAGAGTTATTATCATATAAGGACTGAGTGGTAGTTTGGCTAGAGAGGGAGGACACAGAGCCAATCAGGGAGGCGTAGGGGACTGAATTACTGCTCAAAGCTGTAAAAAGTAAAAGCCAATCGGACATGGGAAACAAATTAGTAACAGCAGTAGACCATCATAATCAATCAATCTTGTACATACAGGCACTTCAGACATGCACAAAACAGCGTCTGGAAACTCAACTAAGGAGGTGTCTAAAGGTCCACTTACTCTACTGTAAACATAAAGGACATAAAACCAAAGAGAATGAGACTTGCTCATTACATGATGAACCTGATTAAATCACCAGCATCATGAATACAAAACTCAATAATTAGCTTATCACGAAGGATGTTTTTTTTTTTTAAAAGATGCTGAACAAGCATTCTTTTTTAAACTATTTGTGTTTACATGCTCCTCTATATGCCACTTGACAGGGGAGATTTCGCATTAAACTCTTTGTGCAAAATGAAACTTGACATAAAATTTTCTTTTCTAAGGAAAAAAGGAACTACTTGAAACTTCAGAAATTGGCTAATTTTGACAGCATATAACTCCTTTCTCCACAACTCATTTTAGGCGCTTACACTTGGACACTTATTAACTTTCTTCAATTACTTTGCAGTTAATTTATGAAGTACTTGAATTTGGTATATTTTCATCATTTAGATATATAAAATGTGCTCTACTGAGACGATAAAAGTAGCTACTTTTTAAAACAACTGCTGGAGGACTTTTGTTATGTAATCAGACTATGAATCATAACAAGCATCATAACAGAATATGCTATGAATGAACTTTTTAAGATCTCATCATATTTCATGCAAAAGCATGAGGCTCCCACTTAGCTTAACGTGAGTTGCATGTGAAGAGCAGGTGTAGAACTTGACTCAAAAAACCCACCCAAAATGCAGCTAAACACACTTATTTTTGTGGCTACAAATAAGAAAATATACTTTTTTTGCTGACACACCTCCACATCAATCAACATATGCTATGAAAACACAAAAAAATTAAAGACAAAGTACAGCTAAATTACAACAGATCCTGTGACATGCTAGAAAGTCAAAAGAAACACCATGCTGAAAACATGCTTTCACACTTTCTTTAAAATAAGAAAATAAAGAGATAAAACATTTAAAAAACTCAAACACACACAAAAAAAAACCCAACAAAAAACAAAACCTACCACATGCAAAACACAGCTGAAATTGTATCCGTAAGAAACTTTTCTTTCCAGATTTGGTAAAAGATTGCCAAATGTGACTGATCTTATGCAGCCTAGTAGTAACCCCTCCATGTGAATTAAGTGAGAATGTATGGTTTAACTACAGCGTAGAATTATCTTCTGGTTAATCGGTGGTAAATACATGACTAAGGAACATGGCACACCATATGTGCCACAATTTCAAGGAAAAATTGGGAGACCAAGGTCAGAATTCATCTGCGTATTAACAGATATTAAACCTGTCTAGTATACTCCTTTACCCCACTGAAACAAGCGGGTGTTTTGGCCTTGTCATTAGTGCATTAAATTAGGATTTTGCCTGTTGTCAGGGTTTTATGATAAGGGCTTTTAAAAACATTTAAGAATCATTTATTTACAAATTTGAACCTGTAGGTTGACATGCCCACAATAAACAAGAAGGAAGTTAGAAATTAAACAAAGTGCACAGCTGCTAGCATACAGACTACAATCTAGATGAACTGAAAACGTGATACATTATTTTCACAGAAATTTCTTTATGAAATGAGTTGGATTTCAGGTCCACATTGAATTATTACTCTGTGATTTTAAAAACTGATTTATTACATCATCATTTTTATTTAATAAAACAGAACACCCTCCCACACACCAATCTATGTTGATTAAGATGTTGTCCCTCTATAGAAAAAGGAAGGAATCAGTGACAAGGGCTACTGTTACGGATACCTGCCCTTATCAAAGAGGTAGAAAGAAAAATATATTTAAAATTTGGACATGGAAAAAAGAAAAAAACAAAATATTAACCTGATTCAGTAGGAATTTGTCATCCATGAAAATTTAGCAAGGATGCCTTTAGTATATTTGACAAAAAAACTAATGTTACTTTAAAGTTTCTTTTTCATACAGTTAGAGCTAAGCCAGAGAATGACATTACATCTTGTGTACAAAGCTAAATTTATAAGATTATCTCTAGAGAAATATGTCGTTCTGCAATGGCTATTCTAAAATAGTTACCAATGTGCATATAATATTGCAAAATAAAGTCACTCTAATTCCAGAAGAATGTATGTTCTTCAAAACTAGACTAATTATTCTGGAATGAAAGTAATTTTTGTTCTGTATCAAAGACTTAGCTCTACCAACCAGCCCCTAGGGGCTCTGTAGCCTCATGGCAGAAGTCCCAGCTCTGACTGAGGTGTAAAAGTCATCCACGTTCAGAAAAGGGGAGAGTTGGTTTTCAGACTCTGACCTAAAATTGTTCAATACAATAACATGTGGCAAAACTCTTGGCTAAAATCCAGAAAAAAAAAAATTACTCGTGAGGAGCAGGACTTTCAACTCCATCTCCCAACTATGCAGATTTTGATTGCCTCTAGGTTTGAAAGCAACAAAGTGGGATATCAGAGAAGCGTCATTTGCACTCTGAAGCCTATAGCTCTTTTAGGTACCTAAATCTTTCATGTGAGTCAAGTTCTCATGAAGAGCTGTATGTAGGATTGCTCACTGTGAGAAAGCTATTCCAGTCGGGTCTTGCCATGGAGACAAACCCCAGTACTTCCTTCAGCATTGTCATGATTCTCATAAACAGAAATTGTGTGGATAAACTGAGGTAAGAAATTTCGTGCTATACTGCAAAGCAGGTGACTAAATCCTGATATCACTGCTTCCACTTCTGTTATGTGCACCTGCTTCCTCTGGACCTGTTTATGCTTTTCCTGCCTTATCTTGGAAACAAGTTAGTGGAACTGCCTTAGGAACTCAGGGAATAAGCGTTTTGTGAACACTTATTTTTCTAATAAAAAAGCAGAGTCTTTAATTCAGAGCTGTAATAATTCTATTTATTTTTCTTGTATTTCAAAGCATCTTATTTAGTTCGTAAGAGATAATGAGATAATTGTTTAATTGGCACCCAATTACACAAATTACTTGCAAGTGTGACACACTTTATACTTAAATGGGGAAAAAAACAGTCACTTTTGAGGCACGACTCAATTTAGTTCTTTGGCTGATTGGCAGATTGAAGTCTTTGCCTGAGCCTTGGGTCTCTCGTAACCCACTCAAACCACTTAACATAAGTTATTTTCCTCTATGCAAAACTGGGCTTCCTCATTTGATAGAACCTTTTCTGAGGGCTTAATTATTACCCTTTCCTTAACTTTACTCTCCCTTGTGGCATAGAGACTTCTAAAATTTGCACACTAGGTTAATGATTTTAATCTTATTTCACAGGAAACTTATAGAATGGGAAGAGACTGACTTTTCCTCAGCTACTCTAGTTCCAGAAGAATAACAGACTCATAAATTAAATCCTGTATGGTACTGAGAGACTGGGTATTTTCATGTTTACTCAAAAAAAAATTGGCACAGCTGTAACCCACTCACTGGCATATGGGCTTATCTAACAAATATACATTTTTGGACAACACATACGGACACTGGATCTTGTTCTCAGATGTAGAACTGTGGACTATTCCAAATGTCAAGACAAAATGTTATATTTTTCTATGGAGTTACTCCATCCGGTGAGGAGTGAAGCCAGAGATGAATTTGATCCTTCCAGGACAAGGTAAGATAGGAAACCGTTTAGGTAGGTATCAGACTGGTGAAGAATGAAGTACTGTATTAACAGGACAAGAAAAAGTGAAAGGAAAGCAAGACATCTGCTGTGCTGGTAGTTTAGACTGTGGATTTTTATAACTTCTTCATGCTGAATTGAGAATTTTACGACAAGTACAACATAATTGTGCCTAAATCATTGCCTAAATATCACCAAAGATAAAATACTGCTTTCCCATAATTTCTTTCAAAAAAGTTATGTCTAACCACCTGTATTGGGAGTATTTTATACTTGTGGTTAGAAATTCAAATTTACCACAACAAGTGTTTTGCATTCAAATTATTTGGATAGTTATACCTGATCAGACCTTTCCTTACACAAAATATATGGTTGCCAGCATTTTTGGAAAGAGGTTGTTCGGAAATCTTTTAAAATATTAGAATTTATGACAACCCAGAATTCTATAGGAGTGTCTCATTCACTTCTCCCAGTGAAAACTGGCAATCTGGATAGGCCAATATAATTTAAAATTTTCTTTTCTAATACTTCTTCACATTATGGATTCATTGTAAACTCTTTTTCCCCCCTCCCATTGGAAGTAACTGGTGTGCCTGGAAAGCTCCAAGCAAACTGTGGATGCTTTCATAATCTAAATAAATAAATCATTATAATAACAGTGATGGCCAATCACCTATCCTATTCAGCCTCAACAAAGACACAGCTGAAGTGCTTCTATGCAAATGCACGTAGCATGGGGAATAAACAGGAGGAGCTAGAGATGTGTGCATGCCTCCAAGCCTACGATCTCATTGGCATCGTAGAAACATGGTGGGATGACTCCTACGACTGGAGTGTTGGCATTGAAGGCTACAGGCTCTTCAGGAGAGACAGGCAACAGAAACGAGGATGCGGTGTTGCCTTGTATGTCAACGAGCAGCTGGAATGCATGGAGCTCAGCCTGGGGATGGATAAAGAGCCAACTGAGAGCCTATGGGTCAGGATTAAAGGGAAATCAGAAGCAGGGCACATTACAGCGGGGGTCTGCTACAGGCCACCCAACCAAGAAGACCAAGTGGATGAAGCCCTCTATAGACAGATAGGGGTGGCATCACGTTCACAGACCCTGGTTCTCATGGGTGACTTCAACCACCCCGACATCTGGTGGAGGGGTAACACAGCCAGGCATAGGCAATCCAGGAGGTTCTTGGACTGCATTGACGACAACTTCCTTCTCCAAGTAGTTGAGGAGCCAACAAGGAGAGGAGCTGTGCTGGACCTTGTTCTTACCAACAAGGAGGGGCTGGTAGACAGTGTCAAACTCAGGGGTAGCTTGGGCTGTAGTGACCATGAAATGGTCGAGTTCAAGAGCCTTGAGGTAGTGAGGAAGGTGCACAGCAGGCTGACGACCCTGTACTTTGGGAGAGCTGACTTTGGCCTCTTGAAGAATCTGCTTGGTATGGTTCATGGGATGAAGCACTGGCGGGAAGAGGGGCCCAAGAAAGTTGGTTAATATTCAAGGACCACCTCCTCCAAGCTCAGGAGCGATGCATCCCTACAAAGAGGAAGGCAGGCAGAAAAGCCAGGAGGCCTGCATGGATGAACAAGGAGCTCCTCGACATGATCAAAAGCAAAAAGGAGGCCTACAGGGAGTGGAAACAGGGGCGGGTAGCCTGGGAGGAATACAGAGGAATTGTTCGAGCAGCCAGGGATCAGGTTAGACAAGCTAAAGCCCACATAGAACTAAATCTGGCCAGGGACATTAAGACAGACAAAAAATCCTTCTTTAAGTATGTCAGTGAAAAAAGAAAGAATAGGGAAAATGTGGGCCCTCTCCGGAAGGAAACGCAAGAACTGGTTACCCGGGACAGAGACAGAGCTGCGGTACTCAATGACTTTTTTGCCTCAGTCTTTACTGGCAAGGACTGGAGCTGCATTGCCCATGACGCAGAATGCAAAGGCAAGGATTGGGAAAATGGAGAACCACCCACTGCAGGTGAAGATCAAGTGTGAGACCACCTGAGGAACCTGAAGGTGCACAAGTCCATGGGACCTGATGAGGTACATCTGCGGGTCCTGAGGGAACTGGCAGATGAAGTCACTAAGCCACTGGCCATTGTATTTGAGAAGCTGTGGCAGTCTGGTGAGGTTCCCGCCGACTGGAAAAGGGGAAACATAACCCCTATTTTCAAAAAGGGAAATAAGGAAGACCCAGGGAACTACAGGCCAGTCAATCTGGGGAAGGACTTTTTACTAGGGCATGTAGTGATAGGACGAGGGGGAATGGCTTTAAACTGGAAGAGGGGAGATTTAGAATAGATATTAGGAAGAAATTTTTCACTATGAGGGTGGTAAGGCACTGGAACAGGTTGCCCAGAGAGGTTGTTGAGGCCCCATCCCTGGAGGTGTTTAAGGCCAGGCTGGACATGGCCTTGGGCAACCTGGTCTAGTGGGAGGTGTCCCTGTCTATGGCAGGGGGGTTGGAACTGGATGATCTTGAATGTCCCTTCCAACCTAAACCATTCTATGATTCTATGATCCTGATGCAGTTGTACTGACTTGGCATGCACTGATTATTGAAGTACATTCACCACTCTGTCATTTATGTTATCTGTAGGCAATGTTCAGAAATGGTAACATCTTACATAGTAGATAAGGCCATCATATGAGGGTGACTGCAGATGTCTTAGTGAAAAAAACCCAACAGATAACGACATCAGCCCCAAACCCTTCTCTCAGCTGCCTAACTTTGCCCCAGCGGTACCTAGGGCCTATTTCTGGTACCTGGTAGAAAATAAAACCCACACACCTGAGAGTGAAAGAACAACAAAACCAACAAAATCACTATCCTGAATGTACAGCCTTTCCGTAGTGGCTCTAAATTTGTCTTGAAAAGCTTTGTCTTGCATGTTATTTAACAATGTGTTACTGTGTGGAGTTGGATAAACATTCCAGCAGGATCTAAATATCTAAGTTAAATTCAGCCGGATTTTAATGAAATGTTAGCCCTAATTGAAGTTAATATGAGTTAAGTGAGGTTCTGCTTTGACTAGTGCAAGAACTGTACCTTGACTTCACTGGGGCTAAGATTACATATTAAGAACATGTTAATTAGCAACTGTTACAAGACAAATCTCCTGGAGTCGGAGTTTTCTCCTTGATATTTGGTTGCATGCTGAGTAACATAATGGCCTGACCTATGCCTAGCGGTCTTAGGTGGTACAATAGTAGGAAAAAAGATCATAATTTTATTTCTGTACTATATTTTTAATAATAATTTTAATCCTCCGTTTTGTGAAAAGGTTTACAGCAAAGAAAAAGACCTCATAGTAGAAATGGATTGCAGATGTTCTGCTCAACTAGCTTCACAGAAAACCGCAAACTTCCCAGATAAAAACTATAGCACTGCAAAGAAAGGTACAATTCCACTCCTCTGCAGCTCTTTTCAGATCAGTGAGATGGAACTACGGTGTCTACAAGTACCACAAATTCTGCAATTTCTTAATAACTTTACATTCTGAATGTAAATTTAGAATTAATTACAATAAATTAATTTTATATGTAAAGTTGTTAAGACTTGGAATAATTTTTTTCTGCCCACATTTCATTTTAATTTATGATGAATACCAAATGGATAGGTAAGACTCCACATCTAAATACACGGACAGATGAAAATTATGCTTATATACCTAGTTATTAAGCCATCCACTCTACTCAGTATATACCTGTATACAGATAATGACTTGTTTTAGGCATATGCTAAACTGTAAGTACTGTAATTTTTCTTTTGATGTTTTAAAGACTTGTATGTCTACTTCTATGTCTCTAACAATCTTTAAAACCTAGTATGAAAGTTTTTTTGCTGTATAAAATACAAAACCTTTGCTCAGTAAGGATGAATCTCCATTAAAGTTGCAGTCTCAGAAGCACAACTGTGAACCAAAACTTTCAATCATTTCCATTTAATGCACTTAGGTTCATATTGTAGAGAGGTCCCAGAGCACGTCAACAAGATTCCCATATTCAGATTAAACTAAACTAGAAGATGCATTCCTGAAACACACCTAATTTGCCCCATCTGCTAAAGAGCATTCAGTGTACCGGAACAGACTAGAAAAGCAAGGCTGGGGTAAAACTCAAGCCTCCAGACTCTTCCCTTTCTACCTCTGCCATATGCATGCAGTGTGGATGTTGGGTGTTTGACCCCAAATTCATTGCTCTGCCGATCCACTCATGCCGGCGCACACTGTCTTAATACAGCCACTGTTTAGAAGATCAGAAATGAGATTTTTGAGTTGTTAACCCTTTTGTAATATTTAGTATGTCAGCTTCTGCAGCTAATCTCTCAATATCTCAAGTACTTAATTTCCTGCCTTTATGAGCTTGAACTCATTATTTTTTGTACTTAATGTAGTAAATTTGACAAACACAAGGCTCAGGAAGATTCGGTAAGTAATTAGCATCAGACCGGGACCGTGTGGAATCATATTGTGATAGAAAAAAAGTCTACTGGAATACATAATGATCAAAATAANAAAAAACAAAAAAAAAAAAAAAAAAAAGACTCATGAAAAGGTAGTAAAAAACTCCAATACTATTTTAAGTATTTCTCTCCTGGTGTTTCTTAACTATCATAAACTGAACAGCTTTAAGAAAACAATGCTTAATAAATAAAATATTTGGGAGTGTGTTGCTTCTACTTTCAGAACTACTGACATGCTAATATCCTCCTCAACCCTAACATATAGCCTGATTTTAAAAGAAAAAAACATTTCTGTAGTTAGTATTTCTTTTCTGTATTGTACATTTACAATGTAGTAGAACTTCCAATTATGTTAATCGATTACCTGATAATGCAGTAGATAAGAGGAAAAATTATTTACAAAGATGTAGCTGTAAGAAGATCATTAATAAATAGAGGGAGGCACATTTCCCAATAATCTTTTCTAGCATTTTTAGCTTTAACTTGGAATTTTAGCACATAATACATATCCATACAACATGTGTGACTTTGGGGTCTTCTTTACAAAACTTTTATTTTGTTTCATCCAGGATTTTTCTTTAAATAAAGAAATTACAGAATTATTTCCAAAACTAACAAAGAAATACATTGTGCAAAAACCTCATAATCAATCAAAATACATTTTTCTAAACAATCAATCTGTTCTGTAACAGCACCACTAATCAGTTTGTGATCATAGAGCTCTTTGTGAATTATTATTGTCTCTTACCCGGAGTTTGAAAATTAAGGCGTCGCAGCTCCACTGGGTCTGTGGGATGGTGAGAGGGGACCTCCTTGCTGTTGGGTATGCTGCTCTTTCTAGAATCAGATTCAGCCCTCTTCCTGCACGGAGAAGGTGAATACATGTAAACATAAGATTGAGGTGTTAGCTTGACAAACAAAGGTGCCTGAGTGTTTAATCATTATATTCTACAGGTGACAAATTTATTTCTGAAAGTGTATTTGATCCAGTGCAAAGGTAAAATAATTATGCATGGCGGATAGGGTAGCTACAATTTGAAATGCCAAAATAAATCTAAATACAGTAATGTCAGAGGGAAAATAACTGCATTCTCTAAATGAACATTCTGGGCACCCGAACAGTTAACTATTATAAGACACAACATGAAACGTACAAAATGCACACTATCTCTGTTTTAAAAGCTAGCTAGCTATACCTTCACTAAAAAAATAGCTAACTCTTGAGCATGTAATTAAAAACAAACATGCCAAGTTATTATCATTGAATACTTCATATTTTATACACACAGCTCTGCATTGCCCATAAAAAATAACCTGCATTCTTCAGGTACTTTCAATATGACAGAGAACAGTACAGAAGACACCTATCCCAGAAGACTTCCTTTCATGTTGTAGGAAGTTAAGAATCTGATCTGTTGCCTCTCATCTCTTTAAGAGGTCCATTACACAATCTTCATGCAACTGATCACACCTTCATATTCAAGGTTCAGATTCTGGATGAAAGTTTCTGATCAAATTAAGACTTTCCCTGCAATTATAGTACTTTTGTCAAGCTGTCCAAAACAAGCTGGGAAAGACAGAAAGAAAGAGGGAAAGAGGGAAAGAAAGACAAAAGGACGGAGGAAGGAGGGAGGGAGGAAGGAAAGAAAGGAAATTTGTGTACGCTTCCCTTTCTCTAGAAAGAAGCAGAGTCTGTGTGTGTTCTGACTCTGACTGTTCTGGTACAACAGACTCCCATCATTTGAGATTATCTTTTTCTGATGCAAAACACGGAGAACCATGTTACAGGAATAATATCTATCACTCTGCATTTTCATTCAAGAATATGAAAATTTAATGCTTTAATTTGAAGTGGAATCCTTCTTCACTAGTACTCTGTGAGTTCCTGAATGAAATCTTCATGTAATATAAAATGAAGATGCAAACAGCGCCACAGAATTACTTTGTGAAAACAGAACTGAGATTATTCTAAGGTTTATGATAGCAAAATCTTTTCCAGGTGTCCAATATTTGCTCTAACATAACACTATTGTTAGGTTGGTTTTTTTTTTCTTCCTTTTTTCTAATTGGCTCACAATATGACAGCTAAATCTGTTATTATTCTGCTGGGCTCCCATCTTAAAAATGCTCCAATTGATTTCTTGCTGTTCTTGAAATGATGAACACCTGGTGGCATTCATGAAAGGTGCATACAGCAAGATTTCAAAGACTATGCAAAAAAGCCAAACAGCAACATCGTTGCAGGAATTATTTGAAAGTTACTAGTCCTATAATTTTCTGGGGCTGGGGTGCAGGGGTGGGGAGGAAGTGTTTTGCTGTAAAAATATTCCATCTGCTCTCTGGTAGATATTTTAACAGATGTATTAACTTCTCTTTAGTGAAGCGATGAAGATTTAAATCTGATTCTTCTGGTTTTACTTTTGATTCTGACTATCTCAAACTCCTACCACAGTAGCACAATGCCTTAGTGTTTCTACTTCTTAAATAAAGGTGTGTGATGCAGCTTTCAAGAAGTATTTTTATCTGTATTTCCCTCTCCTGAAGTCTAGGGATCAGTGGAACTGTTCAGAGACAAGCTTCATTTAACTTTTTTCCACTTGCAAGTCTGTACTGCGCAGCACAACTTCATATTAATCTCTTATGAGATTAATCTCTTAATTAAAATATCTTCTAATCATATATCTGAATATTTTGAATACTTAGGACAATAGAATGGTTTATTATTTCTTATTATTCTGGCTTTTTTGTATCTTTCCAGATTATATAAGACATCACAATTCTTTCAGATTATCCAATGGTTTTGAGACAGCTGGAAAAAAAAATTCATAAAAACCAAATGAGATCACCATATCATTTTCACTTGTAGAACTGAAAGTCAGCACTGAGTGCATGTGTCTGGAGCATTATGGAGATTTAGAGTGGCTGACACTTCAACCACAACCATGCATTCCTTCAACAGCTTTGGTTATAGCAAAGAACCACTGTTTTAACGTCATTAAAACACAAATAAAACCTTATGTATATTGTATAGCTGTGATGTCTCTTGAAAATGTACCTCATGGATACACAAAAAAAATCAGTGAAACTTGGCTGCATGTGTTACATCATTACTTTTCAGTGCTGTAAACAACACAACAAATCTTTCAGTTGCCATTGTATCAATAGATTACTGTCTACATTCACATAGATTGACAGATACTTTGTCTTAGATCATTATAATGAAAACTCTTTTTTCTCCTTTTTTGGATTAAATGAAGAGTGATTACTTTTCACTTCTCACCTGTCAGGTTTACTGCTCCATTTTAATGCAGCAAAGAGGGGAGAAAAGGTGAAATATTAGTTGACCAGCAGCAAACAGGGTTAAGCATGACGCCAGGAGATGTAAGAAATGTTGACTTACAGTAAAGATAAACCAAATTAAGAAATGACAGTTCATGAAAATATTTAATGCTTTGGAATCACAGAATAAAAGGAGGACACAAGGTTAAGTCCAAAGAGAATCTTCTGCTGAAAAAAATATCTCTTTTAGACGTTATCTGCAACATAGTGCCACCTCAAATTTTAGCCAGTGAGATAATGGAGAATGGGTGTTTAATTTCAGTTATCAAAGTAATGTTAACATTACATTGACAAATGACATGTCACTAAGATACAGTTCCCTCTTACATTTGAGAGAAAAGAGAGATGAGAGGAGGGAGGAGAGGAAAGATGAAAGTGGAGGGCAGAGGAGAAAGGGAAGGAGAGAAAGGGAGAAGAAGAGGGAAAGAAAGGCAAGCAAAGAACAAGGTGAAATACATGAGATACTAAGACTTGTACTAAATTAAAAAAAAAAAGGAAAAAAAAAAAAAAAGAAAAAAAAAAACAAAGAAAACTTTTAAAACTATTTTACAAAACCAGATTAATAAAATGGCAAGAAATTTTTAACAGTACCCTGGAAAGTAAGGTAAGCATAAATCTTTCTCTAACGAAGTATTATACACCTTTTTAGATTTAGAAGGAATGTCACAAATTTAAGTCTACAGTGATATGTCTAGATCTGTAGTGATCTATGATCCATAAAGATCAGCTAAACAGGGAAAATAATTTATTATCTCCCACCAACAGGTTCTAAATACACTGCTTGTCTGTCTTTCTGTCTGTCTGTTGACCATAATGAATAGGGTTTCTACAAACTTTTAATAGCCTGCAGTCTGCAATGACCAGATTGCTCACATGATATGAAAAAAATCATTATAGAATCCTTCACCATCACTTAAGATTCCCCCATTTTCAATTCTGTGCTTTTTTTAACATCTATTTTTTCCCTTAGAAGCACGTTTCTTCTTATAGCTCAAGATTCAGCAAGTAGCCAGCAGGTCAAGGGAGGTGACTCTGCCCCTCTACTCCACACTGGTGAGACCCCACCTGGAGTACTGCATCCAGCTCTGGAGTCCTCAGCACAGGAAAGATATTTCCTGTGGAGCGGGTCCAGAGGAGGGCCACAAAAATTATCAGAGGGCTGGAACAACCTCTCCTATGAGGAGAGGCTGAGAGAGTTGCTTAGCCTGGAGAAAAGAAGGCTCCAGGGATACCTTATTGTGTTCTTTCAGTACTTAAAGGGTATTTATAAGAAAGATGGGGACAGACTTTTTAGCAGGGCCTGTAGTGATAGGACAAGGGGTAATGGTTTTAAACTAAAATAGGGAAGATTTAGACTAGATATAAGGACGATGTTTTTTACGATGAGGGTGGTGAAACACTGGAACAGGTTGCCCAGGGAGGTGGTAGATGCCCCATCCCTGGAAACATTCAAGGTCAGGTTGGATGGGACTCTGAGCAACCTGATCTAGTGTGAGATGTCCCTGCTCTTTGCAGAGAGGTTGGACTTGGTGACCTTTAAAGGTTCCTTTCAACCCAAATCATTCTATGACTCTATGATTCAGAGTGCCAAAGTTCACTACGTTCAAAAGATTCAAGCTTAGGCTCTTGTCTTCTGAACTAAATCAAAAAGCTGCACTTTATAAGAGCAGCTCACACACAACACAAACTCTGTCAAGATAGCTGTCGTTTCTTTTCCCTCCAAATGGAAACCCACTCTACAAACAAGCCCAACTCTAGAAAGATCTAGAATGAGGAACATTTTTCTCTTCATCAACAAAAGGCTGAAATTAGAGAAGTTATAGAAGTTGTGATTTCTTAAAAACCAGGAGGAATAGCCACTTAAATTCATACGGGTGAGGGGGTAAGGGGGGGAGATGAAAGGATGCTTCATGGGGACATGCACTCTCTTTCTAGTTTGTCAGTTTCTGAGATACAGTGAACAATTTCTAGAGCTCTAACATTCACTAACTGGGTTCCTAACCATCTAAATCCTGTGTAATTGAACAGGTACCACACATTCACAAGCAAGTCAAAAGGATATACTGCAGGTTTGCCTAAGCTGTAGTTTGCAGCAAGGTAATGCTTTTACCAAAACCACCTTGAGATATAAACTGTGACTCAAACAGCCCTCTTAATGGTTAGGCATTGCCTGTAGAGGAGACTTAGCTTGCACTATCTCTATATCTAGGTAAGTGTTTGCCTTCATTTGAAGTTTTGTATATAAATCTTACTATGATGTATACTTTACTCCACGTTTGAACCAGCAAAAAAATTATTTTTTGAGGGCAAGAATATAACCAAAAGAAAAGTGATGTTTAGCTAATTTACTTGGATGCCTAAATTTGATTGTTTAGATTTACGTCCAACAGATTAAAGATCTGCTCCAAAATAATTGTCTTCCTTCACCATGACTGCAGGGTGGTATCACTGCTGCAATGACAGAGAACACTAAACTGGTCACTGGCCAAGTCAGTTCTGTTTGCCAAGACGTCAACTCCAGAAAGACAGGAAATTCAACCGTAACTCAGGAAAAAACAATTTTTACTGTGAGGATAGTTCAACACATGTTGCCCAGAGAGCCTGTGGAGTTGGATATACTGAAACTTGCCTGGATACACCTCTGAGCAACCTGGCCATGCTCTGAGCAAGGCTGGGACGGGGCAATCTCCAGAGGTGCGACCCTTTGGTTTGGGTATTATATTGCAGCTATATCTGATGACAACAAAAGGTACTCTTCAGTATTTTCGCTATCTATTACTACTAAGTACTAAGCTCCAATGACCTTTTGGATATATTCTAATATATGATCCAAAAATCTTTCTATGCAGTATGTTTGCTTTCAGATTTTAAGAAGAGTAAATGCAGAGGTTTTAACCTTTATACAAGCTGACCAACAAATAACAAAGGGGTCAAACATGCACTCCTAGTCTTTTTGACAATTAAATATGCTTCACACTAACCCATGCAACTTATCCACACTATCTGTGATAGTGTCTGTTTTAAAGGAGGACAAGACTTCTCCCCTTAAAATTATTCTTTTAGAAACCACAGTGATCCTTTCTCTATGACTGAAATTAAAATGTAGAAGTAGTATTGTAAATCATGAGATTAGCAGTCCAAGTTTGTTCATAAAGGCTTCTATGGACAAACAGAATTAAGCATAGTTGACCATTATTTGAGTTACTACACTTTACACTTCAAAAGACATGGTCATTTCCAAGTTGTCTTCTTCTCACTGCACATCCTTTAACATCATCTTCCTCTTTTTAATATTTTTCACGTGTTTTCATGTATTAGGCAGACGTTCTCTATTCTTTGTTTTCTTCTCCCCCTATCCCAGCTTTTGCATTTATGCCCCAATATATTCTAGAAATATACGTGTAAAATTGCCTGTATCTCTGAAAATATCTTGTTTTCCTAATTTTTATTGCATGTTTTTACCATGTCCAACTACTGTAGCCACAGTAATTCCCTTTAACAGAGTTAACTCAGAAATCAAATGTCACTGTTTTCTCAAAGCACTATGCTAAATATCCATAGTGTCTTGTCTAGTTATTGGTGTTCTACAGACAGTAAAGCTATCAAACTCTAGCTGTTAGCTTGCATCCAGGTTGCAGACTCTAAAAAATAAATATCCAATTATATATTACTTTTTTTACAGAAATGAAAAGTTCACAGAGGACCATAGACTGGTAAAACTGCAGTCATAATTCCCCAGAGGTAATTTGTGAGATCAGTGCAGTTTATCAATTTACAGCTTATAGCTGAAAATAGAAAAATAAATAAATACATATGGACATTTGCCCAAACAGTTCTAGTACCAGTAGTAAATAACAGATGGAAAATGTGTCCCCCATTTTCAGTGAATGACAATCTCTTCACACTACTGTTGAACAAATTTTACCTGCTCATTTCTGGAATATGCCTGTAATTTTTTTGGTAATAGAACTGAAGATTGTTATTATGGTTCCACAAATGTAATCAATATTTCCAGAAGCAGTTACACATCTGCTTTATATGCCACTGGTTGGATTTGTTTTGTAGTATAGGAGAAATTTTACTTTTAATACTTCAAAACAATCAGAAGAAAGGAGTATTTCACTTTTAGCACATCTCTAATGACCAGTTTTTGAAGTGACAGACAGGCACAAACAGAGGTTCACTGGTTGCTAATCAATTAGATTGACTGAGACAGTAGGCACTAATAGAAATCTTCAGAAGACATAATATCTGCAAGCAATAGACCATGTATTATGCTGCTGCATGATTACAGACCTAAAGAACATTCTATAAATGTATGTATCTATTTGGAATCCAAAACTAAGGTTTACCCTGGACTGTTTTTTTACTGCTGAACAGAATTCTCTTTCCAAGCAGATTTTAAATATTTATATGCAGGTGATAGCATCATAGCCATTAGTTTTAGAAGACATACTCCATTTAAAGAAATTATCCCTAGTGTGCCCCACCCCCGAGAAGGTCACAGCGTCTTTATAGTATTTTCCAATTACACTTTATCAATATATTTCAAAAATTTTAAAATAAGCCTTGTGTGTTTGATTCTTTGGTTTTGATTCAGTAACTTGACCCCTGTGAACTCATTTACACTGTAAAAGGCTGCTATGTATAAATTCAGGCATCATACACAGTTTTCATCTTGTATGTTGTAAGGCAGAGGAAAGTCCTTTGTGAAATAGCAAACCTACACCTGTGTCATAGACAGTGAAAGAAGAATAAGTGAAGTCTGATCTCATTGCAAGATTAGTAGAAAACAGCTACTGATGTTTCTTTAATCTCTCAGTTCAGAGCTTCAAATTCATATAGACACACTGCCAAATTGAGGCCAACTGTCAAAAGTAAAAACTCAAATTACTTGAGTGGAGATGAAAATCACATTTAACATCAAGCTGAATGTAACCCCTAATGTATTACTATTACACATCTAAAAATAAGTTTTAAAAAGTCAAATGTGTGAATTTCATACATATTTATATGCAAGCACATATTTTCTTCAGAAACGTATGCAAAGTGGAAAAAACATTTAAATGCAGAAATGTTAATAGAGTGTCATCAACAGAAAAATGTACCCACATACCTGTAATTATTGGAAACTTTCAGTCAATCTACTAAAATTTCTGCAGTATTCAGGAAATTATTAATAAATACAGAAAGATCCCAAAGCAGTGACAGTTACTACGGCAGTACAAAAAATATAATATGGAACACTATTACAAAATGGCCAATATATCAGAAAGTTACACACCTGGTAGGAAAACTACAAGGTAAACTTACCTTTTATAAAGAAGTATAGCAATAACAATACAGATGATAAACACCACTGCAAGAACTGGTCCAACAACCCAGATCAAGCCTTCTTCCTCATCTGTAATTGGTTGGGGATCAAGATCCATCGACACAACAGGATCAGAATACGGGCTGGTTGCATACATGGTCTATACAAATAAAGTAAGTCTTGCTTAATGATAAAGGAGTGCATTTAAAATACTAACTATCCTAGATCTAAAATAAATCTATACAAGATAATGAAGCCATGAACACAGCAATGCAAAAATGCTATTTTTCTTCAAGTCAGGCAGTATATAAACTTGCAAACTGAACAGTATGTTGTTATTACTATCTTTATTTTGTGCTCTACATATTAGCAGTGACCTGTAGACAAATAAGGTAAAACAGTCCTTCACAGAACACTTTGCAACTTAAGCAGAGAATGAGAAAATGTAGTATTAGGAAACTGAGGAATAAAACCCATTGGTTACTCATTTTAGGTTCTGTGTTTTTGGGTTTTTTTTGGTTCATATTGGCTTAACACTATTTCTTCCTGCAAGATACGAAAGGATACTTCTGAAGCAATGAGAATAGTATAGGTAAAAATAAAGGGGACTGAATGTAGGAGGTTCCTAGAAAAGGCCTCTATCACAATAGTAGGGTGCATTTTGATCAGTCAAAAACTGTCTGACAAACAGTGTTCTTACAGATGATGGAGACAATTTAAATTTAAGTCTGAAAAACAGTGGAAGCCACTGTAGAATATGAATGGAAGATAAATACTCAAAGTTTTTCTGAGGGATGGAACTAGAATTATGACCCAACAGAGACCGTTGAGAATCTTTGCCTTACTGGATGGTGTAAAGTCAGCTGGCCTAGGATATAATCTGTGATGAGAAAATAATAACTTTTCTTTTATTCTGGTCTACAGTAAAGTCGGAAGTGAAGAATGATTTGTACTTATTTCTTGTCTTTGCTGGAGTATCTGCACCAGCACTAAACTAGGATTTGAACTACAGATCTTGCAAAGGACTTAAAAACTTGATTCAGCAGTAGATCAGGATGTCAGCTAAGACAGAATAAGATAACCAGGAAAAGATATTAGTTTCCATTTACCGTGATGGCACTATATTCTGAAAGGTGCCCAAAGCCAGGACAAGTGTTATCATGCTTTTTTTTACCCTTCATTTGGCTTTGTTTTGGGCTCTGGGCTACGGTGGTGTCTAGCTTTAAGGTTAGAGATAGGATTAGGACCAGCAAAGCTGAGGCACTTACAGTAGCTGGTACTGAGCTAGTACCCATGCCAATGATGTCCAGGTATGTTCCTTTACTAAACCTGGCAGCAAACGTTTTAAAAAGTCTGTGATTGCTGTTCAGAAATTGGGGATTCTCCATGTTCCATTCCTGAAACACCTGATCAGACTGATCTGTATTTCCCAGCTTCAATATTCACAAATTATAGAAAAAAGCCCATTGCTACAGTAAGAAACTCTTTGTATTTAGTCTCTTCCTTTGGAGGCAGCAGAAAAAATGCCAGGAAAGGGACACAGAGGGAGTCTAAGGATAATGGTATGAGTACTTACTACCTGTTCTCTAATAAATAGAATTTTGCTTTTAATTTTCAACCTACCTGTATCAATGACTAATTTAAATGCATTTATTATTTTGCCAAATTTATCCATTGTTTTTATTCTTCCTCTTGATAAAATGCTTAACATTTATGAACTGTAATCATAAGCTCTCTCAGCTTCCATTTTACGAAGTTAAACAAATTCAGACCTCCTCATGCCCTCTTCTAAAGCAAGTTCTCTATTATCCCATTCAACAGAGAAATTTTGTATTCTCTGAAGGAGAAACCTTATGTAAAAAGTATTTTGAATATTGGAAAAAAACATCTGTTGCAAGTTACAACTCATACACCACTAGGATATATAGTCCTAGAAGAAAACTAGCTGTATTGAGAGCAGATACACTGGAGTATTGGGAGTTGAAGCTCACTCACCCTAACAAAATCTTCACTCTCTGTGACTACCTCAAGCTACTTAATCACGTAGATGTTTCAGATGGCATGCTAAACCAGATATTGTCCACATTGTAAATTTAGTAATGCCTTTTGAAATCTTCAACAGTAGGCCCCTGGATATTTTTTACCATACCAGCCTTTTCAGCTGTAAATTTACAACCCTCTTTATTCCTGCTTTTTCATCCTGATTCCTCTATAACAACGTAATAACCTTAGGGTTACATGAAATGACCAATGCCTTAAGTAATGTAGAAAAATAAATAAGAAATGGTACTTTGTATTGAAAAGATCAATTTTAGTACAGGTAATTCCTGTCAGATTTTTGGCCATCTAATTTTATAAGTAAAAGCTGTCTACTTTCTCCAGTTTGAATGTTTCTGATGCAGTACCTTCAGAATTCTCTGTCTATACAAAGCCACTGTCAAAAAGCGAAAGGGGAACTTTTGATTTATGTTAGAGCTTCCATTAGGCATTTATTTTATTTTCAAATGAAGCTATGTATACAAAAGTACTCAAATGAAAACTACTTCCTCATTGTGTTTAAGTAGGCAAATTCTGTTCACGTCAAGAAAGCAATTGCAAAGTTACACACTGGAAGCATTTGACTAGAATTCAGATTATTGGTGTAGTAGTTTCAAGCGGTTAAGCCAGCAAATGTATCTGTCAGGTTTAGGTACCAATTAGAACGATATCATATTACACACCGTATGTTAAAATGTTAATGTGTGTTGCAACTTCTTTCAACAGTCCTATTTCTGTCTTTTCTTTTTTTTTTTCTCCAAAGTACATGCAGTATATTAACTCAAGCATAAGGGGACATAACTACAAGATGAATTACATAAAGAGGAATGACAGCTCATTATTTAGCTCACATTAAGAATGTTCCTTATTATTGAATTATTTGCTAACTTTCTAACAATTCACTGATAAAGTTGTTAGGCAATGACTGTAACTAAAGAGGCTAGCTGTGCATATCTCTGGTTCAATGGATCTTTCCAAAAATCCTGCGTATCCAATGCCACTACTCAATGGTAGTACTAAGGCAAGAGAGAAACTCTTTTTAAAAAACATTGAGAAAGACGCTGCTGTGAAGCTGTCAAATAGCAGAGCATGTAATTTGCAAAGGATCACAACAGAGCTAATAAAAGGGGATCCTTAGGTTTCAGTTATACACAAAAGTAACACATAAAAATGCACGTAAAATAGAAAAGTTCAAGGAATTAATTGGAACTAAGCAAGAAAACACTCACTTTAGAGATGCTCTGACATATATTGTAAAAAAATAGCTTTTGAGAAGTGGAAGAAGCATTAAAAAAATGTTTTCATGATTGTGGAAAGGTAATGTTGGGATTGAAAAATACAACTAACTTACAGATTCTGAATGCTCCATTACAGCCAACACAAAGAAGACGTATTCTTGACCACTCTGCAGTTGCTTATTCTCAAAGCCACCGTAATGCTTCTTATCCCCCAACGTGAACTCCGTAGGAAGAACTTCAAAGTGAGCTGCAATATATGGCTTTAATTCAACTTCCCTCCCAAGACGAATGCTTCTGCGTTTCCTAGCTATCTCCTTAAGCAGCTTTAGGATGAAGGGAGGGGAAAAAGAGAGAGAAAGAAAGTAAGAATAGAAAGATAACTGTAAACAATTTTCATGTAACTTATTGACAATGTAATGAGAAATTTTAATGCATGACCAGGAACCAGAAAAATACAATTTATCCACATTTCATGGGGCATATGAGTATCACTAAATCAGTTCTTGCAAAATCTTCCAATTTCTTGTCAACCTTGTTAAGATACTATGTAGCAATTGCACTGTCCAGACTAGAAACATAAAACAATTAGATCAATTTTCAGTGTCTGATATTGCTGTCTCGGGTGGTGGTGGGGAAGCTAATAAAGCAGTATATCTTCTCTGAGGACATTCATATACATACATCATATTACCCATCGTATATACTTGTGTGCGTGTGCATATAGGTATTAAGTCAGTCATTTAACAGAATCAATTTTGTTGGAAAAGACCCTTAAGATCATCAAGTCCAACTGTTAACCTAACACTGCCAAGTCCACCACTAAACCATGTTGCTAAGCACCGTGTCTACATGCCTTTTAAACACCTCCAGGGATGGTGACTCAACCACTTCCCTGGGCAGCCTGTTCCAATGCTTGATATCACTTTCAGTGAAGACATTTTTCCTAATATCCAATCTAAAGTTCCCCTGGCACAACTTGATGCTGTTTCCTTTTGTCCTATTGCTTGTTACTTGGGAGAAGAGACTGACCCCCACCTTGCTACATCCTCCTTTGAGTTAGTTGTAGAGAGTGATAAGGTCTCCCCTCAGCCTCCTTTTCTCCAGGCTAAACCCCAGTTCCCTCAGCCACTCCTCATAAGACACGTGCTCCAGACCCCTCACCAGCTTCATAGCTCTTCTTTGGACGTGCTCCAGCACCTCAATGTCTTTCTTGTAGAGGGGCCCAAAACTGAACAGAGTATTTGAGATGCAGCCTCACCATTGATGGGTTCAAAGGGACAATCACTTCCCTAATGCATAATAATATTTTCTCACATGAGTATGTAAGGTACTTTCTTATCTCCTGTTTGATACAACAAAAATTAGTAAGTCATATGATGTAATTATTTAAAAACCAGGAATAAAAATTACAAAATTGAAAAAAGAAATCCCAATTTTTGAAAATAAATTTATAGGAACTATTTTTAACCTTTTCTGGTAACTCTGAAATACACTAAGTGGCTATAGATGGTGCTTTTTTTTTTCTCTCTAACATGAGGACTGCCAAGTACTCTGGCCATATTAAAGTCCTGACCATCTCATGGAAAAGAGTGCTTTCCAATGTACTTCATAAACAGTAAATGAAGTGCAGAAAAGTTTATAGGAGTGATTTGTACGCATATCTTTCATCCCAAACCTGAAACTGACTGCCATTTCACTTGTTCAAAAGCAGCAAAAGTTGTGTTCTTCATGGTTTGTACAACACTACACAATGGACTGGTGATAGGAATCAATAACAGGAACCAATAATCCTAAGACGACTTTTCTACTGATGCACTACAAAATATTTTCTACCACCCTATCACATACAACTCACACTTCAGATCTTAACTGCCTAATCTAACTTCCAAAACGTAACTTCTCCTTGTTTCGTAACATATTTCTTCTGATGAACACGGCTAAAATTTACACCAGCACATTTGCGACAGGATTAGATGCAAGGCTCAAACTTGTAAAACATATACTAACTATTAAATGAACTTAAGCTCAGCCAGTATAATCCATTGATGAATTACTTACTAAAAGAGAGAAATGCTTATTCAATATTTTTTATCACTTTAGATATACTGGCATTCAACAAATATTAATCTGATTTGACTACAAGGAGCCTGAACTTTTCCTGGGTGATAAGTGATGACCTCTAAGGTCTCTTTATGGTTCCCCTCATTTTTCACTTATGAAACTTATTCAATGTCCTGTAGACGCAGACTGCAATTATAAATTTTTCCAAGGTCACACAGTTGTTTTAGGCTTTTCAGCACACAAACAGTGCTAGAACAACAGATTAGCACAAACTTCTTTGTTAGCAGGGGGAGAGAAATCTCCAGAGCTAGATAGAGATCAATAAAAAAAGAAATTAAAATCTAATCTTCACTATATATTTTCATTTTAAAGAATGTGTTTAGTCAGGGAAACTCTCTCTTGCTTCAGCGTGTTCTTCAGTATTAGGCCTTATCTTAGCTAGTACATCTTCTTGCCTTTCCCACACGGGACTTCGCATTTTGCAATTATGCAATGAACAATTCTGATGTGTGTAAAACAATCTGCTATTCACTCTGCTACTGAGACAGAAGCTTTTAATACTGATTACTTTAACACCCCTTCTTGAAGTACATATTTCAAACACAGGCTACAGGTAGACATGGAAGCAACCTTTACCGCCTGGATCCAAACTTCCTTAGCATTGAGGGCATTTGGATGTTACCCTTTTGAAGATCTACACAATCAACTGCCTTCCAGCTCTAAGGCTGAGTCTGTTTTCTGTTACAGAGACTTTATATTCATTTAACTCTATCAATTTCCTTGCTCTGACACAAAAGCTGGTACACTGCAATGGATCCTCTGAGCAAAAAAGAACTGGCCCTAATTTGAGACTAGAAATCATTATTCATTACTCAATGACTCTATTACAATCAGCAGTCCATATTTGCCTTTCATTCTTCCTAAACAGTTTAATGAGCTGCTAGAGTAAATTTGAATGGTATAAAAATGAGGGCAGTAGAGAACTGTAATATTAAGATTCTATTTAGTTGCTTTATTGAAGGTGACTCTCACATCTGTTGGTAGCTTCCTATGCCTCGGGTAGAGTTATTGAGGGCAGAACATGAGGCAGAGACTAATTAAAGTTTGTTCCAGGTTGCTTCAGCCCTTATAAGATCTGATGAGGGAAGCACTCTGTGAAAAGTTTGTCTCTATATGAAGCCATCTTTTATAAAGATAAGAACAGCTATGCAGAGGCTGAGCACTGACTATCCTGAAGTCCACTGAAACACAAAGGTAGATAGTCAGGTACTGCAGTACAAGGAGAGGTACATGGCTTCAGCCATTCCTGAAGATAACTGATATTTTCATTTACAGGTACGGTTTCCATTGGAATTTATAGCTATTTGTGTGGCTACCTCAAGTAATTCTTTACCATGTTTCCAGATTACAACATATTTACAATTTAGATTTTATATAACTCATGATAAAATATCAAAATACTGCAAGAGTACTGCAATCAAAATGAGACTGAAATTGAAAGGGGAAGAAAAATGTTTGATCTTAATTATTTCTTGCATTTGGATTAGTAACATAAAATGCATATATTTAACAGATAGCAATGCTGAAGTACTTTGTTATAGTGGGTGAAGTGATCAGAAACTGAGTTTTGGCCATGAATACTGAAAGTTAATTAGCCTGAGTCAAACCAAATGTGTTCAACTTTTTCAAAGGTGGTTATTCATCACCTAAGGCCAGCTAAACTTAAGAATGTCTGTGTGTTGATAAAAATTTTGTCTGTGACATTGATTACACGTGACTGAATAGACCTCAGGTGAACCTCTGGCCTCATTTATGTCTCATACATAAATGGGGTTGTTGCCAAACTTTATTACTTGCACATATATCTTCTGTTGCACTTTATACCAGGAGTGCAATAAAATTACTGAATTGATTTAAGACTTAACATACAGGCATTTATTTAGGTTTTATTGTTTACAAAACTAAAGTAATCCTACTAGGTAATACTTACTTAATATTTTATTTATACTTACATAATATTTTGTTTATATTTCATTTATTTGCATAAAGTATCTAAGTAAAATCACTAGATCTCATGATATTAAAAATAAAATGAAATTTTGACTTAAAAAAGGATTGTATCTCTAATAACTATTATTGTCGGTTACGCAATATCTAGTACATTGTCTGCTCTTTTAAGATTCTGCATCTCTCTCATTTTCATTCAGAACTGAGATTCAAGGAACCAGGAAGATTAGGTAACTACAAGACTGGAGTGATTTTTCGGACTGGTCAGTTATGTGCTGGAGTTAAAGCTCCAGAGTAGTGTTTTCAGCAAATACCCTTCTTCCAACAATCTAAGCAAAGTATTTGGAACATATTTCTTCGGAAAATCTATTGCCCAGCCCTTTCTGATACTAGGCAGTTATCTGATATTGTACTGAAAAAAGATATGCACAATATTGTCACTTGAACATCAGGAACTATTTGGTCAGAGAGTAGTGTGTTTAGTTTTTGTGGGTTTTTTTTCGAATTTATTTATTGTGCCACTGGTTTCAGATGTTTGTCAGGCATAGTACACCTAATAAAAACATGCATATATTTTCTAAAGCTGGAAGTAAGCGTCTTTTAATTAATAGAAACTGGATGAGTTAGCATGAAACACAGTTGCTGCCTGCTTTTGATTTTTTTCCCTATTCAGTACTTACTATATGTATTGGTGGCAATCGTAAAAGATGTATCAAGGGTTTTAGTTCTTCATCAGAAATAATTTTCATTTTCCAGTCAATGCATATCTTATTTCTTCCACCATTAATTCTACAATGTGGTCTCAATTATATCCGTAGAAGTGGGAAACAACCCATCCTGACCCAAATATTTCTGAATTAATAAATGCTCTTTATCAATCTGTTATACAGATTAATGCACCACAACTTGCAGGATGATTAAAATGACCCTTTGTTACAGGAATCAGCAGGACCCGTAGAATTTAATTGCCAAAAAGTTCAATGTCATCTGGCACCTATCCTTTAATCTGTTAATGCTGATGAATGTGAGTACAGTCTTTGGATGTTAAAAGTGGGTGGTAATATTAAATCAGTTTTCCATTATTGTATGGATCTTGCTGTCAGAGTTTTACGGTTTAGCCGTATTTTGTCACCTAGGACTATGATCATGAGGCACTTACAATCCAAGTTTTTTTAAAGGGAAGAAGTTAATAGATCAAAACAAGTCATTGCTGCAATTGAATCAAATGAGATGATCACATAAATGAAACTGGTCAAGAGGAAACACAGGCTTCAAACAGTCAGTCAGCAGTAATGAAAACCATGCCTTCCTTTGAACCATTGTTTTTAATCTTCTGATTAAGGATTCTCCTGTTGCTGTACATATTCTTCTTTGCCTTTTCTGATCAGAAAACAGACTAAAGACTGAAAGACCTCTGCTTATATTTTGAAAGCTTTCTATAGCAGTGTTAGTTTGGTGAAGATCTTTGTTTTCCTTACGTTTTGGTGCCAACATTGAAATGGATATCTATATTGTCAATGGGAGGAGGGAAAAAAAGCCTTGTGATTGCTTGCAGGTGATCATTAGTTCCCAGTGAATGTATCATGGGGAAGCATACGGTGAAGCATCTCTGTAGCACGAAAGTCTTGAATCCACCAAAAGAAAATGGAAAAATAGACAGGATCCAGTAAAAAGATCACTAAATCAGGAGTAAAGAAACTGACTTTGATTTCTGGTCTTTGAATTGCAGAGATATTACATGTACAAATTACGATAGCATCTGAACGAGGTCTAAAATCCTAGCCAGATAAAACAATAACAATAATACCACCACCACCTGTCTTTTGTACAGGGCTTTCATAAGGGGCTCTCAAAAGAGCTTTACAATGACAAATATTAGAGTTATTCCAAATTTACATATTGGAAGAAGAAAGACAAGTTTACATGAACTATATTGTCCTTCAATAAAATAGAAGACAGGACTAAATGCTGACACTATGCTTCCTAGAATTATTATTATATCAATAACGTAATGAATTGATTTCTACTATTACTGGGCTTATTCCTAAAATAAAAGTACTTCCACCTTTTGGGTTAATTTGATTTACAGCGTCGAATGATGACACAATGTTGCACTTTCATATTTCATTCATTTATTTCTGAGCATAAACTGTCAGTAGAATGCAGACCACTGTAAAAGTTTTCTAACCAGAAGCATTGCAGTATGTGAGAATCAGGTAAAAATACCACAAGAAGGTCAAATGTTAAACTGCAGTGCAAATTGCAATTTAGCATTTGTTACAGGCTTAGTAAATACCCCACTAATGAACCAGACCTTTATTAGAGTTCATATCATTGGTGATTAAGCTTTTGCTGACAACTCATTTCACCTCCTGCACTTCTGCATTATGCTTTACAATAGGAAAAGAATAAAATATTAATGCCAACAAAGATCAGACACTTTGTGTGCTTTATTGCAACTTAATGTCTTTATTGTCTTCTAATTTAAGTAATTTGAACTTTTGTTTCAGTCCCCACAGGCTAATTCAAGTATAAATATAAAATACCCTGACAACCAAAGCTTCTAAAACTGGTGAGTTAATCACATACCACTAATAAGATTTTTTCTTTAATAAAGGAGAAGATGACAACAAAAACGTACAGTACCTCATCTAGTTCCATTTCATCTGGACTCTCCCATGGTTTGATAAACTTTCCACGAGACCTCTTCAAAGGCACAATAACTATGTAATACCCTCTGTAAAGGAAACAGTTGGACAGAAGTGAATTTGAAGGAAAAGGAATGGATAAATTGATGGGGCAGGTGTCTGTTCAGAGCAGCTTGAGAGAAGAGCGGCATGTTGAGAGCAAACTTTTGCACATTATTATGCCACTGCAGCCTTCCAAACATAGTTGTAAAGATTCAGACTTTTGAAACCACATCCAGTGTAAAACATTTGACGAACAAATGGCACTAATTACCTGCCTTTTCATGTAAACATATAAATATGTATAAGAAACTTTAATTACAATGTTCTAAAATGCCTACATATTTGACTGCAGTTTATTATTTCAGTTGAAACACAAGAGCCATGAGATATTTGTGACCTGCTACCACCACACTGGGAAAGAAACCCAAACCCCTAAATTGAAACATATTACCATATATTTGAATCTCAATTATCACCCCATCTTCCCCCATTTTCACATATAATCAGAATAGTAGGTTAACATAATGTGTTTGTCGATGCCAATACTATTATAAACAGAAAATAAAGAAGACATAGCATACACTCCACCCACACACTCTTTGAGTATCAATCACCATCAGCTTTATCTACTTAAGTATTCTGTTCACAGTCATAGACAAGAGAGCTTGATGTATGCTTTCTTTACAGCTAGGATTTGCAAATTACATATATCAGTTTTCCTCAGAAACATTTTCCTGAAAATATCTTTCTCCACCCCCCCATGGAGACTAGTAAATTATACTTTCTAGTATAATAGAGATATGGCACTTCCCTTGTTCCCTTCACAAAGCCTGGATACATGTCAGGCAGATCCATAATTTCACATTAGTGTGAGGAAAGAAGCAAAAGAATCACAACAGCAGGACATCCAGGATGGTATAATATATATCTTCTTGATAAACACACTTGTCAAAAAGTCAAGTACTCTCCATCTCAGAGGAGAGGGAAAGAAGCTGCTCTCCTTTGTTTCTAGTAACAACAGAGCTTATTAAGAAGGTGTCTCTGGCTCTCCATTATGGAAGATAATTTTAGTGTCTCATGGACCATCTTCTCTTCCAGTCTGCCATTTTTTACAGTATATTCAACCTTTTGCAGCACTGACTATTCATTTTACTCATGCCATGCAGTTGAAAAACCTAAAGTGATTAATGAAAAGAGAGTCTGCAGAAAAGGACTTGCCTTACAATTGATGCAAAACTATCTCAGTCTAAACTGACCCTGTAAACTATCGTTCTTCCATACCAGTGCACCCCATTTGTCCATTTTAATGGTCTCTTCTTAATTACAGCTCCTTACCATAAAAGAAATGTAACAAAGCTTTTGATTTTTAACTACTGTAGTAAATGCATATAACTCTTGTGTTAAGAAATTTGAGAAATTTCTCTGTGGAAATGCTGCGCTCCAACAGGAGGTGCTGGAAACAAGAAGTGTTGGCCATAGATTTTTAACTGCTGCTCACTTGCTCTATTACACTATTTAAAAAAAATCTGCAGCATGAATTCTTATAGTAACAATATGATAAATCACCTTTTACACTGATGTTCTTAGTCAAAACTAGTAAGGCTGGTTGAACCTAGATTTTAAACCTGCCTATGTATTTTTAAAATTCTTTGGTTACATGAATAACAAATCCAAGCGAATGCTGGTTTATCCATGTGTACAGTAACTACAACCTACATACCTTTTCTTTAACAGATGCCTAAGAATCAAGACAAAAAACAATTGAGAATTGGCCCTTATAAGTCTTTCAGACATTGAAGATACATCTTCTGGATGAACTGCACAGCAGTGTCTTACTTATCCTTTTTTTTGCTTCTTCTTTTCTTTTTTTTAAGCTAACAGAGTGTTCATACTTTTTTTTTTTTTTGAATCAAGGAACTTCCAGCATGCAAATGTTACTTTCACACTCTTTCACACTTTCTTCATGCATGCCTCCCACTCATAACTTTGATCATCCACTAAGTCTTTCAGCACATACAGAGTATTTTAAAGCCGAAAGCACAAATACATCAACAGCAAGCAGAAAAATGAAACTGTTCACATAAATATACAGTGCTGCAAATTGTAAAGGACAACAAAGTTCTGTTATTCCTAGCTAACTCCAGAAAATGCAGCATCTCTTGAAATAAAAAAAAAAAAGGTTTTATTATTTGCTATATTATTTGCTTGTTTGTTTTGAGTTGGTTTTGTTTTTGCGGGGGGGGGAGGGTGAGAAATAGACAGTTTGCTTGGATATTGCATGAACTACTGAGTATTATAAAGGCCAAAGTCTTCCATAAAATTCTGTGTTCACCTAAGACTTTGCAAAGATGGAAGAGATTCAGAGAAACATGAACTGTCCTTTACACATAAAAATTGCTTTGGATTAGCCCAAAACACTGTAGGAAAATGAAGAAATTGCTCACTTGAGATGATGCCAGCAAAGAGATCCATTTTACCTAGTGAAAGGCGTGCTCTGTTCCAATTCATATGCTGTATCGCTGTCACACGTTGAAATAATGAAAATTACTTCTACCATCTTTAATAAATTACAAAGGTTCTTATAACATTACCCTCAATCCCATTAGTATTTACCTGTAATTCATTAGAGCAAACCATTAACTGTTTCACCTTCTGTGTAATTAGTATGATTGAAAGATTCTCAGCGTATAGTACTTCATAGTCAGATAGAGACAATCATGAGTATATAATGTACCCATAGAGGGAGAGCAACAGTAAAAATGTCAACATAACTATTACACAAAATTGTTCTTCCTATACAAAGACTATAGCTGCAATAATCCTACTTTATCAAGCGTCAGGTAAGCTTTTTCTGTTCAGTATGTAGTTGCTTTGCTATACCTGCTTCCAAGGGTCAAGTCAATTCCTTTTGTCGTTTTGTTTTTTTTTTCTATCTAAAGCCCAATCACATCTTCTTAGGAAATACAGAAGGAGGAGGTGCAAAATTGGCAGTCGGACCCCACAGGTTTAACGTACCTTTCCTGATGTCACTTAGCCTCTCCTTTTTTTACACTACATAAAAGGAAGGGCATTGGCTCTTTTTCCACTGCTATCTTCTGCTATTGTTTGGCCAGCTACCCTGCACTTTTTTCTCTCTGTGAATGCTCTGCCTCATAAATCTTTTTTGACTCATTCCATCTTCAGTCTTCCTTAGCTGCATTTGTTACTGACCACGTCTTACTCAATCTAATGGTAATGGCTACATTTTTCAGTTTTTCATCCTTTTAATGTCTCAAAGTCATTTCTTTCTTGACCTCACCTGCCTCAAAATCTTCAGTCAGTAATGAAAAAGGGGAGCAGCTTTCTACAAAGCCGTCAGTAAAAATCCACCAGGGAGAGGACAAGTTGAATCCCCAACAATATTTAATGACTTGCTCATTTTCCTCCCCATTTCCTTTACATTACACATGGGAACTTTATAGACCAACAAGAATCACTATAAGCAGAACAATAACACTTATTGATTGTACCATGCTTCATGTTTTCTTGGCAAACCTTTATTGTCTAACCTTTCTAATCCCTGCTGACCGTGTGCTGTCAGCTCTTTAGTCCTCTTTCTGCTGTTTAAATCTCCACAGCACCTTTTACCCCAAAATGTAAGTAACCGCTAGTAAACTCTCTGCCAAATTTTTCAGCAAAATCTCCTGTTTTCTTTCTGGGATCAGTGGAGAAGACCTAAGACATTTCTTTTAATAAAAAACTTAATAATTAATTCATCTGAATAAATATAAGTGCAGTTACAACTCTTTAAAACTCTGAGTAATTCAAAGTGACTGAGTCTGAGTACTTCAAGGTGCTGCAGCAGGGCAGCTACCCATGAATGGGTTATCCGTTCTTCTGGAGGGGCTACATTGTTCAAAACGCAACTGGCTTCCTTAATCCCTCTTTGCTGTTTGAAATCAGTGATGAAACACAAAAGTACTCTGAGAAACAACTACAAACTGAAGGACAATCCTTCTCCATGTATTTCCATCTAGATTTTACTCAGTATTGCATTCTTGGCTAAGTGACAAACTTATAGAATAGTTCCAGTTGGAAGACATCTACAAAGATCATCTAGTCCAGCTGCCTGACCACTTCAGGGATGACCAAAAGTTAAAGCAAATTATTAAGGGCATTGTCCAAATTCCTTTTAAACACTGATAGGCTTGTGACATCAACCACCTCTCTAGGAAGCTTGTTCCAGTGTTTGACCACCCTTGCGGTAAAGAAATGTTTCCTAATGTCTGGTCTAAACCTCCCCTGGCACAGCTTTGAACCATTCCCACATGTCCTATCACTGGATCCCAGAGAGATCAGAACCTCTGTCTCCACTTCCCCTTCTCAGTAAGCTGTAGAGAGCAATGAGGTTGCCCCTCAGCCTTCTTTTCTCCAAGCTAAACAAACCCGAAGTCTGTAGCTGCTCCTCATAGGACATGTCTTCCAGCCCTTTCACCAGTTTTGTTGCCCTCCTCTGGATGCATTCAAGTACCTTAACAACAGACTCTGGCATTTGTTCTTGTTAAATTTCATGCCATTGATGATTGCCCAGTGCTCCAATCTATCTAGATCCCTCTGCAAGGTCTCTTGTCCCTTGAGAGTCAACAGCACCTCCCAGTTTAGTAGCGTCAAATATTAGTCCACTATTAGTCCAAAGACTACTGCAGAGTGCTGTACTCTCCGTACCGTTATGAAGAATAAAGCCCTGGTTCACCACTACAGCTCTAGATTTTATTAACAGTAAAAATAATCATATTTCTGGAGATAAAAACAATGGTATGCATTCATTCACTCACTTTATATTCTCATTTGAAGGGACTTCTGGAAGTTCCACAGTTATCATGCCGTCTAAGTTGGTCTTTCCAATGAAGACTGGCTTGGTGCGAAGCACGTCTGGTGCAGTCTTTGCTGTCACTCTGTGCTGAAGACCCCCAGCACTATTCCCTCTGTTTGTCAGCACAAATGAATATGATGTCTCTGGCTTCAAGTTAGTGATCAGCTTTTGAGTAGCACGTCCATCAACCTCCACCACCATTTTCCCATCATCATAAAGGATCTAAGTTAATATACAAATTGAAGGTGGTTTTGGTTACTAAGAGAAGGAAAGTGATAGTAACACTGAATTCAGGAATGAATCTTAGCTATAAATTTAAAATGAAAGTTACTGGGGCATTTTAGGCTGTAAGATAGTACTGAATTCACTACTGCAATTAAACTTCTCACTTTCAGGGGGGAAAAAGAAATACATTAATTTAGAGCAGCGTCAGCACTCCTAAAATTCAATTCCACTTATTCAAATTCAGTAGTTCCGTCTGAATTTGACAGCATTTACATCAAGGCACACTTGTTGTTAAAGGTACATTGACTTTTTCATTCACACTCCTTATACAGAAAGGTTTTTGCAACACTTAGTTCATAAAATACTGCTCTTTGCTCGCCACTGCCTGAGATGACACAAGTGTTGAAGAATGATTCAGAAGAAATGCCAGCCAGAGTGCAGGTTACACTGAGTCTCTCTATCTGGCTAATGTGGAGTAAAAGAGTTGTAATGAAAAAATGTGTTGTTTTAAACATGAGGAGAGAAAAACCAAAATGGTACTCAGTTACAGTTACTACAGAAATGACTAAAAAAAAGAAGAAAGTTATTTTTTCCTTTCACTGTTTCCTCTAAAATACACAAATTAGCAAGGTGTTCATACCATGCCTAATAACCTGTACGAGCCTGACTTGGAAATACTGCCACAACAGTGGAAAACTCATCTTGCAAAATGACTGAATTTAACAGCTTGGGTCAGTATTGCTGATTAGTTTGCATTCTTAAATACAGCAATACCAAAAAAAATCCACATGTTCAGTAAGCCACTTAACCAGGTGAAAGATATCCTCTAGTTTCTGTATTTTCTCTTGTACAAATGGAAGGTAACTTACTTTGAAAGGCAAGGCTGAATTGTAATTTTCTGGAATTTCCCAGGACAGCAAAACAGAAGTCTTCATTACTGCTTTAACATGAAAATTTTTTGCAAACACTGCTGGAAAGAAAGAAACAATGTATATAAACAACATCTTGGAGCTTAGATCTTGTCATATTTCCACTGCTACTTGGGAGTATTAGCTTTCCATTTAGGTCAAAACCAAGAAGGATTCAGTTCTCCTACCTGTTTGCTCATATTTAAACATCACATTTTAACTCATTCTCACTCTTATCTAGTGACAACCCAACACGTACATTTTCCTTACCTGAAAAAATTGTGATGATGTTAGCCAGAACTTGCTTGGCAAGGGACAACTGAATTCTAAGGCATCCAAAACATATTAAGATTTACATACTTTACCTTTTGTTTTTGATGAACCTATTTTTATGAATGGGCCGGTCAGTTTTATTTACAGCTTCAAAAACACTGATATCCAAAGACCGATACTCCTTTAAAGGGCAACGCCATAAGCAGACAAATCCTACCTTGATCCACGGGTAGTGTCCTGAACTGGACACTTGGACTATATGGACCAGGCCCTTTGCTTGTGTGGGCACGTACTTTTACATCATATGTGGTATCTGGTTTTAAGCCAGAAAGTGTCATAGTGGTATCAGCAGGAACAACAGGGAGTTCAACTGGCTGGTAAGCAACATTGATATCTCTGTACAAGATGGTATATTTGGTGATAATGCCATTTCTCTCTGCCAAGAGTGGCATCTGCCAAGTTAATTGAACTGATGTAGAAGTAGAGCTTTCCGAGTGGAGATTTTGGGGAAATCCACTGGGTACCTCTTCAGGAACAGAAATCTCTTTAACCATCTCCTCCCCAAAGCCCACTTTATTTCTAGCTGAGAGCCTGAAGACGTAAGAAGCTCCTTTGTGAATGTCTGTGGCTGTGAAGTGATCTTCTTTCTCTGAGAACTCCATGGTCGTAAATGTATCCACGTCTTTGCGACCAAACTTCAGGCGATAACCCTGCAGCGGGCCAAAAGTGTCCACAGGAGGGTGCCACTGAATTAGAGCCGTGTTCATCTGTGTGTGGCTAATCACAAGCCGAGGTTTGCCTGGAACTGTAGCACAATGTTATTTAAAGATGATAAATACAAACAGAATTGCATGTACAATTCTCGAGGCTAGTTTTAGCAGGAATAGGGATAAATTTTCTTTTCCCTCATTCTTAGTTCCACAAATTACTGTCTTACAGCAGAAATAATGTCTGCCTCCTGCACTATTGAGTCATATAGTGTAAGCAACTACGATAGTAAAGCCATTTACTGTTTGTTGTCCTCTTCCCTTACCATTATTTCTAAATACAGAGAACATTCAGAGGCACAGGACTTAGGAACACAAGTCAAGAAGTAAAACTTCAAACAGACATCTTATGAATGGTTCTGTCTCACTTACAAATCCTTGCTTGCAAAAAAAGAGTATTGTCATAAGCATTCATTAATTTAATCCAAGGCACATTTCTGCCATTCCTGCAAATGGAAAAATAATTAATGATAATAGTAGTAGTAGTAGTAGTACTAGTAGTGATAATAATAATGGAGCAATTACAAATTTCTAGATGTGTCTAATAGAACTTCTCCCATTGATAGTTAAAATGTGGTAGAACGGGAGTCAGACCAACCTAGTCACCAACAAACATTACTACATATGACAGAACCCTATCATTCCACTTTCCATACAGAAATCACCTCCAGCATGGGCTGTTTCAGCTTGGAGCAGTAGCACAGTTTGGAATATAATTTCTTGATTGCCCTGGATTATCACATATGCTTTAGTTTCCAGCATGGTCTTTGGGCACATGAACTGGATTTCTTTTGAAAAAGACTAAATTGGAAGCACTTAATCTGCACACCAGATACACTAAATCCTTAATTGGGACCTATTGGTCCAAACTGATGATTTGTCTTTCACAGAAGTTCAGACTGTAAGTGTGGTGACAACATTTGCTCTAGAGCATCAAATCAGCCCTAACTGAGGGCTTATATGGCGTACATCTTTGAAATCCCAATGTCAATTGCTCTCATTTGCTGTTTCTATTTAATTTCTATATTGATTTTTATTTATTAATTCATTCATATTCATTTATATACATATAGATTTCATTTATATTTTTCACTAATATGTCTGCTTCAAAATAGTCTGTTTCTGTTACAATGACTTATTTGATAACGAAGCATATCCATAACTATTTAGAAATTTGGTGTTTGTTGTGTACTAATGCCTGACAGGTCAAGAGACTAGAATAGCCTTGGGAGTAGCGGTGCCATGATAACATAGTCTTCCATGAAGACTAATTAGTTCCATCCGCATTCAAAGCCTTCCCACGTGAATGTAACTGCTGCACTGTGAGCTCTGGTTCCTGTATTTAAACACTTCAATGGATTTTATTACTTATCTTCAGTTCTCAGGCACCCAGCAAATCAGATTCTTATTGTCAGAAGTTCTGACTACCATTCCATAATGAATTAAGAATAAAGAGGCAGGAATGGCATGGCTTGAATAAAATTCTGCATTTAATAAGGTCTTTCTTCATCATGTCTGTCGTAAGTCGTGACATTGCTTCTAACTGCATAAGAATTATAGCTAATTTTTATATAAATTCTCCAAATAGCCTGCCTTTTAAATGTCTAGTTCACCTGCGAGTATTATTACCGGGAATTTTTGAAGTTTTTTCCCACACTTTCGCTGGATAAATAATATCTCTCCGACTAGTTCTGACTTCTCCTCATTGATTACTACAAGCCTTTAAGGAACAAAGAAAAGGGTGTGAAGGCCTTTTGCAGGCCATATTTTTCTCTACATTATAACTATTATGTAAACCAATAGAGCATATGAAAGAGAGGAAGAGTCCACACAAATAGAATAATACCTCCTTCAGCTTTCTAGAGGAGAAACTGCTGGAAGGTGTCATTATTTTTGTGATAAATTGCTTTTTTTTTCTTGTGGCAGACCTCACAGTTAGAACTATTTTTTAACCTTTGTAGCAAATATAGAGAAAGAAAGAAAGAAATTACTACTTGCTCTTTATCAGAACAGGGGAACTAATAAAGCTTATTTATCCAATAAAACACCCTATGATTAAAATGGTAAATAACAGCAGTCACTTTTTTATTTTTAATATGAAGCCTATCTGATTTTGCGAAGTGTATGAATTTCCTTTTTCTTAACAACGATTGATAGAGAAAGAAAATATTTTTTTTTCCTCTCTCTTTTTGTTTCCAGATAGCTTTCAGTTCACATTTTCTTTTGGTATGATCACTTGTGAATATTACAGTCTTGTGGGACAAATGGCAGGATTCTGTGCAGTCCTATATACAGTAGCGTCATAGACTATCTCTATCTAGAAACTTCTGATAATCATATGTGAATTCTCCATGAGCCCAAATGAAGTGAAATTGCCCATGGAAAAATATATTCTCTGATCTAGTGAAGTCCACCTCCACTACTACACAACCAGATGTCCCTCACACACTCCTTCGCAACAGTCATTACACCAAACAGTTGTAATGGTATGCCATTACTAGCAGAAGCTCATGCAAACTGCCTTGGCCAAATTACCTGAAGTAATTTGTTTCTGTTAGCTGCTACACAGCACACCACTGTCTTAATGTAAACTTTCCCCTCTTAGCTGAAACCTGTATTTCAAGACTGCTGTCCAGCACAGACAGTAAATTCCAAACAATGGACAAGCTGTTTTCCTATGAGATTCTTCAACTACTACGACCCAGAAATTAAAGGTATGATTAAATTCTCCATAAAAATTGTATGATATCACTGACTAGTATGTCTTAATTTTTATCAAGGTCTTGTTAATCAATCCCATATTTTGTAACTTCTGCCCCAAGTAATTAAAAATTTTTGAATACTTTGACTTTGAAATGTTCAGTAACATTTTTTCTTCCATCTGATTTCAAAAACCAGGAAAGAAAACTGAATATAAGACAGAAACACACCCTTGAATGAAAATATTAACTGCATTCAGTGACTTCACTAATAACTGCAGTTACCGTACTGTAGGCTCACTTACATTTGGTGAATCTTTCCCATCTAAAAATGTAAATGATGCTTTTATATCACTAACTGGACACAGCTGAATAGTTACTTATCATCTGAATAACTTAGGAATAGTAAGCTTCTCCAATAAACATTTAGGTCTTTATTCTCCTTTCATATCTCTAATGGATATAAACTCACTCATTCCAGTACAACTGCACCTGACTTAAACCTTTAAAAATTAGACTAGAAAGTCAGATTCTTCATTTGCTTTATTGTATTGTCTGAATAGCACCTTTTTAGGAAAAAAAAAATCAAATGGAAATTCTCAGGGAATAGAAGGGTGAATTTCAGACCTACAAGACCCTGCTATTAATGCATCATTCACCTGTCTGATGTATTCTCATAGGAAGACAGTGAGCTGGAAACTCTTGGTACTGACTATATTTATTGTCTCCTTTTTCAAAAACCTGCGTACTAATTTTCCTTACAGAAAGAGCTCAAGCACAGCAAGCTGTAACAGCAAGTGAAGAGTTGTTCATACAACCTGGAATGTATGAAGGAGCAAGATGGTAACTAGCTGTTATCCTGGAGAACAGGAACACACATTACTTGTCCACAGGTTGAAGCGAACAGCAAAAACAGTGTAATACCTATTACATTTACAGGCATGCCTCTGATTCTCAATCGCTCTTCAGTCACTTGGTTTTATAGGAAACAGGATTTAAGTTTTGCAAGCAGGTTTGCACAGCCTATGTTTACGTCTAGAAACGAACCAAATCATAATCTATATAATTGTGTTTATTTAAACTGGGACCTGAACTTTAAAAATAATAACAAATCAAGTGTCTTTTTTCTTATATCAAGTTCAAATGCAAGCAAGAAGTATGTATCACTTTTTTTCCCTGACCATGAGAATTCAGGAAAGATGAGTTCAGCATCAGTCAAGACTAATGACTACAAGGTACTCTAAAACCTGAAATGAAACTATATGACTTATCTAGCCACCAAAAGAGAGATTTTTTCAAAGGAAGCTGATGAGGCAAGGGTATAGATGTTTCTCATATTAGTACAAGATGTGCTTTACATTCAGTGATTGTTTTAAAAACTAAGACAGTCAGTATGAATATAAATACATATGCCTTTTGGACTTTATATATTAGCATAAATGATACATTGTTATTAAGAGAGCTTGTAACAATGCTACAAAGGTTTACATGTGATTGTAATAGAATATCCTTAATAGCTACACTAGAAACCCCAGAAATAGAACTAGAATCCCCAGGCTGTTAACACCTGTAGGTGAACACCACACTAAGGCTGTGGTGGTATCATTTGGTTAAGCTGTGCCACAGTGAACCATATAAATTTGAAAAACTTATTCCTCATCTAAAAGCAATTCAGATCGCCCCATCAGTGCTAACTGAATTTGCTGAACTGGTGATGTGGTCAGATACCCACCATCTGGTAGCACCTGTGATCAAATGCAAACTCAACACAGTGGCATGGTGTATATTTTGCCCCAGTTTATGCCTCAAATTGCCACTGAAGTAATAGGCATTTCAGGGTTTCACAGGCTGGACTTTCTTTCAGTTTTCTAATTCTCTGCTTTAATAATCACATTCTTCTGAGATAAGCTGTGACTGTCATACAGCTAGGTTATTTCAATGTTCTTACTGACAGGCGGCAGCATTGCTGCTCTCACAAAGATCAGAAAAGCCCTTCACAAGCTCTTTTCTTCTATTTTTACCTCTCCAAGATGACACCAATCAGAATGGAACTGCTACTAGAAAGTATAGAGTTAAGTATTGCATTTTGGCCGTATCTTGAACTGAGAAAGGAACAAAGAGGGACACAGTTCTGTTTTTATCTAAATAAATGAAGGGCCAAATAATGAAGCAGAAAAACCTCTGTCCTATAAACACTTTTTACACAAGAGGAGACTTCCAAATAGTAGAAGTAAAACACTAGCAGGAGAAGTCAAAGGATTTATTCAGCGATTGACGCATATGTGAGTATTACCTGCACCAGTAGTAGATATGAGTTTGGGCTTGCTGCGTGCTCCATCACCTTTTGTTGTATAGGCTGTCACAGTGAAGGAGTATGTAGTTTCAGGCTGAAGCCCAGAAATTATCATTTCCTAAGATGAAAAAACACAAGAACAATTTATTAAAAATAGATTGTTTTCCAGGAGAGCATGGAATCCTTCAGACAACCCCTATATATTACATACAATGCACGTGCTTTTCTGCTACTGGCAGTGATAGCAAGCATTTGAGAGCACCAACGGACTGTTCTGTGTGAAATACTTCACAATGCAAGATGTTTCACTCACTTAAGCAATAAAAGACAGCACACTTCTAAATAGCATGCCTCAGGCAGTTTAAGGCACAAGGCCAAAGGCTTAGTGGTGTGAACAGTGAATAAAGTCTTCTGAAATACCTTGCCTGAGGAATACTACTGATATTGTGAAATGCACGCGTACGTAGATATGAGAAACTCTGTTTACCTTAATCATTTACAGGACATCACTGATATAGTTATAAAATGCCTAGTAAGTGTTGCATTTGTATCCACACTTTGTAAGTAATGATGGCCTAGCTGAACAAGAAAGCCTTGTTACTTTCATAACACTTTCATTGCAACCGGTGTCGCTGGTTGGATTGTGCATCTAAATATCCCAAAGTACTTCAGAAACGACTCACTCTTCAGGTCTAAAAGAACTACCTAAAACACCATTAAAAATCTTGTCAGAGAACAAATCTGGTGGCCCTCAAACAAACGACAACAACTGAAAAACAAGTAGCTCTTCATCTAGTACAAGTGAACGGGAGCAAGATCAAACGGTGAGTGTCAAAGCAAGGGGAATCTTTTTAGCACATGTGCCTGCACGTACATGTAAAGACACACAGAAGATGGTGAAGGGCCAGCCACCTGAAATGAAATAAACTTACATCATGCTATAAGGGCAGCCAGAGGAATTTAAGCCTTGACACTTATGATATAAATAAATTTTACAGGCAAATATAAAAGGACAGTATTTGGAGGCAACTGACTGGCCCAAAGTTCCCGAGTCGTCAGTTTCCAGTCTGTAACTACTGGACTACTCCTTCACGTTTTCACGTGTCTGAATGGATTTACACTAAATTACACTGCTGCCAGAGAGACAAGATATTTATGTGTCTAGAATAAATAGCAAATGTGCAATCACACAGCCCTCGGATGCAATGACCATAAAAGTTAATATAAAAATGATGGGTCAGACTATCCAGAGTAAATGGATTTTTCAAGATAGTGGGTATGAGCTTAGTACAGATGTGATTAGAATTCAGCATTGTATTTACAATCAGTTATTAGCAATATAAATAACAAGGTAATGGTCAGAATAAGTGGGCAAAATAGTTCAAATAAAATAAAAACACATTAAAAAAACTACAAAAATCAAACCCTCCTTAGACTCTGTCTCAGAATTGAATTGACCCTCACTGCCAAAATCTGTAAGACAGACTGTTCCTCTTTCATGAGGAAACTGTACCTGATATTAACAGCAAAAAAATTGTAAAAGGAAAAAAAAAAAGCTGTACTTTTAAACAGTGATGAAGATATTAGCCTCATCTAAACCAAACAGTACTTCATGGTGTAAGAGATATCACTGTTGTTTAGAAGTGTGATTTGGATACAGCAAACACTATTACTCAGGCATAAACACTGCAGGTCATTTGACTTTCCTGATAGCATACAAAATACATTTATCAAATTACCAAAAAGAAAGCACAACTGACTTCAACTTTCAGCTACACAAAACACTTTAACCTTAAAATGAATACAGAAATATCTGACTATTGCTAAGCAACTCTGAACCACTTTTATTTCTCCAACCCCTTTTTGTAAAGAGGACACTGTGAGGCAAAGTTAGTGACAGCCATCAAAAAGAAGAAAACACAAACCAGTTCTGTACATTTTGGCATCATGCTAAACCCCAGAACAAGCAAGCAACAGTAACCCCCACTTTCCACGGGAAAATTAAAAAAAAGAAAGAAAAAGAAGTGCCATAACAGAAAAACCTTGATGTTAGGAGCATGCGTTTGTGCAAATGACAAAAAAAATAAAAGACAACTGAAGAAAACTCAAAAATATAAAAGGAGGCTACAAGCAAACAAGCAAAAAGAAAAAAAAAATCCCAAACCCAACACACACTGTTTGTCTGGCCAGTCAAAAACTACTCACATGTTCAGTAGTATCATCATATTCCCACTGATTGAGAGTAAAGAATGTTGGAAGGAAAAACAAAAGAAATGAAGAGATTTGTAGCCTGGTTGAGGTAATGTTTTCTTCTTAATAGTAAAATAAATATGAATGATGTCTGGAAAAATCATGTACAATTTGAATTAATCATGTAGAATGACGTAGAATTTGGTTCATGAAATCAGGCCAGGCATTTTTAATTCCATTTCTGCTCTCCCTAAAAAACAGCCACTTCTCTTTCCTTGAGAGATGAAGGAAGTGATGAATACTCTTGTACCATGTAGTAATATTTTATAATAGATCGTACTAGTTAAAGCTACCAAGGCAGAATTCAAGCCCACCTGGTTTACTTAATCATGTTACTAAGCTATATGCTTGAGTTTCCTAAATGAATTCAATGACTTATTTAAATTAATAGCAGGATCTTTCAGTCTTGAAACCTAACCACACTGATCTTTTACCATCAAGGTCTTCATACTTGCACAAGCCCCGATCACATGTATCACAGAAGCATGATAGGCAGGAAGGTGTGGCAGGAGGAGAAAGGAGGTGACTATCTAGAGTGAACCAATAGCAAACAGGCAGGTCAAATTCTAACTTGGCAAAAAAAGAAATATGATTTTTGCCTTTATGATATTTTGGGTCCAACATCTCATCTAGTCTCCCGTTTATGACCTTCCAGTGTTTAAAATTATTTTAAACTACTACCACACAAAGGCTGAAAGGGAAAAATCTGTGCAAAAAAAGGGGAGAACCAAAGTGCAGCAGCATCTCCTTTTCCATCTCCTCTCCCTTTTCCCTTTCCCTTTCCACCTCCTCATCTGTTTCCATCTCTCCCTGCACTGAATTTAAGCTGTAAGTACACCATGTTTTGCAAAATAGGTAAGTGCATAGAGACAGATAGACAGACTGGTAGCTAAAACTGCAACAAAGACCTCCAAGGACAGAGACAATACTTTGAGAACAGGATCATCAGCAAAACGCAGTTGTAGCAGACCTGTTCTCAAAAAAGGTATCTGCAGAGCTGAAATTTAGAAGTAAGACTGGAAGACAAAACAAAAGAAGGTAAAAACCATTTATTTATTCACATAAAATGCTTAAGAGGCAAATTTAACTCTTTACTTTATGCTAGGTTGATTATTTCTTATATTTCCAGTCATTCCAGTCATAAATTGAGAGCTGGCAGTGAGAGGTGTGTACTTGATAATAGTTTCAAAGTAGGGTGATTCCTTCGGCCCCAGGAGCTTTGGGAATCTTCAGTTTTACAGAGCATTAGTGTATCCCAATCAGTAAAATCCTGTTTTTAAAAGCTTTTTAAACTTGATGTGATCGGGCTTTTGTTTTCATTATGTCTCATAATTTATAAAACAGATGCAAAATTTTGCAATATAAGTAGCCCCATATATATTTAAATTAAGCTCCTCATTTTATTGCACTGTTATTGATATGAGTAATGACAAGTATAAATACCTTGGTGATTTCTAAAGTTGCACTAATAAATTCATTTCCTGTGAAATGTGTGGTGAGGTCGATACATGCTAATGACAGAAACACTGTAATAATGGGCTAACACAGACTTTTAATGATTCTAGGTACTCCACTAAAACAAAGAAATATCGGGTGGGTGGATCAGGCAGTGCACAGTTTGCTACATTGACTGTGACCTGGCTCAGATCTCCCTGATGCTTTAACACTTCAGAGCATAGGTATAGGTTGAAGTCTCCAGGTTTAAGGGAGCCAGCAGAATGACACAGCTTAGCATTTACTTGCACACCTATACAGAAAAGGATGCCCGAGTCTGGCCCAAGAACCTTAAAATGTAAGCATTCTGAAAAAAAGTTTTTAAAATAGAGATAAAAAATGTTAGCTGGTAGGCTGAAATATAGAACGGGGAAAAAAAAGGCAGTTCTGGATAGCTCTCTGGTACACTAAATGTTTTCACTGTGACCTAGAAAAGAACATAAAATGCCTTATTTACCTGTGCATCAGCGAGCATGATGTCCTTCAGCGTGGGCTGACCCTTTGGCTCTCCATTTTCCATCCTCACATAGTGGACCTGGTATCCTCGGATCTGACCATGCTGCTTATTGGGTACAGGTGAGCGCCATGACACTTTAACAGCAGTAGAGTTGACAGCCTCTACCTCGACTTTGCGAGGAGGACCACTAGGAACTGGAACAACATCATTGGACAGAAGAGAATTACAGGCACCTGTCCCACCCATGTCTTTTGCTTTATTTTTCAAAAGGGCAGACTCACTATGTTTTCTTTGAAGAATACAAATTGTTCAACAAATGAAAATGCTCAACCAATCTGCTCTACCTCTCGGTGAAAAGATCAAAAAACATGACTGATGCAAAAAATGGAAGAAAAAAGAGTATTAGAGAAATAGAAAAACATGTAAAAATGTACAAAAGCCAAGGAAGATGCTTTGAGATTCAAAGCATTATAGTACAAAGAGATATTTTAATCATTGAAATAATAGTAATACTACTAATAAAACCACAAAAGATTTTAAAAAAATTCCCTTATTTGTGTTTGCTAAGTTCTTTGTTTCATTTTTTTTTTCAGTAGTATAAAAAGGAGGCTGATAATAGGGCTGTCTTCTGTCACTTTCAAGCATGGAAGAAAACAAAATGTGTGGAGCATCAGTTTTCCAAGATCAAAAACAAAACAAGAAAAAAAAACAACCCAAGAAAACCCAAATCAAAAAGCACAACATGGAACAAGAAAGCAGTTAAAAAAAAAACCACAAGAACCAAAAACCAAAACCTGAAAAAAAGTTCATAGACATAAGTGTTTAAAAATAACAATGACTGTAAAATCAAGGAAAAGGCAGAAAGATTTTCCCCTGAAAGTTATTTTTATTGAGAGTTATTTTTATGTTAAAGAAGGAGCAAGAAGGATATGTACGGGCTCAAATGGACAGCAGATTCACGTCACTCACAAAAAGGTACTTTCTGTTAAAAAAAATTAAAATACCAAATATAAAAATGGTGTAGAAAGGACAAGTCTTTGATTAAAAAAACTCAAAAGGTGATAATATCTGTGATTTGGGAAAAAAGAGGAGCAGAAAAAAATATTGTTAGGCTATACAAAAGACAGCAGATCGACAGAGAGTCATAGAGGCGCAAACTGATGTAGTGGGGGCAACATACCATCTTCATCTGTCCGAATCAATACTGCTAAGCTCTCTGGGCCAGGTCCAACATCAGTGTGGGCAGTCACAGAGATCCGGTACTCAGTCCATTTTTCCAGCTGTTCCAAAAGGTATTGGGTACTGTCCGAGGAAATTCCCAAAATTTCATGGGGCTTGACATCTTCTCCATCAATCCCAATGTACTTGATGGAGTATTCAGTGATAATGCCGTTCTGTTTTTCCACCGGTGGAGGTTTCCAACTTACCAAAATGCTAGTGGAGCTGGGGCTTGTGCAACTAATGTCTTGAGGAGGAGCTGATGGCTCTAATTTCAGTAGTGGGTTAAAGGAGGATTTGAGTGAAAGGATAGGAGTGATTGAAAAAAATGAACAAAAGAAAAAATAAAAATAAATAAAAGACAACCAAATGAAAATAAAAAACAAACCAAAAAAAAGTAGAAACTTAAAAAAGCAAAACGTCAGATAATCATATGCACCTTGGCTTATTAACATGAGGAAACTGAAAATGAATAGACCAACTAAATGGTGAAAAAGGATGTAGGGGATACACATGAAAATGAAACCTCAAAATAATATTACCTACCTGTAATTAAAATTCTTCTTGAAATAAAACAAAAACGTGACACTTCTATGACTACTGATCTATCCTTATAATCATAGCAATTAGTGCAAGTAACAATAGTTTAAATGACATAAGACGTATTTACTTAAAAATTTGGACATATCCCCTTCAAGTGTGTTTACTCTGAGAAAAAATTCTCTTTTTACAGAACTCCTAAAAACTTGCAATAATTGCTAGAAATTGCTCCACAAATTGCCATTTTTGTAGCCTCCCCACTCTAATAAACAAATTATTATTTTTTCAGTTTTGTTTTTTTTTTTTTTTATAACTGAGTCTGCCTGGCACAAGTCAACCGCAAATTACATTTAAATGGAAAGTGTTTACTGAAACATTTATTGTAGCCAACATAGTAAGAGCATGCAGTCAACAGAAGACGAAGAAAGTCTTAGTCTTAGGTAGAAAGATTTACCTACCAGGAAAAAGTGACAGGCTTGTTGATTCTGACTGTAACTTGTACTTACCCTAGATCAGCTGTCAGTTTTATTTTTTTAACTCCTCTCGGAGACACCTTTGCTAGCAAAGAATTAAATCCTACCAGTAATGTAGGTAACTTCTATAGGGAAAAAAAAAAATAATCTACCCCCACACAACGTGTCAAGAAAGCGGGTATTCATTTTACAAAGAGAGTTCACAAACTCAGCACATCAGAACGGTGAGAGATTCTGACTTTGTTTCATCTCTTGTCACCAGCACCAATCTTCCAGAGCAGAAGTGTTCACCTTTACTGATTTTTACTTGAAGGAGTCTGTTAGCATATTTACCTTTTCCAGGCTCCAGAGCATTTAAGCATCTATGTCATTCCATTGCTTTCAGTGAGGCAATTCAAGTACTGAAAGTTAGGTATGCATTTATGTGCTTAAATGCACTTTGACTTAGCAAAGTCTATGCTTACTAACTGAGATCATTCAGAGCACCAAAAAAGGAGCCATAGTTCAAATTCACTGGCAGAAGTAGTGGACGTTGACTTCTTTCCTATTTCTGCCTTCTCTCTTGTGAAGAAAACACAAATTTGGCATGTAAGATCTTTATGGTGCCTTTGTGGTGTTTTTTGGGGTTTTTTTTTGTTTTGTTTTGTTTTGTTTTTTTTTTTTTTTTNGTTTTGTTTTTTTTTTTTTTGTCTAGTGTCTAGTGTCTAGTTTTCTTCCATTTCTTAAAGGAAAAAAGAAACACATGGATTTCTGGTACTTATACCAGGCACATCAAACAAAATTTAAGCAACAGAGAAGGCCTAGGACCCTGCTGTGACCTATTGCATTTACACATGTATCTTTTGGTTCCCTACGGCTCTTCTACAGGGATCAATGGCTTTTTACTCAGTATGGTACACTGCTCTTCTGAAGGGAAAACAGGAGGGAATGTACCAGCATTTCAAGTAACTAGAGGAGGTGGATGGGGGGGACAGACGAGAATTATCACATTTGGGTGGATTTTTTTAGGCTAATTCAGTAATCAAGTACTCAAAACATGTTGGTCCCCTTCTACCATCGACTTGTGCAGGAAGTAAAATACAAGTAAAATGTTCCTTAAGGATCTTATATGTAAAGAAATAAATCCCTGTAGCATCTTCCTCTGAAACCAAGATGAAAGGCAATAGTGTATTCTCGTGAATATTGCTAATAAAGTCATAGAAGTTTATTAATTTTTAATCCATTATACTCTGGAAATGCAAAATATTGCATTTATGTAACTAAGAATAATCTTTAGGCTACTTGTGTAACCAGTTTTATTAATGCATAGACTTTTTTCTTAAAATACACAATCTTTGCAAAAAAGACTTTGTAATCTTTTCAGCAGATAATCAGGGTCTGCCCACTGAAATCAATTGGATTTTCCTACCATCTGAAGACATAAGGCTGAAAAAAGCATAACATGTTCTTATATTCAAGAAGGGGAAAATGGCAATGTGCTTATATATGGAACATGCAACCTTGGCCCCTAGATGTTTATTTCGTATGCACAGTCTAAGCAACATTCACCCCATATAAGAGAATGACCTTGCTAAATAGCTGAAATGGCTCCCAGAATGAAGAAATACCTTTTTCTTCACCAAATTACTGATTCTGGACTACTAAAACTAAAAGGTGCCTTGCCGCTCTTGCTAAAACTAGCCTTGTGTTATATAATCGTCTTTTGTGCTTACTCCAAATGCCTTAGAAACGCTTCAGAAGCACATTTAGCTTTGGTTAAAGGTCTGCAGCACTGTATCACCAGTCACATTAATTACTATTAATACAGAACACTAACAAAGAATGATGGTGTAATCACATCTGTCATGACTGTAAATTAAAAAGTTTCATGTCAATTGAGAATCAGAATTTTCCTTTTTGAATAACATTATTTTGAGAAAAGGCCATTTAATTTAAAACAAATAGAAATAGAATTGCGCTACATTTTGAAATTACACAGTGTAATGCAAACTGTCAGGAAAGCATAACTTATCAGGCAAGAGTAGCACTTCTGGACATCATCCTTGAATATCTGATTGTTCTAATTAAGTCTTAATTTAAATATTTTAAAATGTATATATAAATCCCTGACAAATTTTTGCATTTCATTTGCAGACAAATGTGATGAGTTTCGTGACATTGTTTCCGTAAGCATACAGCAAGAAAAAATTTTTTCTACTCATGTAAAAAATGACTGAACATCATAAAAAGCCTAGACTAAACAAATCTAACTGAAAACCAGAATGATTACCTACTATAGAGGAAAAGTTATGAGAAAATCTTTGGTACAGTCTGAAATATTCAATCTGACCCGCTCTACAAATTTTTTGTAGTATTTATTGTTATTTTATTTATATTATATTGTTATTATTTATTTGTGTATTTTTTGTACTTCAGGGAGATGCTGCAGGAATCTAGTATTAAAGGACACTGCAGACTGGGCAGGTGGAATTTTACAGGTGGAGGACTGTTATTAATGTGCATCTATTGCATGATAAAACATTTTATCCCTATTATAACATAAAATAAAATACTATTGTGACAGTGTAATAGTGTCTCTTAAGACACTCCTTTACAGAGCTTTTTTCTGAAACTATGTAAGAGCCACTTATATATTAAGTTGATCACAATACACCTATAAAAATACACGTTTTAAGCATTCTTTTGCTATATTAAGCACCATGAATGCTGCATTTTTATCATTCTGCGTTATTCTCTGTTGCTGCTTCTCTGGGCTACTGAGATTAATCTCTTTGAGAAATACAAGACAAGGGAATAAAGCTAGCAAGGAATGACACCTACTTGACTGCATGGTTCTTGCTGAGATTTCTGCTGTCGAAGCACCCAGGCCTTGCGGAGAACGTGCAGCTAGACGGAACAAGTACAGGCTGTTTGGCCTTAAGCCTTGAAGCCGATAAGATGTAGTAGGTTCTGTGGAAACCCGTTGCTAAAGGTAGGTAATAACAGGATGTCTTGATTAATATTCAGAGACTCTGAATTCCCTACGTTGCCTATAGAAGAAATGCTTTTATGCTCTGGTGATAACCCCACTGAGAAAAATTTGAATTCAAGAAAATAAATCAGAACAAAACCAAACTAAACCAAAACAAAAATGAATACATTACTTTCGACAAACACACATTAAGGAACGGTATTTTTTAAAGTCGACAGCTTAATGGGTGAAACTCAGAGCCAGAAATATTGCTTGACTGTTTGAGGACCTAATAGCTGTGTACAAAGTGTAAAAAGCTTTTCAGACAATAACACATGAACAAAGCCTTACCTACAGTTACCTCTTATGACAGCGAACTACAGGGTTTTATAATGTGCGTAATCTTGGGTTCAACCCTGTAGTTAAATTTGTGTTCAAATTATTAAGAAGCAAATTCTTTCAAAGGGTAACTTACTAAGCAGGGGCCTGGATCCTATTTGGAGGTGAAATAGGGATCTGGTGCCCTTCCACAAAATAAGCTTATGCATTCACAGTATATGTGTGAAGCTACCATAAACATAAGCTCAGCTGAAGCATCAGCAATGAGTTGATGAAGCAGGAGAAATCAATGAGGCTGACACTCTCCTGCTGCCTTCTGAGACAACTGGCTTCTTTCTTTTGTCTGGGACACCTGGCAGTATCACATGGTTTCTATATCAGAAGAACAGTTTATTCTAAAGTCTACGGTACCAACATCGCAGAAGCCCTCAAACTGAAAATTCTTTAAGAAATAATAGTACAGAAAAAGTCCACAGCAGGCTTTTATCTTTAGAAAAAAAGCGTATTTTCTTCTCAAATATTATTGAAAGATTAGAGAAGCTTGAGAACTCTCTTACACGGTGGCAAAGAGAAACAAAAATTCTCTAAGGCTGAAAATAGACTTCAAAGTCCAAGTATAAGTGCAAAAAATCTTAATGAGTCTGTAACATGCCCCAAAACACTTCTACTTCCAAGCATTTGTAGAGGAACAGGCTTGGAGAGACATGATCAATGTCTGAAACTGAATGCAACTTCTGCAGACGACTGATTGCAAACAACAGCAAAGTTCCACTGGCTGGTAACCATCAACAGCTTTTTCTGGTGTTCACACGCTCTTAGCCTATCGTTAGGCTGACTGCTGGGTTTAACAAACTGCTAAACATCAAGGCATTTGTACTAAAGAAAGTTACTAATCCATCAATTTTAAATCATTGCAGCATTTTATGTCTGACTCGTTAAGAAGTATTTAAAAGATGCATACTCTTTTTACTTACCTCCTCCCCGTGCTCCCCATCTTTGTAAACCAGTTCATAACTGGAAATGGTATCAGAGCGTGGAGGTGTCCAGGAAAGTAGTATGCTCGTTTCAGACTCAGGTTCTGCTTTGAAGTTCAATGGCTGACCAGGCACTACAGAAAAAGTTGAGCGGTGTTCCTAATTGTTTATTTGGCTAGTTCAACACTTATCTTTCAAACCTTTTAAACTATTATCTCAATATTTCACAGAATATTACTTTTATTGAACTTACTGAACTTAAACAAATCAATTAACGGTACTATGAAATAAATTAATCTGAGCTCAGAAAAAGAATGATATATTTAATTGACACATTAAAAATTACCAAGGAGTTCAAATAAATGCTTTGCAGTGTAAATAATGCACACAGAACTGAAATGCAATTGAACAGAAGGCTGGTGATGAATAACGGAAATCTAACAACCTATGTGTGAAATGGTGAATATATACACGTATGTATGTGTGTGTATATGGGGAAATGCTATTACTACATAAGATGGGCTGGAGTAATCAAGAAGAAAGTGTTAAAACCATTACACGCATTTCCAAATCTGAAAATGGTTTGCTCAGCTCATAAATAACTAAGATACTAAACACATTCTGCTCTTTAAGAAGAGCAAATATTGAATGCTTTTGTAACCTGAGAAAGTTATAATCTACTGAAGAGATCTTCAGTAATGATCTCATTAAGAGACATATTTCTACCCTTCTAAAGACTGGTATTTTTACCAATATAGCTGAATTTCTGATAACAACACCTTCACGTTAAAAGAACTAAAAATGCAACTTTGATTCCACTAGTCAAGAACATTCTCTGTTGATGTGTCTTGTGTGATGGTCACAGAAACTATATAGACTAAATGCTACATTCATTTATTTCTGCGAATCTATAGCAAATAGTAAGGTTGACTGGGAAAAGACAACAAAATATAACTCTGTCATTGGAATTTATACAATAATTTTGACACACAAGTTCTAAAGCATTACTTTCAGTTAACAATGCTGTTGAAAAGGCAATGCTGTTGATAAGGCATGAAACAGTCTTCCACAGCATTTCCAGCTTTTCAAGAATAAAATGTGTGCATTTTTATTTTTTAAGAAAAAAATATGAAATGCACTTCTTAGCACATACTAAGAACAGATGTGACAAGTAGGATGCGACAATAATGACTATTCCACAATTATTTTTCAGGGTAGAATTTTATTATAGCATTACTAACCGCATCCTGGGCTGCATCAAAAGAAGTGTGGCCAGCAGGTCGAGGGAGGTGATTCTGCCCCTTTACTCTGCTCTGGTGAGACCCCACCTGGAGTACTGCATCCAGCTCTGGAGTCCCCAACATAAGAAGGACATGGACCTGCTGGACCGTGTCCAGAGGAGGGCCACGAGGATGATCTGAGGGCTGGAGCACCTCTCCTATGAGAAGAGGCTGAAAGAGTGGGGGCTGTTCAGCCTGGAGAAGAGAAGGCTCTGGGGAGATCTTATTGCGGCCTTCCAGTACCTAAAGGGGGCCTACAGGAGAGCTGGGGAAGGACTTTTTACTAGGGCATGTAGCGATAGGACAAGGGGGAATGGCTTCAAACTGGAAGAGGGCAGGTTTAGATTGAACATTAGGAAGAAGTTTTTCACTTTGAGGGTGGTAAGGCACTGGAACAGGTTGCCCAGAGAGGTTGTTGAGGCCCCATCTCTGGAGGTGTTAAGGCCAGGCTGGACGTGGCCTTGGGCAACCTGGTCTAGTGGGAGGTGTCCCTGCCTATAGCAGGGGGGTTGGAACTCGATGATCTTCAAGGTCCGTTCCAACCTAAATCATTCTATGATTCTATGATTCTATGATTACAAGTATGTTTCTTTAGTATAGTAGAAGACTTAAAAACACCTTGGAGCAAATGGTAAAAATAATTTGTGATTGTAGTTCTTATCTTCCCCAGACTTTCACAGAATGTCACTCTGAGGATAAAACTGCCCTTGTTTACACTGGTGCAGGTATGACATCTAACCCTTAAACAGACAGATAACCTGTCAACATGAGGTGTATATTCAAGCTCCTGTGTGGAGGTTGCAAGTCCCTACCATTCACTTTTTTTTTTTTTTTTTCAGAAACAGGAAAAAATACAGAAAGGAAAGGTGTAGAAGGATATTGCCTATTTCTGATGTAACTAGTGAGGGTGAACAGAAGACCAAGTCTCTTTACGGGAAGAAAAAAAAAAAAAGGAATAATTAGCTATTTTTCTAAAAGATGTCTCGTGTAAAAAGAGACCACTTCCTGAGTACTGCAAAGTGCAAAGTGGAAAAGATCAAAAGAACAGGGAGCAATTACAGGAAATATCAACAAAATATTTTTGACAGAAATACTTCTAATTTTATACTTTTAAGATTGAATGGATTTGAAATTAAGAGGGAGAGGGTGGGATAACTGGATAATTCCTAACTTTGAAATACATTCGAAATACCACTAGATCAAACTTTAACTTGGCAAACCTATAGCATAGTTGTATAAATGAATTTACTAGGTGAACATTACAACTTTTTAGGTTAGCTGCTTCAAAACACTCCTGAGTAACAACCAGACAACAGCTGCAGATTTGCCTCCTGTTGAACATGGCTTAAAGCAGATGTGGAGCCCTACTGCAGGCTTGCCAAAACTTAATAATAAAATCTGGAGTCCAGGCAGCTGGTAGCGTTTAGTTTGCTACAGGTTGTTCCAAATGTATCTCATGAAACCATGGTGGGTACCTGGCTGTAGGCATTTTGTTTGCTTCATCTGACCAAAAGACAAAAACTGGTAAAACTGACCTCTGGAAAAACGATTTGCTTCAATGTGTATCAAACGATAGGGAAAAAATTATTTCAGCAAAGTAACTGAGCAGCATGGTTGGCGTTAAAAAATCACCCTTGCCTGGTCATGGAAGGTCAAACAGCAGCTTATGGTATCATAGAATCATAGAATCATAGAATGGTTTAGGTTGGAAAGGACCTTGAAGATCATCGAGTTCCAACCCCCCTGCTATAGGCAGGGACACCTCCCACTAGACCAGGTTGCCCAAGGATGTATCAGTGCCATGCTATCCATCTTGACATCTCTGTCAGTGACCTGGAGGAGGGGATGGAGGGCATGTGTTCCATGTTTGCAGAGGACATCAAGCTGAGGGAGACCAGTCAACACTTGAGGGCCAGGCGGTTAAAAGGGAGATGGAGATAGGGGAGGAACAGGTCGATGGCTCCCCATGAAGTTCAGCAAGCCCTGTCCCAGCAATGCAGGGCCCTGCAGGGATGCAGGCTGGGGCTGATGGGGCCAGGGAGCAGCTGTGGGGAACGTCCCTGGGCCCTGGCAGGCAGTGAGCTGAGCCAGGGCTAGTTGTGTATCCAGGTTGCAACAAGGGCCAAGAGCACCTGGGGTGGTGTGAGCAGGAGAAGACACCGAGAGCCAGGGGAGGGCAGGGACTGTCTCCACTGCTCAGTGCCTGTCAGACCACGTATGGGTACTGCATCTGGTTTTGGGCCTCAGCAAGGTGGCTCTGTGCTCTGGCCCTGTGAAGGGAGGCTGCAGGACTGGGGATGGTTCAACTGGGAGATGGGACAGCTTTGGGGGCACCCAGCAGCATCCCCAGCACTGATGGGATGGGATGGAGAAGACTCAGCCAGGCTCTTCACAGTGCTTCATGGCAGGAGGGTAAGAGGCAGCAGCACAAGCTGAAACATGAGAGGCTCAGGCCGGAGATAAGGAGAAAGCTTTTCCTCATGAGAACAGCCTAGTGGTGGAGCCGGGGCCCAGGGAGGTTGGACCATATCCATCCTTGGGGGGTTTTATGCCTCAGTGGGTTGAAGCCCCGAGCAGCCCATGGCTGAGCTTCCTCTGGGCAGGGGCTGCACCTGGAGATCTCCCCAGAAGATCACCCTGCCAGCCTAAATCGTCCTATGATGCTATGTATAGATACATGAATTGTAGAATGCAGCCAGGTAGTAACAGTAAATGACCAGTCAAGTGACCCCTATGAAGGCTGGTACCATCCGTTATGATAAAGACGGCAGCAGATGGAGAACAAAGGGTATTTCCTGTCTCTCTGCATGTTGTAAGACCCTCATCCTCCAAGTATTCCTTTCAAAAAAACCCCTTTATGGTCTGAGGTCTGCAATTCTCTCATTTTATAAGACAACTTGATGGTTAATTGAACGTTCCCAAATGGTGTTTGTCAAAATAGTATCTTCCTGCAAAATCTAGTATCCCCTCACATTTTTCAACCACAGTTAGGCAACTCTGAAGCTGAAAACACTGACAGAAGACAGAGGTGACAGGGAAATCTACATCGCTCCAAACAGATAGAGAAGATGGAGAAGAAAGGAAACAAACCCAAAATAACAGAAACTAAACAAACTGTATTGCTGATAAAACTCTGGTACGGAACCTAAAGTTTAAGCCAAAGAAAAAGTACCAGATAAGAAAGTGGAACAATAACTTTTAAACTATTTAGGATTTATGCCTAGAACACACAACATCTGTTCAAAAAATTCTTCAGTGGCACATGGGAACTAAGCCAAGCTGAAGGAGCTGACAGAATGTGCTGGTCTCCTTTAGAGACGGAAAAAAACAGGAAAACTGGAAAATCTATGTAAGTGGACTTTATACTCTTGCTGAAGTGTTTTTAATTACACAGACCAAATTTAACTTTCCATGTTAGTGCTGTACATGGTCAGCTCACTGAATGGGATCTTTTTGCATAAGCATTCTCTCATATTGTCTTTTCTGTCTCTTCTGCTTTGAGGTCAGTGTGCTCTGCAAAGATACATTAAAATCCATAACGCTCCTATGCACCAAGTACACCTCTTCTTATTTCTTGCTTCTAAACATGACATAACTTAGCACTCATGATGAAACACTAAAATGCAGTGGCAAAACAAAGAAAAGAAGTCCAGAATTACTCTTTTCAAAACTTCATACCAAGTTTTACACCTTTGTTTGCTTCGCTGTCCACATTTTTTGCCGCATAACCGGAAACAAACAGATTGCTGGACCTTGTCCCGCATATGTGGTTCTACGTCCATCCCTGATTCAAGTGCCAGAACAAAATCATAAAATGGGATCTCAAATCTGAAAGGCACTTTTGTTCCCTACACAGCTCTTCAGCTGGCTAAGGTAACCAGAAAAACACTCCAGGCCTGTGTTGGGTTTGCAAGTGATGCTGGAAAGAGAGGATAGTCTCCAGGCTAGAAAGGGCCCCATGGCATCGCTAGGGTGAAATCCATACCTAGAGCAAAACTCAACCAGTTCAATTAGGAATCACTTTTGCAAAGGACAATAGATTGATCAAGACAATTTTCAATCAGTTGGGAACTGAAAGGAACCAAGAGTTCATGCCTCTGCTTGCTCTGGAAGAAGCACGAAGCTCTACGGAGAAGCTCTTACAACTGGAAAGTTAATGAGCTCCAGAGTTTTTGTTTTGTAAAACAATACTCGTACTTTTTGGAATACCAAATTCTCATGGAATATAATTACAAAATAAAATGGGTAATTTACTAACTATATGTGCATCCTGGTCTCCCTCTGTCTTTCTGCTACAACAGAAATAATCTCTTCAAATGAGTCTGAAGATAGCTGAAGCTTGCAGCTCTGCAAGATCAACTACACAACCATAATATCTAAAATAATTAACTACAATACATTTTAAATGACCAAAGAGCATAGCATGTTTTGTGAAAAATAACCAGAATTCCATAAATCACTTTCTTAAAATAATATTTGTAACTGACATTGAGGGAGCCCACAGACTAAAATAAACATGTTGGTCAGTCTTAAAGATACAGTCTGCGTAGTCTTGTCTGAATGACTAGAGAACACAGCGAAGAGATTAATTATTCTTCAGAGTAATTATGTCTACACTGTATTTCTGCAGTGTAGCAGTAGAGTTGTCTTAAAATTATTTCAAGCTGCACTCTTCCATACTTAAGCTCAGTGACAAAAGTAATGTGTGCACATTTCCAGCGCTCACCCACATCCTGGCAAAAATCAGAATTCTGGACTAGAAAAAAGCCAGATGAAAATAAAAAATAAAACCCCCATATCCATACCCTATTTTGTGTTCTAAACAGAAGAAAAAGAGGGAGATTAAAAGCTAGAAAAATCACTGTGTGAGGGTAAGAATGTCAATATTGTTCTCATCATGTTCACATTTAAATGAAGTGAAATAAACACTGGGACACTTAGCAGAAGTTAACTATGCTTTGAGAGCAGACGCACTATTCAGAAGCTGAAATATTCTTTCCCACCTGACCAGAAATGTTTTTTAAGAAGAATTTTGTCACTTAAAAACCATCCTGCACCCCACCTCAGCTCCAAATTATTCTCTTTCCACCTGCTTCCTAGCATCACGGTTGAGTTTCCAGCTGCATGCATTCAACCCTTTCCTTGTGGAAGTCCATTTCCATGAAATGCTTCACTAGCAGACTAGTACTGTGAAGTTTCGGAGACATGAAGTTTCCCTGTTCATATGTTCATGAAAAAAATTGAAATGTCTGGCAAAGCAGCTAGCTTGATACCACACAGAACTGTACTCAGCTGCAGACTCCCTTCCTCTGAATTTCAAATCTTCTTTTACAATAAGAACTCCAGAACCATTAACTTATTTCTCTTAAGCTAAGGCTCCATTTATGCACCCTGCAAGTCAGATAATTGATCTTCTCATTACTGTCCTTTTCCATATGTTCAAAAGATTAGCCTTTTATAACTGGAATAATCCTTAGTGTTCAAACCACTGCCAATACTTGGTTTAAAATTAACAATGTTTTATATCGTAAGTTCTTGTTTAAAGAAGCATATGTTTACAGGTACACATTCATTCCCCAGAATATTTTTTCCCTCTCTCTTTCTCCAATAATCCACTAGCCAAAAGACCTCACGTAGCTCTCATTCTCCCCTCTTTCTACCTAAGCTCAGAATAAAAACAAGATTCCCTGAATTCTTCAGTAGCTATCCCCTCTTTGCACATTAAAAAGCAAACCAAACCAAACTAACCAAACCAAATGAAAACCTAACCCAGACACTCAGTTTAAAGCTCAAGAATTTTTCAGTTTGAAGTATGCTACTCAGAGAGTAGATGTACTTCTGACCAGTTTCAGCAAAGAAAGGAAATATGAGGAGATATATAAGCAGTGTGTCCTGGGCAGCTAAGTGGAGACAAACCAACTGAGCTTTTGTTTTCTAGTGGAGTAAAGAAAAAGGACAAAAAGTATCACACTAAAGCTCATATCGATATTTCTCTATTCTAAAATTCGGTGTTAGTAAGTCAATTCACCTAAATAATATACTGGTCCTGACTCCATCCTCAGCAGAATCAAATCCTTTGACCCAAAATGCAGAATAAGGACTTTCCTAGGTGTAGCTTTTGGAATTGATCTTCCCTTATTCAAAAGGCTCAGCTCTACATGCCGTTTTCTGAGTAATTTCTTAAAATGTTGTCTTTTTACAGTAAAGGAAACCCCACTGAAAACAACTGGGCAATAGGACACGTATTTTTCTTAAAATGCTTAAGCAGAATACTGAAACACAAAATTCAAAATAAAAGTTTTCTTTTTTTTAAGTTTGGTTGCCTGAAAAATGTTCCTTCTCTTCTCATAATACATGTTTCTCGTTAATATTTTAATTAGAAACCTAATTTTCACTATCAGCAGTATTTTGGCTGACCTGCAAAGTGAGAAGTCACTCATACAGCCATTTCAAAATAACAATTCTGCTGTACTAGAAAGCAAAAAAAAAAATTAAAAAAAGCTTTTTTAAAAGAAATTATTCATTTTTATAATAATTCTCCAAAGATCAGAATACAAATAAAGGAGGAAAGCTTTGAAAGAAACAAAGCTAACAGAGCCTGTAAGTCACAGCTGTCAGTCAGATTTTGTTGTGTTTATATACTATAACCTCGAGTACTGTGTTCAGTTTTGGGTCGTTCCAAAAAGGAGGCTGTAGCGAGGTGGGGGTCAGTCTCTTCTCCCGAGTAACAAGTTACAGGACAAGAGGAAATGGCCTCAAGGTGCACCAGGGGAAGTTTAGCATGGATATCAGGAAAAATTTCTTCACAGAAAGGGGTATCAGGCATTGCAACAGGCTGCCCAGGGAAGTGGTAGAATCATCGTCCCTGGAGGTACTTAAAAGTTGGGCAGACGTTGTGCTTAGTGACATAGTTTAGTGGTGGACTTGGCAGTGTTAGGTCAATGGTTGGACTTGATGTTCTTAAAGATCCCTTCCAAGCTAGACAATTCTACGATTCTAATATCCGCAAACTAAGCATAAGGGTTAAGCTACATATTTACAATGACAGGCTTTTTTGTTTCAAAAAAGGAAAAAAATTATAATTAATCAAAACATAATCACCATCCCATTCCTATTTTTACTCTTATACATATCTTTCCATTAAATTTGTTTCTGCTGTTTTTAAATGGCACTTTATAACTAAATATATTTATTTGCATGAGTTGCAGCTTGAGAGAGACTTAAACCGAAACAATCATATTCAGATTTAGATTACAGAAAATCTGAAAGAGAAGGGCAAGGAGGGCCTTCTATTCTGCAGTGTTCATTGAAGAGAAACTGATGGATAGAAAGATGGGAGAATCTTAGTTTTTAAACATATCCTGAACTGGAGAACTGCAGTAGACTTTCTTAGCTACTTTTCTCTTTTATGACTTAAAATGTTTGTATTTCAAGCACAAGTATCAGTGCTTAAAAATGCCTCCTGTGTGCCACATTTTAATGTTTTCTTTTGATTTTTAGCATACTCACAAATAAACAATGTCAAGTCGACTCTGTTATGAAGTTGAAAAGATGTATTGAGAATCCCTCCTGCACTGTTAAAATTGTCATAATTTCTTCAGATTGCAACAGTAATTGGAAACAGATGGGCACGTTTAATGGAAAGTTCTATAAAGGTTTTAATACACAGAGCTTTTCTGAAGTGACCTCAGCAAGTAATGTAACTTGGGCCAGTCCCGCCAGTCCTCAGTGCTCATTATTTCGATTGCTTCATCAGTCTCTGGGGAAGCCACTGACAAACTCTTGCTAATCTAAAAGGTTTACAGTAAAAATACAGACAAAGAGCTCACTAAGTCTTCTTCTTTAGCAGCTTTTTGCACATGGATTCCAAAAGAAGACGGATATCAATATAAAAACTAGTCCCCAAAAAAAGGTTAAAATTGCCAAAATTAAACTATGGTGTACGTATTTACATTTGTATGTGCACACAGACACATTTTAATGCACCACTAGAAGGTCTAAAAAAGTTAGTTTAGTAACTTCTCGGCTGAGATACTGCAAAAGGTAACACCCAGACCTTTGTGTAATACACTGCTTAGAAAGGTTCCAAGACAATACCTCAATTTCTGTTCTTTATAAAATGCATATTGGTAAAAAGCAGAAGTAAAAAGTAGATGAAACAGAACTGTCTTAAGTTTTAGAGATTTTAAGTTTTAGAGTTTTTAGAGATATGTTTTTTAAGAATTTGAGGGATGCTAAATTCTTCAACAGGAAACTTTCCAGTTCTAAAAAATTCAAGTAGTACTATATAATATTTCTAGGCAATCACTGACCTGCAGTAATACTTCATACAGCTTCCTCTAAACTGCTAGACGAAGGGAGCTTTTATTTGTTATTGCTACAATAAAACACTTTCTGCAGTGTAGATCCACCAGAGCTTCTTGCTTTTGATTTCATAAAAATTCTCTGCAATGTTTTCCACTATGCTTGCCTGCCCTTTGCTAATAAAACTAATTCATGGACCTAAAACTCCTGTAGAGAACAAAACCACCTAACTGCAAACATAAAACAAGAAAATGGTGACCTTGTGGTATACTCTTTGTAGAGGCAGTGTACAGAACTGCTTGCTTGAACCTACACACAGGTGGTTGGGTTTTTTTTAATGCTTTCATGTTTTATGTGTTTTCAGAACCTTACCAACTATTTGCATACACATGCAGTACATATACATTTTAAATTTCCAAAAGCAAACCCACGCCACCTAAACAAAACCCACCAACACAGGTCACTCCTCAAAGAAAGCTGTAAAGGACTACTTGACAAACACTTTTGGTGCACTGAGCACTGCCAAATAGAAGCCGTAACATTTGGCCACCATCCAGCATTAAGATTGCCCTGAGACTTTAGTTAAACTTCAGTTAAACTTCTTGAGATTGATGAAAAAAGAAATGACAGTGTGAGGTGATAATTTCCACTCTTCAATGATAACCTGCAGTGTGGAATTGAGAAAAGGTTATCTGCAAAAGCTGCCTGAATAAACTGGCTATCCTTGAGAGGAAGTTTTTTTCAACATTTTAAACTCAAATTCTCTCCTTGCAAAATTTGTGCATGTATTTAACGTTTTCGCACAAATTCTGTTCATTGGTAGCTTACCTCCTGTTTGAGTGATGACTTGAATGTCACTAGAAAGCGGTCCATCACCAACAGAAGTAAAAGCAAGAACCTTCACAGAGTATGTCTTCTGGGGTACCAGATTCCCAATAGTGGTAATATGGCTGTCAGCGACATTGTGCTTCATCCAGCTGTTGACATGCTGAGTGGGGTCCATGGTGTAGTAAACTCTGTAACCTTGTATTTGTCCATTAGGTTCCTCAGGTTCTTCCCACTGTACCAAAATGGTGGTAGAGCTCAACATACGGGCCTGCACATTGCGCGGAGCGCTTGAAGGTGCTTGTTCAGAAGTCCTTGTTGACACTGGCTCACTGGGTGGCCCTCGCCCAATGTTATTGACAGCAACTACCCGAAATTCATACTCTGAATATGGGCTTAGGCCAGCCACACTATAGCGTGTTGTGGCTACCCCATCAATTTCTTTATATGGCTCCTCGGAGTTTTTGGGTTTGTGTTGGATTATGTAGTAAGAAACTGGCTCAGGGTTTCCAGAATCCCAAGTCAATGTTATGCTTGTCGCTGTGCTTTCTGTCACCACAGGTGTTCCAGGAGGTTTGGGTAAGGCTGAAAATAAATGCCAAAAAATACAGTTAGCACTATGTAACAGTAGACATTAATTATTACAATACGTAGATTAAAAACCAAAACAAACAACAACAATAAAAACAAAACAGGAAGACTGGAATGGAAAGAAGGTGTGATCTGTTCAGAGCAAGCTTTTGGCAATTATGATTTACTCCAGAAATCTATCAGAAAATCTTCAAGTTTTGTAGTGTAAGGTTTATGTGATAAAAATTAATGATCCTGACTTTTTTAATAGATCTGTAAACATCTGCAGAAGAGGAATCTCATAGGCAGTGCACCGTTACAGTTTAATTTTCAGATATTTTTGGAAGCTCTAGTTTCCAATTACTCAGTGAACATGATACTTGGACACCCAGCAACTCTAAAAATCAAATGACCGGTTCTTAAAAGTTTCTGCTGTTGACAAGTATATGCAAGATTACAAGATCCTTTATTTACTTGAAATGAAGACTGGGAGCTAGACACAGGAGAAAAATGATTAACTTATTTGTTAGTATTATTGCTGTCTGAATCTGTATTTTGTCTTATGCCAGTGATTGGCTGGAATATTTACCCTATGGATTTAAGAGGGTAAGAGGCATTTAGTCTCTTTCGGTGCAAAATATTTGCTCAGAATATGGCAATGAATGAAAGAAAAGACTGAACTATGTCCAAATATACGTGCTCGGGATATACCTTTGACAGTTATCTGTGCTATTGCTTCTATAACACCAAGGGTAGACATAGCAACACAAGTATAGTTTGCAGACTGCCTGACATCATTAAGCTCAAGGACGTTCCTCCCTATTGGCATATCATCCTCAGGTGTCAAATCTTCTGCTCCTAGCATCCATTTCACATATGGCATTGGTGAGCCCACCGCAACACACGTGATATTTACACTCCCGCCAGGCATGATCTCATGATTGGTGGGGG
>VUYV01000109.1:1505443-1658213 GCA_008711295.1 Anarhynchus alexandrinus | reverse complement strand
CGGAAAAAAGAAAAAAAAAAAAGATGATGAAAATTTTTTTGGTTTTTTTTTTTGGTTGTTGTTTTTTTTTTTTTTTTTCCTTAAAAAAAAAAAGAAAACAAACAGGACAAAGATGAAAGGGATGAAAGGACAGAGAGAATGAGTAAGATCATTCTGTGAACGTTAGTTCAGCACTCTTACCTCTTATTGGTGTACCACCTGGGTGGATAATATGAATGCAAATAAGATTAGAAAGAAGAAGCATTAGTACGAGAAGAAGGAGGCTAGGGCTTTGGAAGAAGAATCAAATTAGATTTACAGAATTAAATAAGGTCTTAAGAGAAACTTGAATTACTATACTGTTAAAACAGGAATATATTAGATAGTATTATCAGGTTATAAAAGCAAGTTGCACTGTACCAGAAAGGGCAAAGGCTACAATTGGCTGCATTGCCATTCTCAGAGTAGCATCTGAGTTCTTAGATGTTTGGTTATATAGGGTTAGATATATATCGAATATGCCTCAAATACTTAAAGGAAACTTTACAATACTGTACTTATGACATAGTTTAGGAAAATATTGGAAATTCTATTTAAATATATATATATATAAATCTATATATATATAAAAAGAGGATACACTGAAAGCTAACTCAAAACAAATACTGTAGTTTAGGCTGGATTATGGCATTTACTGTTCTACAGCTATGTGATACATGTGTACTGTTTCTTTTAGGTGTTGCTATGACTGATAAGACAACATTTCTGTGGAGGTGTGCGTGTGCGCCACTATAGGGATCTGGTGACTACACTGACTGTTAGTAAAATGCATGCCATGCATTTTAAGAATAATAATAGTAATCATATCATAATCATAATCATAATCATAATAATATTCTGAATATGGAAATTAGTGGGGGTGAAGTGCGCTTCAGAACTAAGCACTTACCAATAGATTCTGGAGATTTAAATACGGAGAGAAGAAAGACAGCATAAAAATATTATTATATTCCTTATAATTTGGTACAAAGTTTTCAGTTAAAGCTTTATATACTAAATCATCTATGTCACATGTGAAAAATTAATTCTTAATTTACATTAACAGAAGGTTATTTTACACAGTTCTGCTGACAACAAGCAAAAAGTCAGTTAACAAGACGATTTAACATCACAGGACAGGTCAAAAGCTGAGAATTCTGGGAAGACACGTGATTAAACAACTTAGATTCTACAACGAAATCTACTACAATTGCCAAAGAAAAAAGCTCATTATATCCCAATTATCTTATTTAGGGATAAGCTTTAAACTTTATAAATTTAGAGGGTTTTTTTTTAAAAAATCTAAAGAGAGCAAAAGAATAAACTAGGGCAGGAGGAGAGTGAAAGAACTGCTAGGGAGGTGCAAGGGGCAAAGAGAGAGAGAGAGCAGCAAAAGCTGGATTCTACACCAAAAGCAGACTTCTGTAGATCCAGAAAATGTAGGATTCATAAAGCTTTAGCGTGGGCGCACACTACTGTGGCTAAATGTGTTGGAAAAATGTTCAGCCAGCAAAAAAACTTTATTCCATAGATTACCTTTTTTTTTTTTTTTAATTTTCTTTTTAAGGTATAATTGTGCATGGGAAAAAGTATTGTGTTTTATGTATTTGTGAGAGGAAAGAAGATGTGTCCAAACTGGCTAATCTTTGGTGGAGTCAAATGTGGAAAAGACAGCACAAAACACATTTTAAATTTTAATTGAAGTGTCTAATGCAGGTTTTGGTTTTGATGAATATAACCATTGGTACTCCTTGCAATTTCTGAATGAAGTCCAATGTTGAAATAAATTTGTTAAAAAAAAATAAAAAGGAAAGAAGAAAGAAAGAGGAGAAAATGGATCCATCAAGTACTGCAAAAAGCAGTAAAGAAAAAAATTATCAAAAAGTACAGTCACAGCAGTGAGCAATGTGGAGTAAACAGAAGCTGCAAAACACATAGAGACAGACTCTAGAAAAGGCTATGACAACATCACAGACATGGACAACACACTCAGTAACACAGAAAAGAGAGGAGGAAGAGAAATTATTACCTATAAATAAAAATAATAAAAAAGAAAAGGAAGAGAAAGAAAAGAAAGAAAAGGTGAGAAAGAACAACTCTGGGCGTTAGTGGAAACAGTAACAAGACCCTACCTGAGCGTAACTGCTTGATGCGGCCATTGTTGTTGCTTGTGTCAACAGGTAAGAAATCTTTGAACCAAGTTATTTCGGGATCAGGATTGCCACTGGCTGCACATAGCATGGTAGCTGTACGAGTTCGTTCAACCACCTTCAGCTGTGGGCCCATATCAATGGTGGGGAAACCTCGGGGAATTTGATCCTCTGGAAAAGAAATGTTATGATTTGAAGGATTTCACGGTAGTTACATAGAAACTCATGAAAGCCCCAGTCACCACCCTGCTTAACGTTCAAGGATCCCGCTTGTATGCAAGGAACTGATGCAAAAAACAGATACTCAGGCAGTATTTTTGATAACCTACAGTGATCAAAATGCTGATACAAAACAGGAAGTTCATAAAAAAGTGGCTACAAACTTTATACTTACTTATAAAATGCATGAAATCGGCATAGCTATTGTATGTAGTGCATAACCATTGGACTCCCGCTATGGTACTTTACAACACTGATGTTGCTCTGCTTGAGCAAGTCCTTATTATTGTATGTGAAATGTTGAATTACCATACCTATCAACAACAGGGAAAAACCCCTTTCTTTACGTGAGACAAGTACATAAGGAAATGTGATCATGCAGTATAGGATTGGGCCAGGGACTTCAGAGACTCAAGTTATATTTCTTGCTTTTATCATTATTACCTATGTGCTTTTGGTCTGAACATTTAATGTCCCTGTGCTTCAGTTGTCCATCTGTAGGATGGGTATGACAGCGCTTTACTGCTACAGAGAAGCGCTGTGAGGATGAATGCATTATAAGATCGCAGAGCACTGAGAAACTGTAAACACTGGAGCTATGCAGCTATCAAAGTTAAAGTGACAGGAGATTCATAATGATCTTGAATGGATACAACTGTGTCAACTAAAACACTCAAACATGGTCAAAAATCTTCACCCTAGTGCAGTCAATAGCAAAATATTAGAAATACTGAACAAGGGCAATTCGCCTTCTTGAGATGATATATGCTAGCAAGTAATGCTGGAAGCACAGTGGGATCAGGCAATTTCTCAGAAATCAAGTTAGCATAGGTACAATAATCTATTTGAATTACATCATCTTGCTCTTCATTTCCATTAGGGTGGCAAAACTATTTTTATTTCAAAATAATTGCTATTATTTCAATTCAAAAAGGACAAGCAAAAATAAAAATCAAAGAGGATCAATACCAACTATAAAACATATCTTATTAAATGTCTTGATTGGTGGTTACTGACATGCAATTGATTAAGGTATAAAATTAACTCAGAAGAAATTGTTCAATGTCAACTCTCTTTCATGAAAAATGTGTCAAATCTTCAAAGAGTTTCAAGCGAAGTCTTCAGACTTTTCTGAAAAATGTATAGCAAGCAAGTACAGTCTATGAATCTTCACAGCTCCTGGGGTCTGCTGTCACCTATGAGCTACTTAATCGCTTGCAATACAAACGTATAGATACTACTCTGGTATAGGAAACACAATTCTCCAGTAAGTTCGCATAACTCTTCAGAGTTAGTATTTCTGCCAATCAGTGGTTGAGTGTCAAATCGTTCACTAGCTATAGGCTCCTCTCAAATAAAGGTATGTTTCATGCCTGTTTATAAAGATGAAATCTTTACTTTGGGAGTAACTGACAAGACTTGACTTGTGACACAGAACAGGATTTTTATGACCTGACCTTTCCTTTCCTATTTGGCTCATACAGAAAACCCTGGAGTCCCTTTTGCAAATACATAAGTGAACAACAAAGATAATCTATCTTGAATACTAATGGGATGGAGTAGTAAAGAGCTTTCCTTTCTTATTTTTAATAAGGGTAATTAAATTCCATCCATCCCCCTTATGCATAGAATCTCTTTGAATGAATGCTCTTCATGAAATTTTCATGAGAAACATCACAATGTAACAGATTCAAATAGCCAGAACTGTTATATTTTTGACAGTTGTGGCTTGTTTCCAATCTGGCTTTCAGGTATTTGGCAATAAAACCCAATATTCAACACAAAATGGACCAGGGACATAATGAAATTTCTAATTGGAGTGCTTATCACGGTGGATTTAGTTTTTAAGATGATAATTGCTTTTTTTCTCTCTGAGTTTATTGGTGATTTGTACAAAACTGTCTTTACATTTTGATGATAGCAAGTTTGACAGATCATCAAACACACTGTGCAAGAGAGCTGAGCTTCAAATAAGTGAACAACTACCTCTCAGCCACAGTAAGAGAAAAGCATCTATTAGAAAATTTTGATATATTGGTAGCTCTACAATTTTACATGAGTTGAAAAGAAAAATATTTTTTACTGCTCATTAATATGCTCATTAGGTTCTAAACCATAGTATATACCACTGTTCCCTATTAATATTCAGTTCTAGTGAATTAGCTTCCAATTCATCAACAATTTAAATCAGACTTGACCTTCTCAAAGCCATTCGGTACTGTCATTTTGAGTGGCCATTAAAGGGCAGATTTCTCTGTCCTTGTGCTTAGTGAGTCATACATGTAATACATATTTTGTTTAGGATGACAGATACAAGAGATTTAGAAATAGAGCACATTCTTTGAATTTGTTAGGTGTCTTAACAGCGCTGCATTCCATTACTGGCATTAAGAAAATGCCTTTAGTCCTGTGCTAGTATCATTTCCAATTGGTGGACAAGCTCTACAAAAGTTATTTTTCACCAAATGTATGATCTGAACAACACAGAGAGGAAATTACAAAGACTGGTTACCACATGAACCCTTAAGAGAGAATGATAGGGAACGGCCCTGCCTTGCTTCCCATCACGGTTGTTCTTAGTATTTCTAAACTGTCTCTCTGTGTATTCAGTCTGTTTGACATTGCTCATCTGTAAACAATGTCCTTGAGATTCCTACCTCAAGGTAGGAAACCTACCTGCTGCCAGTTTTGTCAGAGGTAATTGCTTCCCTTCCAAGCAACATGTATGGAAAAAACACATTAGCCTCTACATTCAGATTTCAGTATATCTACAGACATTGTCCAACACGTAATTTCACATGTTGCTGCACCTGTCTTAGAGGTGAACCTGCCCTCACAAATGCAACGGCATTAGAGTAGAGACTCAAACTCAGCTTTTATGTGTAAAGAGTAATTTTGATGGAGTGGTATCTTGAAAATACCAACAAGTTCAATTATGCTCTAGCAAAAAGAAACCATACTTACCTTTAAGAGTATCTACAGAAAAAAAAAACCTCTGAACATAGCTGTGCCACGACTATGCATCATTAACTCTGTTCGTCCCTTAACTGTTTTTTCTCTCATCGTAAAGGAAAAAGTGTGCTGTTGCAATCTCTCTTTTTTAAATGATTTAATTCATTCATAAGATTTCTGGAACTTCCCAAGCTATGTCTGAAGGTATATGGTATGTATACTGTATGTATATACTGGATATATAAGCTGGATCCAAAGAAAGCAAAGGATTTCATCCAAATCCAGTACAATCGATTTGACTCTTCATGATAAACCTATCCAGGTGTACAACACAGCTAAACAAAGAGAAAAACGGTGATCTTCATCCAATGTTTGTGCCACACCTTCTGAATATTTTGACTACTTTTCCTGTAAAAAGCTACTTTCAGATCATGTTTAGGCCCTGCTGGCAGCAAGAAGAGTGGCAGCTTTTAGAAACAGATTGGGTCTTAAAGTCTTAAATTCTTCATAGCTATCTTGCTGAATCACTTTGTCAATCAGCTTCATGTTTTAACAAGAAAGACAGAACAGTGTGAATCATTTTCTCAGTTACAGTACATTATGATAATATTACTGTGATTTGGATATGAAGTGCAAATGTGAAGCAAATTGTAATGACTTTGGTCGTAAGTTATGGAGTATTAAGGCAAGGTAATAGAACCAGGGTCCACGACGGGACAATTGAAATGAAAACTGGGTAATATTTCTGTTAGGTATTTCCTTCCACATTAACCATTTGCACCATCAAAACACCAACGTTCCAGAATATCCATGTTGACCTGTAGGTAAATCTGTGTAATCTGCCTAACTAAAATACATACTCAAAGTTTTCACTATGCCTCTTAAAAATATTGTCCTAGGTGAACCAGTTATTCTCATTGTGAAAATGGAGGGTGGTTCTCCATTCTATTCAGGAAGAAGAAAAAAATCTATTTCAAGATTCACTGATAGCTTTGCCACAGGCAAATTTTAGTCATTCTGCAGCTCACAGAATAAAAAGGCACACATGGAGTATTCCCAGAATACACTATAGATACTGAAGATAAACTGCTGCAATAAAGTTTATTATTTCAAAGAACAGTGTAAATAAAGCTTTTATTTTCACTATTCCAGATGGCAGCAGCATATAATTTCCACTGTTTTGACATCATGACCGTATTATTCAAAATCATTCTTCCTGCAACGCAGGACTGAGAACAGTAAAATCAAAGAGAGTCAGGGAGAGAGTAAAATCAACATTTTGCAACAAAGTTGGTACTCTGTACTATTATTGAAGAACTATGCATATGAATAAATTGAAAAATAAAAACAAAGCTGCTTCTAATTATACGTAAAAGACTAATTTGGATTTAAAAGATATAAAGCATCAGAAAAGTGCTAGTTAATAAACATTATTCCTATTGAAATATTTTACAAGGTAAATTTTGCCAAAAAAAGTAATTATGAACACACAATAAATTCTCTTCCCAGGGTCCTTTTTTCAAAGCTGCTGTATACAGACTGGTACTTTTACTTAGTGGTGCTGTAAGTTAGTGAAGGAGGGTAATGTCTATACTGTAAGAATAGATCTAGGTATCTCTTGGGATTTCTCTTAAATTTTATGCAATTATACCACACAAAGAAAGGGAATTAGATATTGATAAGATGATCAGAGACTCACTAACAGTTAGTAAATATTCAACAACAGATCAGCTGCCCATACCATCCCACTAAAAAACATGCATTTAAAAGTATTCTTCATATATTGGAGATGTGCAAAGCACTTTTGATGCAAAAGAAAACAAATTTGTTTAGTAGCTCTGTATGCAATTACCCTGCAAATTGCAAAGTAATGTCTATATAACAGAACATAGAGCCACTTAGACTGAATTATCATTTGTATGAATGTTGAAGCAGCAATTTCACATTGCATTAAGTCAGTTAACATTCATTGTTATTAGCATTTCGCCTTAAATAAGTTCTCTGTTTTAACAAATGAGTGCATTGAGCCTTTGAAATTAGATATCTTCATAAGGATATGAAAATAGAAAAAGGAATTTGCACTTTTTGGCAGTTCTCAAATTCTGCTAAATTAAAGACTGTGCATAGCAAGCTCCTTCCAAAGTGACTCGCCTCACTCACGCAAACAATGAAATACCTCTCACTGTCCTTTAACAATGACATTCTGAATGACAGGACTTAACATCTGGAGAGTCATCACTCATATAAAAACACTAGCCTCAAAATAAGGGTTTATTCTCACACTTTCACTCAGGCACTGTGGTACCTTATGGCACAGGATATCATGCAAACATCATACACCCAAATTTGGTTATGACTGAACTTTTGGATGTCTGTTCTGCTTACTAGGAATGGAAAGAGAAATACAAAAGGCTGTGTCCTAAAAAAAACAAGGTAGAAAATCCAAGAATCCCTGCCAGATGTCCCTTCTCTAGCATAAGAAGAGGACTCAGCCAGAATTATGGTAATGAAAAAAAGGCAGAGAATGTGAAGTGGTGTTTTAAGTGTGGGGTATCATATATTTAGAAAAAGAAACACTGAACTTCTGAAGCAAAGAGGATACAGCATCCCACATATTTCCATATGCAAATGTTCACAAGAACAAAACTAGTATTTTGCACTGGTGAATAAAAGACAAGAGGATGGCAAAGGGCGGCCATATGAATTTCCGTGATTACCATTTCTAATTTGAGTCTTAGTTTCCAGACAGGGTTAGGATTTAGATTACACTAAATCAGGGTTAAGTTGGGGCTTGCCAAGAATGAGGATTAAGAAAACGCATGATTGCTCTATCTAGTCAATATTTTTAACATACTAATATTTGTGTTTTTACATCCTCCTTACTTTGATTTCAAAAATAAAGGGTAAAGAATAACAATGCAGTGACGGCAGTCTTTGCTTTAAGCTTTAATTTATCACATCACACACAGTTTTATGGTGCAGTAAATAATGAGATCAGCAGCAGGTTCATATGCACCCCAGAGCTCACTTCTCATGTTAGTAGTCTGAATATACAGATTGGTCCAGAACTCATAAAGGCATTCTTTTCTTTTCCTTCCCCTCCTTTCTACTCATTAATACTCTGTATTAAAATATTGACATTAGTAAATATATATGACACTATTTATAAGTAATTACCTCTTATTCATTCTTAAGTATAAAGCAGTAAGTCACCGCAATAAAGCTGTAACATACTAATTTGGCAGAAGCGTCTAGTTTTTGCTTCAGCAAAGAGAACAAGAGAGAAAAAGTGAGCAGTCCGGCAAAGGACTTGTCAGACCATAGACGCCCCTTTTCCCTCTTTCCTCCCCATTTGCACTCCATGTGTAAACCTAAAGGAGTGATAATACTACCTAAAACAGTCAAACAAATGCAGCTTCTGATCACGGTAATTTCTGTTACTGATGTTACACAGCTTGCAATGATTTATTTCCTCAATGCCATAATCTTACTGAATACTTTTTAATGCAGCCTACATACTCTGCAGGCCAAACTGACAACTATAAACTACACTAACTGCATTAATGTCACAGCTGCAAAATTTAAGGACCTGCCAAAGGAACTGTAGTCGCAAACCCATCAACTTTGATTAAGTCTTGTTTTCAAAGGAGAACAATACTATTTTTTTGCATTTCTAGCTCAGCATCAAACTCGTGCATTTTAGAAAGAGAAAGGATTTTCACTTTGATAGGTGGGTTAAAAGGTGCCTCAGAAGGCCTACAGTTTGGTCCCTTAGAAGAAGGAAAGAAGGAATAAGGGTGATGAAATGGTATACCACAAGTTTTGACAAAAGATGCTTGGGTCAGGATGTTAAAAGCACTGTCGGTGCAGTGACAAAACCAGTAAGTTATTCAAGGTAGAGGCTATGCATTCCAACTGCTTTTTATGGCGCTTGGCACAACAATGCACCCATGCAGATGTAGCAATTTGGATGTTATTGCATTATTTCAATAAATAGCAAACACAATGCTGAATAACAAACAATAAAAGTGCTATTATCGCTGAAGAGAACAAGAAAAAAGAGATATGTTGTCAGAACAGACAACGAACTGCAAACGCAGTTGAAGAGGCTATCCCTTGGAACTCAGTATTACTAAGCATTACACTAATGTTACTGGTACAAAATATGCATGGTTTTTCTACATCTAATGCAGCATTCATTGTCATTAGTCTGAAAAGCGTGCTTAAAACATTCATAACACTTACATGACTATAGATAGGTGACTGTAAAGAAATAACAGATCCAATAGCTTCCCATTTTTGTGGTTTCTTTGCTTGTATCTTTTAAGTCTTTTCCCCACTATGAACACAAGTCTATCAATTAAGAAAATGCTGGATGAGACAAGGAAGATATACGACAACAAAGCAATGCCTTATATCATGTTCTCCTAACATTTATGGGCAAAAGACATAATCCAAAGTGCTGGTAAATGTTAAAACACACGGCATCTTTGAACCTGTATGAATCTTTAACAGAACCAAGAAAGTATTTCCTTTATGAGAAGATGGTGAATTCCTTCCCTGGTTATCTGGCTATGGAGGTAACGGGTGTTCTCTAGACCTCACTCTTTATCTTCCTGAACATGAGGGAGGTATCCCTCTCACCTCTCGTCCCGCCTAAGGCAACATTCCCTCTCTCTCACAGACATTGAAAAGATGCCTAGGGATCTGTTAGCAGGGAAGGATAGGTATAGGAGGAAAGGGGAGGGGAAGGGAGGGGAGGGAAGAGGAGAGGAGAGGAGAGGAGAGGAGAGGAGAGGAGATTTCTTTTTTGCTTGGGGTGAGTGTCACCACTTAAGTCAAAATAGCTTTGAGGAAGTGTCCAGATGAGGAAGTTAGAGGGTATTTTCTTCTGGGGGCAACACAGCCATTCAATTATTCTGGAAGAATACATAATAGCTTTCTCTGTAGCAGAGGACACACATTGCTTAAAAACCAGCTTTTTCACAGTTCTGTGCCCAAGTTCAATAATTACTGCTGTCTGATAAATACCCTTTAATGAGTATGGACTTACAAAGCAGAAACTCCTATTAACACTTGATAGCATACATGTGGATGACAACATATATGTTGTAACATAAAAAATTTACTATTTCTAAAGCTTAAGGCAGCTAATACTTCAAGGTTTTCATCTCAGAAAGGCTCACAGGTTCATGACATTGGGAAAATGAAGAACCGCCCACTGCAGGTAAAGATCAAGTACGAGACCACCTGAGGAACCTGAAGGTGCACAAGTCCATGGGACCAGATGAGATACATCCATAGGTCCTGAGGGAACTGGCAGATGAAGCTGCTTAGCCACTGGCCATCGTATTTGAGAAGTCGTGGCAGTTTGGTAAGGTTCCCACTGACCGGAAAAGGGGAAACATAACCCCTATTTTCAAAAAGGGAAATAAGGAAGACCCAGGGAACTACAGGCCAGCCAGTCTCACCTCTGTGCTGGGCAAGATCATGGAGCAGATCCTCCTGCAAACTCTGCTAAAGCACATAGAAAACAAGGAGGTGTTTGGTGACAGCCAGCATGGCTTCACCAAGGGCAAGTCATGCCTGACAAATTTGGTGGCCTTCTACGAAGTGGTTACAGCGGCAGTGGACAAGGGAAGAGCAACCGATGTCATCTACCTGGACTTGTGCAAAGCGTTTGACACTGTCCCACAAGATATCCTGGTCTCTAAATTGAAGAGACATGGATTCAACAAATGGACCACTCGGTGGATAAAGAACTGGCTGGACGGTCGCACTCAAAGAGTTGCAGTCAACAGCTCGATGTCCAAGTGGAGACCAGTGACAAGTGGCGTTCCTCAGGGGTTGGTACTGGGACCTGTACTGTTCAACATCTTTGTCAGCGACATGGACAGTGGGGTCGAGTGCACCCTCAGCAAGTTTGCTGATGATACCAAGCTGTTTGGTGAGGTAGACACGCTGGAGGGGAGGGATGCCATCCAGAGGGACCTGGACAGGCTGGAGAGGTGGGCCCAAGGCAACCTCATGCAGTTCAACAAGGCCAAGTACAAGGTCCAACATCTGGGTCAGGGCAATCCCAAGCACAAATACAGGCTCGACGGGGAATGGCTGGAGAGCAGCCCTGAGGAGAAGGACCTGGGTGTGCTGATCGACGAGAAGCTCAACATGAGCCAGCAATGTGCGATCACAGCGCAGAAGGCCAACCACATCCTGGGCTGCATCAGAAGGAGTGTGGCCAGCAGGGCGAGGGAGGTGATTCTGCCCCTCTGTTCCACTCTCGTGAGACCCCACCTGGAGTACTGTATCCAGCTCTGGAGTCCCCAACATAAGAAGGACATGGACCTGCTGGAGCAGGTCCAGAGGAGAGCCACGAGGATGATCTGAGGGCTGGAGCACCTCTCCTATGAAGACAGGCTGAGAGAGTTGGGGCTGTTCAGCCTGGAGAAGAGAAGGCTCCGGGGAGATCTTATTGCAGCCTTTCAGTACCTAAAGGGGGCCTACAAGAGAGCTGGGGAAGGACTTTTTACCAGGGCATGTAGCGATAGGACGAGGGGGAATGACGTTAAACTGGAAGAGGGCAGGTTTAGACTAAACATTCGGAAGAAATTTTTCACTTTGAGGGTGGTAAGGCACTGGAACAGGTTGCCCAGAGAGGTTGTTGAGGCCCCATCTCTGGAGGTGTTCAAGGCCAGGCTGGACGTGGCCTTGGGCAACCTGGTCTAGTGGGAGGTGTCCCTGCCTACGGCAGGGGGGTTGGACTAAATGATCTTCAAGGTCCCTTCCAACCTAAACCATTCTATGATTCTATGATTATTTTGCCCCCAAATCAACGTTAGAACTGGCTGTGGTCTGAGACTTTGACTTCTACCTGAAATTTTGCTACTGTCCTAAACTGAAGTAAATGGGACTAGTCCGGGATTTAACATGTTTGATGTTATAAGAGGAAGTGCTGATTTCATAGGTGATAGATAACGTCTGCACTCTTTATTGCATGGAAGAAAATACTCAGCATCCGGTCATGCTTTCTAGCACAGCGGAGGCCTGCCTCTGAAGCAGGCACAGAGGGCCTGGCGATGCAAGGCAGGACTCATTCTGATCCGCTGAGAGGTAGCACTTGCATTCTGCTGAAGTATTTTTCACAAAAACAATCATATGGCCTTGAAAGAGCTATTGTGAATTGTTGTGAACTGAACTGAGCAAACTCAAGCAGGCTTTCTGGAAGACTGAAGGAGAAAGATGTACTTTAAACATGACACGTTCACATTTGTCTAGCAACAGCAGCTAATATTTCTTATGGAACTGTAAATGATGAATGGAGCGGGGATTCATTCATAAGATGTTGAACATAGAACAAAAATGGATTTACTCAGCTTTACTATAACTCTTGCTGCAATTTACTTGAATAATTGCACCACAAATTATATTGTCAGTAATTTGAAATAGGATCTTGGCTTGGCATAGGACCGTAGGATGTTAAGAAGTGTTTTTCTAAAACTGTTTTACATGGTGAGTTCAAGGTTCACATCTGTAAGCCCATCACAATTATTTTAACTAATTATGAAAGTCAGTGCTACCTCTAAAAAATATACAGAATCAAAATCTGTGATGGTCAGTGTAAAATGAAACTTATTAGAGACTACAATCTGTCATCAACAGTATTTGTGAGCATTTGCTTACTAAGCATTGAATTGATTTGATATACAGTATATGTAAGCTTTTTGTTTTCAGTTTCCTTTTAAGATAATTTTCTCACCAACTTTCGGCTAACTGGTCAAAGATAATCCTAACTATGCAAAATGTACTTTCTAGAAAAAAGTGGAGGGGAGAGTTAGTTTTTTCAGTTTTGCTTTGTTTCGTTTTGTTTTTTTTTTTTTTTAAAAAGAAATTTCTGCAAATGAAAATGATAATTTGTTAACACAGATATAGCAATGTTTCAGTTCCCGTGGAATACTGTACTAGCACAGACATAAGGAAGTAGCTCTTTTGTGTAGCTGAAAGTCATGGGACTAAATGAGTGCTGGGATAATGTTTGAACAGTCCAGTGTGATTGCCAGAAGGCTGAGGGAGTCATGATGTTAGGCAGGGCAGTGGTGGTGGTGCTGGGGAAGTGCATCTGAGACGGAGTAGAAAGAAAGTTTCATGTTAAGACATCTATTTGCAAATTCATCACAAACTGTTCTGTGAAAAACAGTTAATGAAGTCAAACGGCTCTGGACAGCCAGTTCCTGCCCTTAAACAGACGTAGTGTGATAGACTAAGCTTAGCATAGTACTGTACGTGTCAAGTACATAAAAAATCACTGTAAGCACAAAAAACCTCCATGCCAACTCTGCAGACAGACTTAACACATGATAAGTTGCATGAAGAAGGTACAAATGGAGAAAACAAAATGCTTGAAAAAGGAAGATATGAATCTGTCCAGTGGTGAATTAGCATTCAGTGAGAGTCCCTATGCCACAGGAGCAACACAAACAATGGACTGAGAGGGCCAGGGTTGTGTCTGATTTCAACAATGGAACTGTTTCTCTTTGGATTTATTTGTAATAACAGCTGTCATCCATTTTATAACTGAATACAAAACTCATTTCTTTTAGAGAAAAGAGATCAAACTATTTTTCCTGTAGGCTGGAGAGGTAGTCATGAAGATTATTATATGCACTCTTCAGAAGCAGTTGGGAGCACATCAGATGTTATAGTAATTGAGAAATAATTTCTGCCGCTAAATGAAGTGGAGACCAGTGACGAGTGGCATTCCTCAGGGGTCAGTATTGGGACTAGTGCTGTTTAACATCTTTGTCAGCAACATGGACAGTGGGATTGAGCTCACCCTCAGCAAGTTTGCTGATGACACCAAGCTGTGTGGAGCAGCTGACATGCTGGAGGCAAGGGATCTGATCCAGAGGGACCTGGACAGGCTTGAGAAGTGGGCGCGTGCAAACCTCATGAAGTTCAACAAGGCCAAGTGCAAGGTCTGGCACATGGGTTGGGGAAATCCCAAGCACAAATACAGGCTGGACAGAGAATGGATTGAGAGAAGCCCTGAGGAGAAGGACTTGTTGGTTGATGAGAAGCTCAACATGAGCCTGCAACGTGCACTTGCAGCCCAGAAAGCCAACCGTATCCTGGGCTGCATCAAAAGAAGCGTGGCCAGCAGGTTGAGGGAGGTGATTCTGCCCCTCTGCTCTGCTCTTGTAAGACCCCACCTGCAGTACTGCATCCTGCTCTGGGGCCCCCAGCATCCAAAGGTCATGCACCTGTTGGAGCGAGTCCAGAGGAGGACCACAAAGATGATCAGACGGCTGGAGCACTTCTCCTATAAAGACAGGCTGAGAGAGTTGGGGTTGTTCAGCCTGGAGAAGAGAAGGCTTGGGGAGACATTATTGCATCCTTCCAATACTTAAAGACGAGGGGGTAATGGTTTTAAACTGAAAGAGGGTAGATTTAGATTAGATATAAGGAAGAAAGTTTTTACTTTGAGGGTGGTGAGGCACTTGGACAGGTTGCCCAGGGAAGTTGTGGCTGCCACATCCCTGGAAGTGTTCAAGGCCAGGCTGGATGTGGCTTTGAGCAGCCTGGTCTAGTGGAAGGTGTCCCTGCCCATGGCAGGGCGGTTGGAACTATATGATCTTTAAGGTCCCTTCCAGCTCTAACCATTCTATGATTCTATCTTTTTAACTCCTGGGTAAAAGTTCATTTCAATGAAGGTAAAATAATATCTATTATTTATGTAACATAATTTTGCAAAGCACTTCGCAAAGCATTTCACATAGTGGACCTATCCATTACAGTGAAAAAAAGGTACAGTTACATGTCTATAACTCCATATAATTAGAGTAGATTTTTCAAAATTCATAATGAATACCTATTTTTCTTACAGTATTTAGTTCCATCATATGAAAGACAGTAAGAGCATTCATAGTATTTGAGTCTAACACACCTGCTCCAAAACAGTTTTACTGATAAAACCACTACACATTTAAAAAAGATCATTCAAAATCAGTTTTCCATCATTATGTAACATTGCGTAACTGTAAAAATGATGAAAAAACAGTATTGCTCCATATTTCTTAAACCTAGGCACTCTGTTCCAAATAATCACATGCAGAAAATTATTTCTTGATTGGCTGCCAATGGCTTTAAAACTTTTTCAGTACATAATTTATCTAACTTAAAGCAAATGAGTAGTCTCATTGAGAAAACTGACTGTAATGGAACTATTTATACACTTAAGTATGTTGCTGAACCAGCTGTCACATATTCCAAATTCATTGCCATTTTATTTCATAGGCTATTTCATATTATGCTTTCTTCCTACTCTGAAAGTAAATCAGATCATTTACAAATTTTCCCCCTCACATGACAAATATTACATTGTCTTTCTCTATAAGTGAAATCAACTTGTATGCATATCACTTATCTGCCTGAAGATTCATAAAGCGCTGTTTAGATTTTATGGCAAGAACCATAACAATTTAGACATGCATCATCAAGAGCACTTCATTTCACCATGGTATTTGGGCTAGCTCTTATGCTAAGCAGATACAGCACTGCAGAGAAATAAATGATTATTTTCTAATATCATGGGAAGAACAAGGAAGCCATTTAACGTATGTTCATAGCACATCAAGCTTCTTAGGGCCTGAACAGGTAGCCAGCCATTTCATGCAAGCAACACTGAAAATTAGTTACTAGAAAACTGAGATAAAAGAGCAAAAGGTAATTTTCAATTTTCAGGTAATTTTCAGAACTAATCTGCACACATGCAAACCTGCACACGTGCAGACCCAACCCTGATTAAAAGTCCCACTATATTTTATCAACATTCATGGTTAATAACTCTCTTTTTTTTAGATCACAATAGTATGCCAAGACAAACAGAACTGAGCTTTTAGCACTATATCAAAGTATCCGCAGAGTAATAGCTAAATGGCAAGATTAGCACTTACTACCACCACTTGCTTTAGCAGCTACATGTTAGTTGGACTACCTTTGTTATTTAGAGGTTATAAGATTGAAAGTTCACAGCTGGAGGTAGTAGGCAAACAACTATGTTCTCAGTCAGTACGAGATGTTAGTTTAATAATTATTACAATAAATCCCATATGGTTCTTATTCTTCTCTTGATGTACACATAATACTAATTAACTTTAACAGGAGTTACAGAAATGCATCAAAAGAACACATGCTATAAAACCTAGAATTCATTTTAAACACTTGAAAACAGTATTGCACCTGTTTGTATGAAACCCTCACACAAAATGCTCTATAAATTGAATACCACCCATATTAATACTATTAACAGTGTTAAACCTCAGACGTTCGTTTTGTATTGATTTTATTTTGCTATGCCCTTAGTGTTTTAAGTGATTTCTATTGTTCCATCTGTGCATAAATTTACTTTCTTATAGTAAGGTTCTGTTTTACTTTTCCCCATTTTTCTCCACAGTAGTGTAACAAGTTATCTTTAAGACTATGGAGATGGATGCTTAGAAGATACTTATTGAGTTTTATGCTTTGGTCTTCTTGTTAAAAACTACCTCCCCAGAGATTTGTAACTACTTGTCAGTCTCCCAAAAGAAAAGATTTTAGAGGATTTAAAGTACTCCCTATTTTTTAGCTGTAAAGTTAACTCCTTGTTCCCCTCAAATTTCACTTGAACTTGCTGGTGCTCTCAACTTTGGTTATTTGCCTCGAGCCTTGGTGGCTCCAATGCTTTTTAATTGCAGAGCGGGTCTGCTGAAGGCTACTGCACCACTGCAGGACACCTCCCATTCAAGTGTATAGTGCTGGTGTATACTTTCTGCCAGTATATTGTGGTGAAGGGTTTGCTGTTAGCATGTGCACTGTCTGTGGTTAACACCAGAAAAAATTAAGACTTGGAAAGATTTTACTGAGGGTTATGAAGTTCTGGTGAGGGTGGATTGCTTTATCCCCAGGCTGACAGCTCTCCCAGTTTTGATATTGCTTTAATGCGTCAGACAAACCGTCTACTTGCAGCGCTAAATACTAGAAGGCCACTGAATGAGATTTGGTGGCATCAACAGTATTCCTGGGTGGAACAATTTACTTTTCCATTTCATAGCCTACCGTTCATGGTGAAGGTTCTCTCCCTGAAGCTATTTAAGAGATGTTTGGGTGCGTGCTGCCTTGTGAGAAGGAGATACAGAGAACAATTACGATGACTCATATGCTTTCTGCCTTTTCTAAGTAATATGTTCTTCATGTGCGCAGGAACAGCTAAGTTCACTCACAATCTGGTGGGAAAAACACAATGGGATGTGCCAGCCTACTACAATATAAAGGGTAAAAGACTGTGGGTAAAACTCCCAGAAGAATTGTAAGCATGCAATTCTGAAAGAAGAACGAATAAAGATGCAACATCTGCAATATGACTATGCATGTGAGATACTTGCATTGAAACTCAAACCAGCCTAATGATCACATCTGCATGCAAACTCCAAAATTTAAATGTGATGAAGACATATGCGGTACTTAAAAACTGAAAAACTAGCCACAATTTGTTTCTGAGAGCAGTGAATGTAATAACAGCATAATCACTCGGCAGATATTAACAGCCATTTCATGAATTCCAAATCATAGAATCATAGAATCGCTGAGGTTGGAAGAGACCTTTAAGATCATCAAGTCCAACCATTAACCTACCCTGGCAAAACCACTTTTAAACCATGTCCCCAAGTACCACATCTACCCTTTTTTTAAACACCTCCAGGGATGGCGAATCCACCACCTCCCTGGGCAGCCTATTCCAATGTTTGATAACCCTTTCAGTGAAAAAATGTTTCCTAATACCCAATCTAAACCTCCGCTGACACAACTTGAATCCATTTCCTCTCATCCTATCACTTGTCACCAGGGAGAAGAGGTCAGCCCCCACCACTCTACAACCTCCTTTCAGGTAGTTGTAGAGAGTGATAAGGTCTCCCCTCAGCCTCCTCTTCTCCAGGCTAAACAACCCCAGTTCCCTCAGTCGTTCCTCATAAGACTTGTCCTCCAGACCCCTCACCAGCTTTGTAGCCCTTCTCTGGACACGCTCCAACACCTCAATGTCCTTCTTGTAGTGAGGGGCCCAAAACTGAACGCAGTACTCGAGGTGGGGCCTCACCAGTGCCGAGTACAGGGGGATGATCACTTCCCTAGTCCGGCTCACCACACTATTCCTGATACAGGCCAGGATGCTGTTGGCCTTCTTGGCCACCTGGGCACACTGCTGGCTCATATTCAGCCGTCTGTCCACCAACACCCCCAGGCCGACCCCCTGCCCGAGTAATGCCATATTTTATTTCTCTTTTTTTGTCTCACTCTTTAAAAAAAAAATTCTAGCTAATAATAGAATATTTAGAGCAAAAGATAGTTCCTATTTCTTTTTGTATACCAATGTAACTACTAAATGCCAAGCAGTCACATTTCATTTCAGTGATTCTTAATGAACAACTTTGTAAATGATGATCAAATAGAGTCACAGAAATGAAAAGTTTCCTTAAATCCTATTCCACCATTTCTAGAACTATTTCTTAATTTACTTCATGTTCACTCTAAATTATCATCACATCTTGGGGGAAATGCAAAATCTGACAGAAAATATAGAAAAGTGTTTATAGAAAGTGTTTGGATATATCCAGGCACAGATTGTTCCTTGTGAACTTGAAATTCACAAATGACAAGAAGAAATAAATAGATGTATAATCCTATAGAGGAGTAGCCTTAGTAACCACTTTTAATCAGAATGTTAGCCATTCATTTTGGCTAATGGCTAATTCATTTTACTTTTTTCTATCACTTCCACAGAGCAAAAAGTCCTTCTAAAAACAGTATTAGAGATTTCCATAAGAACACAGAAAATAACAAGCTTATTCTAGAAACCCCTAACAACATTTCTGGTTTCAGAGAGTCAATACGTTACTTCTACATTTTAATGAAGAAAACTGGAAAGACTGATGACGATTGTATAGTCTGTAGTGAACCTACATATTAGAAAGAACAGGCTTCTTTATGAGGCACACAGCCAGTACACTCAAACTCAGACAGGTCAGCTTCATGTGGCCTGCTGTTGTGTTTCAAGTAAGGAGCAAGCCACTGGATGATGCCGGTTTTGGGAAACAATATTCAGATTAGAAAAAATAACATAAGCTTCTCAACAGCACGGAAGGTTTGAGACAAGGATGTCTGCTTCTGTATTTCCTACTCATACTAAGTAGCATTTGCAAGGAGTTCTGTAGACTTCTACTGGACTATTTTAAAGTTCAATATCTATGAGCAAATACTATTTTAATAAGCAAATGACCAATAACAAATCAAAACCCACCATAAGTTTAAAAACAGGGGGCACAATCCTGCAAAACCAAATCAGAATTTGTAGCAAAAGACAGTTAAGGCACTAAGAAATGCTCTCAGAATCTAGCAAACAGCTCTGTGGATCATTTTCACAGCCAGCTGGTCTATCACAAAAAATGATTCCATGTTCTCTGCGTAATTATTACTCATACACATGAAATATATGTGTTCTATCCAGGTTGTCACTCAAATCACCACTTGGTACCTCTCAACAATATTCTCTTTCAAAACATTAATGGAATCAGGGCTGAAGCATCTCAATTTGTCCCAAGATACAGAAACTGACCTATAAAGGCATTGCAATTGAAAAGTAAGAACCCTTGAATTTCTCAGCGCTCCCTGTGAGATACAAGAGTTCAAGTAGTTCATCTACTTTAAAACCCTCTACTGTTCTCAATTAACTCAATTTGACACCATACCAAAAATCTGGAAAAAAGTTACCTGTTTTCAGAGATTTTAGAAAGCATGTTTCAGTAACTCATATTGCCAAATTTACTATAAACTTTGTGGCATTGAGATTTTAGAGGTAGCCCTACCTTCGGATAGTAACATGTAACAGAATTTCTCTTTGATGATCCCAATAGCTTGTGGCTCAAAAGGAGCATATCTGCCTTGTGGTTTGTCTATAGTAACCATTGTTTTGTTTCCTGCTAGGTGAAGGAAAGACACTGCTAGTGGGGAAGAATGTCCAAGACTGATTTTGCAAATTCCTTAAACAGCTCCAATTTTTTGCTTAAGTATAATACATGTCTGTATTCTCCAGTAATAGTCATTCTTGCTTTGGAAGGCACTTTAGTAACAAAATTCTGGACTGGGTTCTATAGTTTTTGAAAGTCAGATCTTCAGTTTTTATACAACATCCTGTTGTGATGGCAATTTGTGCCAGTATTTTTTCTTCTCTCTACACAAATGAGTATAATAAAATGTCTTTCAACCAAACACTTCTACAGAACACAGTATGGGGCAGTATGGTGCTTCTACTCCTTCTGAAAACAAACAAAAAGAACCCAAATAGTCCAAAGTTTTTACAAACTTAGAAAAGAATGTTATGTTATTAAGCTCTGTAATTTTGAGCATAAGAAAGCAGGAAAACAGCATAGTCAACAGAACAAAAAAAGAGGCTGCTGTTACATTTTTTCTTCCTTTTATAGATTATGCCATGCACAGTAAACTGAATAGGAAATACGCTACCAGTTTTGTAATATTACAACATTTCAAAGATGCAGAAATTCATTACAACTTCTGTTCAGTGTCTAGATCACCACATTTAACCTCTTTGATCATATCTTTACTGGGAACTTCTTTTCGTCTCTAATTATCAGTATTATTCTTCCTCTGCAGATTCTTTAGCAGGCTTTATGCATTTAATCAGAATCACTGCAATCCCCTGTATGATTAAATTTGAGCACATTCTGATTTCATCTTTACTATGGTTAAAGCTGATATCACCACTCACAATAGCGGATCCTGATTTTTAAGCTTGAAAATGCCATGAAATCTAACTGCATACCATGTTTCACAATCAGCTGTTTTAGCAGATCATGAGACATACAAATTCACATCCTCAGGTTCACTGGCTACACTGATAGGCAAAATACAGAGAGAAGGGATGATACAGATTAAAGACTTCTATAAAATTAGAATGTCCTGTCAGTGACAATGAAAAGAAAATATTTTGTTATTCACAGTCAAAACACTTAAAGGAACTTAACCTCTCCATAAATTGACCACATATTTTGTTACATATTTGCATAAAATATGTTACAAAATTGATTTTCATATGTGAGATTTTAAATTAGTTGTCTGGATTTTTTGTTGAGTAGGTGAAAGATTTTCTGTCTGTAGTTTCTGAAAAGGGCATAATAAAATGGCAGCTGTTCTGAAAATATGCAGAAGGAATACAGCAGGGTTTCTCCATAACCATGGGTGACCTGAAAAAAATCTGTCAGGACTGATTTGTTTTTCCAGTTTCCCTACAAGAAGCTNAAAAAAAAAAAAAAAAAAAAAAGCAAAATTTTCGAATGGATTATCATACTCAAACATTCAGTTACAATAATGGTGAGAAAGTCAGATAAAAGTTTATAGTGGACTTGCTTAACAAAAGAAAAGGCCTAATGGATTTTCCAGCTAAAGAGAAAATCATCGGGTCACAGAGCATGCTTGTTTTCTGTATTGCTCAGGGAATACCAAATCAAATCTCATTTTTACTGCAACATACTGACAGGGTAAATAGAGTTCAGAAAATAGCAATAAAACTTATGAAGCACCTGGATGAAGTAATTCACTGTGCAAGCTTAGGAGACTAATGTTAGAGCTCTCCTAGCAAATAATTAAAATAAATAGCAATTCAGGAGGCAGAAGATTGATACAAAAGTAAGGACAGGTATGGTATGTGAAACTCTTTCAATCAGTCATAAGCACCAGCAGAAAGTAGCTTAAGAGAGGAATCACTGGCTTCTTACCAAATCTGATTTAATTAGGGGAATAGTGTATGTTTTAAAAAAAAAGGTAAAGCAATAAAACCAAAACCAGTATTTATTCAGTGGTACTATATATAAGAAAGAATGAAATATGGGAAGTAAATGATAAATACTTCACCAAACTCAAGAATCCTGGCTAAGTTAATAAATTTGTTTATTGTCTAGCTTTGGAGCTGATGAACGTAACTGATCTGCATAAACAGGCCCTAAATTTTCTATTTTGATGTTTCAAGATATTCTGTGATTTTGAGTCAGAATATGCACATTCCTAATATTCTTGTAACTGACACCCATTCTTCTGCTCCAAATCTTCTTTTAAATCACACTTCAAAAGTGTATTATGAATTTATTTTTATTAGTCTGGTGATTTACTTTCATATAGATATTATTTTTGCATTCTGTACCTGTATTAGCACATTACAACATGAGGAACTCAGTGGTAGAGGCAAGTTTATTTCAATTCCGATGTCATATAATGCTTTCAGTAGATTAATAGCTGCATTTTTTTCCAGTAGCTTATATCTATTGCATTGTAAAGGTTTCGTGGCAAGAACAGTGCCACCGTATAAGCTTGTAGAGTGTCCAGCACAATGATGCTTCAATTTTGATTGGAAACATAGAAAGCTATTGTAATACAAATACAATATTTGTTGATTGAAATATTAGATAAATACACGACAGCTGATGAGACCATATTATTCTCTACAGGGATTCTGAATCCACTGTTTTTTTCTTTTTATAAAACGTGAGTGCTGTTTGTGACAATGGAACATTTTCATTCATTCCACAGTGGAGCAAATGCAAAATAGTGACTTAATATATGATAAGAGTATGGCTAGTGACAATAGCTCTATTTTGGTAAATAAATTACTTTGAGCTATCACATGCCCCAAAGTAAATGGACAGCTGCAACACTTTTCAGTAAGCCATTAGTGTGCAAAGATAAAATGATGTACTTTTGCATAGACAAAAGCTTGGTACAACGGCCAAAACAGCTGATTCGTTAGATTCAAGACTTCATGCAGACTGCTAGGAAAACTGTTTAACTTTACCTTTCAAACAGAGAGATGAGAATCTGACACAATTTAAAAGGCTATTTCTGGGCTGTCAATCAGAGCAGGCCAAGACACGAACAGTGTGATTTGCAAGTTATCGGGAACTTGCCAAATGTAGACACAGAAATTAGACTGCTACACTACTCTATGAAATTTGGATTACAGAAATATAAGAAAAAAAAAGAAAAGCAATTGGGCAAATAAGGACATTGTTGATCAAACACCAGGTCATAACAAAAAATGGTATCTGTGATTTTTTTTTTTTCAGTTATTTGCACTGATGAATGATTAAATGAACCACAATTATCTATTGAACAATAGCCTTCAAAGCGAAAAAAGGAAAATCATCATTTGCCTTCAATAATCTAATAGGGGCCTCCTGTCTTGTCTTAGAAAAACTAACAAAAACAATGTTGCTGGTGCTGTTCAGCCAAGAGGTATTGCTTTTCAGCAGGATGAGATGCATAATAATATTTGTTAAAAAGAAAAATGTATTATATCACAATAGGATCTTCTCTATTTGTTTTGAGAAGTGTTCTTGGACATCAGAAGATCGAATTTCAATTAGATTACCCTTTTTGATGCACTGTAAACATAATCAAATGTAGCTGACTTTTAGTGGGATAGAAGAGTAGGTATTCTTCCATGTACAGATTTGAATATTGTTATGATCTTACACAATGAAAAATACTGAAAATGGAAAACACCAACTAGGTCAATAAGCTGCTTAATTCAAAATTCTTCCTAATGATCCATTTTTAACTTGTTTTTTTCTTGTCACATTTTCACTATTCTTTGCGTATGACCTCACATATATTCTGTACTCCTGGATACCTCCCCATCCTGAAGCTTAGTGATACATATGCCCAATGCTTTCTATTATGATTGTTATCAGGTTTTTCAAATTAATGAACACTGAGTGTATAAGCATATTTAACTAGCAACAAACTCGATTCGATGTTGGCTGATGTGCTTTGTTGCAACTTCATGGCCCTTACGACAGGGGAATTGTAAAAGGAAAGGTTAGACAAGGAATGTTGCTGCATTTTCATAGCCTAATAATTCTGTTAATCTATTGACTCTTTTCCTTCTATTATTTCATCTGCTTTAGAGTAATTAAAAGCTATGTGTCTTTTTAGAATAAAATTATGGAGGGGCCAGTTAACCAAGGACTAATTTTAAAATAGAAAGTACATATTATGATGGAAGGATGAACCATGAAATAAATGTAAAACTGAACTCTCATTAACATGATTTTTGAAAAATAAAAATTATCTATAATGAATTAAAACAAAAATTAATTTAGTATTTTGAAGTCAGATTATTAAGACATCTCATCTTCCATAATAGAAATAGATTTGTATGTTATAACCAGCCTGTTCAATTCTTCAATAGTAAGTTCTTATGCAAATTTCACCCTTCATCTTCCTTCCCCGAAAAACTAACACAGCACATGAACTCATGACTTTATTTACTCTTTGTGTGTTATATGTGTGGTAGATCCTATTTTTGTGTCTTAGCTAATTATATAAAAAGCTGTTTTGTCCCCCTTAATTAGGTTTCTAAAATTCATCTGTTTGGCATAAAATTCAGCAGAGTTAAAATGGATATTAACGAATTTGGGAAAACTTTGTACTTACTTCTAATTCTTTTAGTTACAAGCCTTTTTACATACAGTCCAGTCAGATCTATGAGCTTGCCTTTGCTATTAAACAAGGCTAAGCCCCATTTTTTCCATCTCTATCCTCCTCTTACCCTGGCCCTCCCCACATTTCCTGCTTCCCTTCCTTCCTCCCTTCCTTCTGTCCTCTCTCCCTTCCTCCCTCCTTCTTTTGTGGCTGTCTTCATAAAATAGCATGTAAACGTTACATAAAATTTTAGGGAGCTAAGAGTTTCAGAAAATTTTCAATTATAGTTGATGTAGTTATAACTGAAGAACTGAAAACACAATAGATTTGAAGACTTAAGGCCCCAAGTAACATGGAATTTGGATGACTATTAAAATACAAAAATAGTAATTGTTAATAATAACAAAAGCTTATCTATCATAATACTGTTTTTATTAGTAGTAATGATTCTTTGTTCAAAGACAAAGATCTAGCTGGTGATCTATTGAGCTATAAAATGCAACCAAACAGCGCTCTCTTCTTCTGAGAAAAGACAGTACTATCCTTGTTTTATCTTGAAGACAAAATGCACAGTACAGCTTTCTTTTTGTTGAAGTAGACGGCAACACCAGCACGGAATATCACTCAGAGACCAGTTACAGGACTTGAACTTACAACTGAACGATCTGTTGGGAAATGTGGTAACGCCTATGCCAACAAAAACAGTACAGGACAGGTTTCAAAACCACACCTAGCGCATTTCAAAAGGTTTCTTGTTTTATCACAGAAAACATCACATCCTAACACTGAAACCTCTAACTAGCAAATTGTCTGATAGCATTCTTTCAAAAGGTTGAGTTTTTTGCTAATCATATATTTCAAATGTAAATCAGTAGTTATACATCCAGTCACCGTGCGCAAAGAGGGATTAACAGTAATTTGGAGAATGGTCTCTACAACCTTCCACAAAGAAACAGCACAATATTTATCTGATCTATTTTCTGTTGTTCCATGTCAATACCAAGGGACTTATGTAGAAAGCAGATACAAGGCCAGAGCACCATTCTCACTTCTCAGCGTTTTTCATTAGCCACAAAGAAGTAACATTTTTCTTGTATTCAAGCAAACTATGAACAGCCTAGGATCACATAAATCTTTATAAGATTTTAAATTTACTAGCTAGTTTTTAATTTGCTAGTAGCTAGTAGAAACAAAGTAACTATGCAAAATACATTTTGTAAATTTTGATGTGCTCTCTCTGTTTTGCAGAAAATTAAATGTTGATACAATGCAGTTTCATGATTTGTCAGTAATTACATGGTGGGTTAGTAGTGTGACTGACCATAAAACACCAAAGCACTAACTTTGCAAGAGCTAGTTTCTCGACACTGGGAAAATCTTTCTGTTCATATATTCATGGTCCTATATGTACCCTTCTAAAAGTAAATAATTACTATCACCTTCATATTCAACAGTAGACAATCTGTTGCCCTTAGCATGTTTGTCATCCATTTAAAAAAATCCAAGCATTCCAGATAAAAAATAACCAGTACTGAAAACAGAACGCATGCAAGACAAAGGACTTGTATCAGAATTGTCAGTTGCAGATATCAGGCAGGATTGAATAAAATTTGTTTTGTATCTGAAATGAAAATACCTGCTTGGCAGAAGGCTGACATTGTTCAGCATCTTATTGCATTGCTCAATCCTTCCCTGTGAACTGTACCACAAACTGGAAAACCTGTTAAACTGCAACACCATGAGATGCGGCTGGCATAGATAATTGCAACCCTGTGGGTGAAAGTCAACTGACAGCATCCTGTGTCTACTATCGTCCCACAATGATGATTAACACAGAGGAACCCAACCAAAGCCCCCTCAAAATGTCTTTAAGCCACACACAAACAAAATCCCATTACATTATTCAACAGACCTGGGGCTCTAGAAACTTCTATGAAATGAATTGTGAAAGCATTCTCTTGATTTTATGCAGACCATGGAGTGACTTCAGCTAAACAACTTTCATTCTCTGAAGTTTTTCAGTTCTAAGCCTGCAAAGCAGTGGCTGATCTCTTTACTGGTGGTGTCTGAAGAACAGTAAGATTTCTGTCAATTAATCAAGCCTTTTCCCTAAAAAGCAGTTGGTGACTACCATGGACTAAATTCCCCTGAATTTACTTGACCTGTTCCAGTTGTTTACTGCAGGCATATTTCATCACTCCTATGTAAATATAATTGTATTTCATTTTTGTAGCCTGGATATTCTCTTTATTAAAAGCTATGCTTAGAAGCAGACTGTGGTATTTGTGCGGTATTGATAAGTAACCTAATTTTGTCACATCTTTTGAGAATGTCACCTTTCTAGGTGCAGGTAAGGCAACAAAGGAATAAAGCTGTAATCAGGAATGACTGGGCAGATTTGACTAAGAGTTAACAAAATTTTCCATTCTTTGTAATTTTAAAATGATAATACAGTGAGGTAGGATATTAGCAATCTGGTTTTTGAAACATTAATATCCCTTAATGGAATGGTGAGGACAGGCTGCTTGTTTAATCTTGCTTTGATTTCCAGCCTCGCCACTGACTTGTTCAACAAAGGACAAAGTCTCACCATCTTTGTTTCTCAGTTTTTACGAGAGACAATGCTCTTCACCTTAACATAGGATCCGAAAGGCTCAAGAGTTACTGGAAAGGCTGTTTAGGTCATTGAAGATGCCTTCAGTATCAAAGTAATGCCATTAATGTAATTTCTGATTCTACACAGCAGTGCTCTCTCTATTGAGAGTTTTGGTACATTGCCCTGTCAATTGGTCCTCAATGCTGACCTAGAGGAACCAGAAGATGAGATGGCAGTTTAGACCCTACGTATATTTGATCATTGGTCTCTTCAGAGAGACAGCTAACAAGAATTGGATTTGACATAGTGCTATCATGATTGCAACTTGAGTTAAGTGAACACCTGTCTGTTAGAAATTGGAACGTGATTGCAAAATCAAGTACGCACAAACTGCTGGCCATTCAGTTCAATAGTTACAGCCTCCCACCGAAATGAGAGTAATTAGAACAAGCAAACGGCTTTTGAAACTGAACTGTTCCCCACTGCCTTTTTATTACCAGGTTTTTTTGATATCTATGAGGAATTTGTTTAAATCTGAGGTCAATAAAATTAGTATTTGGGTGGGTTTTTTTAAGGCTGCATTAGAACTTTGGGATAGTACCTTAGTAATAGATTACCTGGCTTCCTATTTAACTTTAAAAACACCAGCAATCAGTAAAAGGTGATGAATATATCAGAAAAGGTTCAGTCAGGATGACTGCATTTTATTTTCTATGGGTTTTGAGCATTCTTAAGAGCATTGAAAGTGCACTCCTTTCCAGGGCAGCAATAAAAATTACACAATAGGAAAGACAACATGCTCTAAGGTACATCCAAGCCTGCCTTATTTCCTCCCATTACTTTTTCCTTCCCTTGGGCAAAAAAGTCTGCATGTGATAGGAAACATAATCTTTACAGATTTCAGTACATCAAATGAAGGAGGAATTAGATGCATTAAATGTACAGGAGTAGTGTAGCATTTGTAGCTGCAATTTCCTGGAAGCCTTTCCTTATTGCATTTATTTATAAACAGATCAGCTTTGCTTAATTAACATGAGATTCCCACAAAGCAACATAAAAAAGAGACTGTATTTAGCCACGAATATAGTTCATAAAGAAAGGTATTAAGTAATGAGGCGAAGAAAGCAAGAGGATTCATTAATATCTCAGACAGAGCAGAGGCATTCACACTAACTACTGAGTATGTGTATCTGTACTGTCTTCACTTTTGCAGACCAAGCTTGTGTGAGTGTCAGGGGACACTTGGGTTTTTGCATTCAGTGGTGCATGTAGCTAACTAGATGCAAAGATAAAGTACACGTTAACATCTGCCTGCCAACGGAGGTACCCAAATCAGAACTTAGACTCCATACAAGAGGCACAAAACGTGTTCATGCACTGTGTGCATTTATAGCAATACACAGACAAATGACAACATCTCCAGTAGCTTCTGTATTCACTTCTTCCCTATGAATCTGCATTCACCGTCTTACTTTTCTTAAATTGAAGGTGATTCATGTGAACTCTATGTCTCTACATCCCTGCTCCATATAGCAAATACTGCAAAACTTCCCTTCGGTAACAGGTTAGAGAAAACATTTTTAATACTAGACCCTAAGGATTTAATGAGCTTAAAGTTTTCTATAAAGCAGGTGCAATGCTTTGTGCATTTGTTGGAAATAGAATGAAAACATTCACTTACATTTTAAACTTAAGAGACAACTTTCCAATTTTGCGCACTTTTTTCCATTTTTACGTTTTTCTATTATGACCATAACCACATCCAAAATGTGACAGGCAGAATTCCAGATATTTTACAATACAGGTCTGAAAAAAAGCTGACTATGATTAGAACGCCCTGTATAATTCAAATCTTTTTAGGATGTGGATGCCAGGAAATAATTTTAGAAGTGAATGATGACAGGGGGAAGTAGTTTTTTGTTCTTCTTTCCAAACTGTCATTGACTAAAAAGTGGAAGATGAAACCATTTCTTTTAAACTTTATTTTATATAACAGAGAGTCCTATGCACATTTCTCTTTTGTGCTGAAATGCAGCACATCCATGACCTGTCATCATGCAGAAACATACTCTCCTGATGTCCTTCACAGTGAAGGTACTAACTACAGTAAAAAGATTCAGCTGCACGTGAAAAAAGTGTGCACGAACCCACGAAGGGTGCCTTTGTATCTTGTTGGTCTGTGCTCTTTCAGAAGATTGACTTGAATTCCCAGATCCAGATCTCTGGGGAAAAAAAGGATTGATAGCACAAGTGGTGCATAAAAGTTGATAGTGGGTTAGCAGCTAAACTATGCTCCAGAAGAGAAGGTGACTGAAAATATAAAAGAGGTGAAACAGTTACTGAGAAATCTACAGAAGTGTATTTTTCTCTCACCCAAACAGTTCAGACAGATTCCATCAATATTTCCATGACCCAGTACTGACTTCAAAATTTGCCTCTAAGTATCTATCAGGGAGGTGGACATGTACCCCTGTGGGAATACAGTTTCTGCTGAAGTCTGTACAGGTTCTGGCTGAAAGCAAATACATGACCAAGTCTCAGCTGAGAAGTCTGAACATTCCCATGGAACAGCATCAGGCACTTAAGCCAGGAAATCCTAAACTCAGCCAATATTTTTCCTCAACAGCTTTAGATAATGAAGTAGGAACTAATTCAGGGAAATGCTATGACCTATATTATGCAGGAGGCCAGACTAAACAGTCTTACCAGTCCCTTATGGCTTTAAAATCTATGGACTCAGGAGGACTGAGTCTCTGAATCTGCAACTGAGTCACTGTACACTTCACTGTACAACTGTAGATTGCCTTTTCTTTTCTGTTTCTCCACCTGAAAATGTGTATTTACTTCCCGATTCTATTTTAGAAAGATACGGTAAAGAATAATCAATGACTGTATATTGCTCTAAACATGAAAGATTCTAAGTGCTTAGTGACGATACTGCATTTTCAAAAGATGCCTCAATGTATGGTAAGATTTTGTTCTCATTCACAACTGCTTAATGAAAGTAACCAAGTGCAGTAGTATGGGATAGCTTAAAGAGAAAACAAATGAGATGAAGACCACCTGCCAGATCTATCCCTGAATTTCCTGGGGCTTATCCATATAAGTAATACTAAAACATTTACATAAAAATTCCTATTTTATTAAAAATACAATCTCATGGACTTTCTATAAAAAAAGATTGTTAAGCATAATGGTCCTGTCAGAGTTATTCCAGTAATCCTGGAACACAGTACTTTTCGAAAACTGCTTTGCATGTGATAAAATAGTCTAACAAGAAAAAAGTCCATCGAAAAAAAACACCACGTTTGCCTGTAGTAGATGGCATTACCTTCAAATTACTAAATGTCCTATTGTTTGTTTGTTTTTAAACACAAATTGACTGAAAGAAATAGTCACTGACCTGGTCATTGAACTAGGACAACGTTATAAATATTAATTTAATTCTCACTATAAATTTTAAGCATTCCACAGACCATAACGAATGAAGGCACATATGTGAATACTTGTAAAGAAGCTGAGGATGTAATGAAACACACATATTTTTTTCTACCAGCAATAATATGCCAGTAACCTACAGGAAAACAAATGAAATCTAACCTTAACTTTTCCACTTTTTTACCAACTGTATCTTTTCCTGCAGTAGGAAACATGTTAGTAAGGAAACTCAGTGGCACAGGCCTTCAACTAGTATACAAGTTGGCACTGAAACAGACACAGCTATGCTAATTTTTACCAGCTAGAGTTTCACTAATAGATGAGTGCAACTGCTGCGTTCCATATGTGTAAGCCCTCTAGACAGTGGAAGTACAGGAAAGATGGCCTCCAGCACCAGCACCAAACATTTCAGAACTAGGAGTCCCTGTGACCAGCTGATCCACAGCTGAACAAAAAGAAACTTTCTCATATTCCCTGGTCCTCACAGGAGCCACTGCGTTAATAGATCCCTTCTGCCTGTATACCTCCATCATCAGGTAGAGAAAGCAGGAAACCAGAAACTGCAAAAAACATCATAAAAATCATGGGGCAAATTCCATAAATTAAGTATAGCGATGTCAAAGGACCGTTCGGTTTATTCTGAGTTCTCAGAATGAACACGGGAAAACTTAGAAAATTGAATAGCCACTACTTGGATGTCTCGCAAATGAGGGCTGTGATCTCTCCTGGATTACCAGGTTCAGGTTCTTACTTTAGCAAGTAAACAGACCATAAAGGTCTTATCACAAATGGTTCAAACTCCACATTCAAGCAGGTTAGGATTTTAGCCTTTGCTCCTAAGAAAACTGTTGCAGAATATCTTTCCACTTAAGGTCCTAAATTCCTAAATTTTCTTGTTCCCAGACAAGAAGTCTTACAGACTGTAAAACAATTGTTCCCCACCAACAATATTCTTTAAATCAATATTCTACAAATGGAAACTCTCCTACGAATGATACTACAGAGAACAGACTATGATTCCATAATAAAGTTTACTTCATGAAAGAAAAAAAAGGGGGGGGGAGGATTAAAACAGGAGAAGGAGGATATGTTTGTCTACACGGACATTATCATATAGGTGCACACTCTATTCAGGTAAGCTCATTAAAACTTCTACAGTTAGTACCAGTGTTCTAACAAGACATACAGTTTTGTTGTACTGAAAGGCAGTGTTCTGCAAGTGGATAGGGGATACAAACAAATAAAATGTGCCTACAGCTAAGAGTATGGTTTAAATATTTCAGCACTAGAGCTAAATATAAAGGATCTAATCAGTGTAAGATTCTTTTAACAAAAAAGCTTTCAACAGGAAAAAACGCAGCAGTAAACCACACAGACCTTATTGCTGTAGTATGCTGCAGAATCTAAGGTATGACAATAAATATATTAAGGGGAGGTAGATTTTATTAATATTAGCAACAAATTTCATTTTTTTACCAATAATAACCCTAAAGCAAAGCTCTTAAGTTTACTTCATAGCTGTTGCTATTTTTCAAATCTCTTTTCATCATTTATACTCTGATTTTTTTTTCCCTTTTAACTCAGTGTTGTGATGGAATCAATACAAATCTGCTCTTAACATATCTGTCTCTGACCTGTGTTTGTTTTAAGCTGTATCATTCATAATGGTGATCGATGGGTAATGCTATTCCTCTTTCTCCACAAAAAGCACAGAGCATAAAAAGTGCGTATATTTTATGCCCAAGGTCAGGAGAAAATTAATGGATAAGAGCTAGATAAAATGGAGTTCAAGCTGAATGGGCTGAGTGCTCTCTACAGGGTACAGCCAAGGCAGGCAGTACAAAGCCCATTATACTCAAACGCTCTTGAAGCATTTCAGAAGTGAAATTGTTTCCACAGGCTAATGCATAAAAGTATGAAGCTTTAACTTTTCTGTTTCACAGATAGCCTACAGATATTGGGCAAGTGTTCCTATTCAGGATTTTATTTAGCATATTCCATTTATCAATCTTTACCTTAAGCCATAAACCCATTTGGTGTTTATGACTAAAGTTGTACAAGCTACGTTTATTTGTCATTAGTGAACTTTACTTCACAGACTTCCCTGTTCATTCTCTCACTAGTTCCCTGTCAAGATAACAAGGGAACAGCAGAGCCTTTAAAAGACAACCACATGAACAAAAGCATGAAATTTAAAAAATTAAAGAATGGAGTGATTCTATAAATATGTAACATCTCACTTGCTACGAAATACTGTTTAACAATTAAGAAATAATAACATAAACATTTTTTCCACAAATATAAAGTAAAACTCAATTTCAACTAGAAGACCATAGGAACAGTAGAAGGAATGACAAAAATAAAACTCTGTTATATTACACTTAGCTTCCTAATATTTTCCTTCTTTACCCTGGTGAATCTTTCTAAGAAAGCCCTCCCGTATGTCAAGATTCTTGCCCCAGTATGCGAAGAGCAAACTGTAAACAGAGTATGCAATTCACTTGAATAAGGACTGTTGGGAAGCTGCCGAGTAGAGACGCGTGATAGAGGATCTCCAAAACTTAATTTATTTGTTGAAGAAATACAGTAGTTGTGTCATACGAGTTTATTAGAAATACTGTCCTGGGGTTGTATCTGAACACGTTTCAGTGTTCACGGCCTTCTAATAATCTAAGGTTAAGAGGCAAAAAAACAAGAGCAGCTGAGCATAGATTACAGTGAAAATATCACCACTGACCACATTATCCTTTTTATGTCTTAATAATTTCCTGGACAAAGAACAAGGTGAAAATCCAGCACTGAGCACCAGATTACATAACAGATAAATTTGGGAAGAAGTTGAATTAGAACACAGCACTATTTTCTCATAGCCTGTATCAGTAGTCCTGTTGCTGCTACTACTCTGCTGACAGCAACTTAGCTTATGGTGCAAAGATAGGGATAGGACGTTAAAACTTACATATGTAACTGTATGCCTTGTTATTCACTTTTAAAAAACCACATACTGTATTGCTGAAATAAAACTAGGGGGAAAAAAACCCAGACCAATACTGGAAAAGCAGGCTAAGGTAGTCNGCACAAACAAATTCAACCAAAGTACTTGAAGTGCCAAAATTATAAGCAAAAGCAAAAAAAACCCCAAGCAAACAAACAGGCAAATTCTCTATGTCTGGAGAGATCGCACTGTGAGGCATGCATGTCAAATTCCCAGTATTACGGCACTTCACCCTAATATTTTAGCAGGAAAATACTCCAAAACACTCACATGACTTCATAAACGCTACACAATGCCTTCATCACTACTATATCTGACTGCCCAACTCCAATGTGCAAATAACACATTTATACACGTGGTGGTGGGATATCCAAATGCCATTACGGTACCCAGGCAGAGACGGTTTTGTTCTGCTGAAGTGCAGGCTTAAATTTACCAGATTCAGACATATATTCATGAACATTTTTTAATTTTATTTTTATGGCAAAATATAATTACATACCAACTTTTTTATCAGTTTTTGGTCTGTGCTTTGGCTACTTGCTAAGGCAAACTACAGGACAAAATGAAAAATGTTAATGATTTACCTGAACCTTAGTCTTGCAATTCCTGATTATTTCTGAATTTCTTAAGAATAAGAAATGTGAAGGTCAAAACAGGATGATACACTCATGTTTCTCTCCGATGCAAATTGGTCTAACAGTGCATCTAAGTAATCTGTGTTACTGTTTTTTAAATAAAACATTTCCAGAAGGCCTCTAAATAATGTAAACTAATTGGATTGGGATTAGCTTCTAAACTATAATCAGCTGTGACTTCTTTATGTTACAAGACTATTATGTTGCTACATTTTATTTATGCCAAGCATGTAATGGTAATTGTTTATCACTGTGATTAAATCCCAATGAGGAAAAACAAAATATTGTATTAGTTGACTTTAGTATTTACATTACTCAAAATAATTTTAATCATTGTAATTCTTTAATCTTTAAGGATGATTTTTTTCTAATAAATACTGTAATAACAGGGTTGAGGTGTTCTTCATAACATTATCGTATCATGCTGCACTCTTCATTGCATAATGATGACCTTCTTAAACAAAAACAAGAGCCTTAAGGCAACATGTTAGGACAAATTTAACTTCCCCAGAATAAGAAGCTTTCTCCAAATCCTGTGGATTTCACTCACTGAGAGTAAACTATACGCAGTAAATCTGTTCCGGGTTCAGTTTTTCATGGGTCAATTCACTTTCACCAGAAAGGTATGCAACTTCTGTGGCCAGGTTATAAAACAGTCTTAAAGCAACCATTTCCAGGATATACACAGAAACTGAAGAGCTCATACAAAAAATTAGAAATAATATGAACTCCACTCTTTAGTGTAGGCAAGAAAGGCAGGCAGCTCTGGAGGATTCTGACTACAGTCTTCAGTGATGCTCTTTCTGCAGACAACTATGATGAAATGTGTTCAAAATGGTTTCTGAAAACTATAATTTAGGCTGACAGAATTTAAATGCACCAAAAGCAAGTCAATACATCCTAATTTCATAAGAGAATGTCATTAACAAGAACTGTATAATTCTTGACACTTTTTAAATTTATTTTTTAGATAATGATCATTATATTCTATTACCTTGTTGTTGGTTTATTTCCCCACAAGAAAAGGTATTTTCCTTGGCCAGGAACTTTGTAATTACATTACAAAGTAAGGGTTCATGGCAACATTTTCATTAGGTTCTTCCCTCTTAATCTTTTATGAAAACCAGTTATCCTTTCCACTCCAGACTTTGATTGACCGCACCCCCCAACAGCTCTTAAAGCCAATTAATTCCACAGATCTTCCTGCACCAGTTGAACTTCAGCAGTTCTCCGCTGTCGTAGATGTAAATGAGGTAGACAAGCTGGAAGTGGAAATAATCGTGTATACAGTGTTTCAGATGCAAGAAGTGTCTTATTCAAATAAATAAATTTGTACACACTTTAGCAATTTGTCCAATCATGACTTAACCCTCTTGTCTGAACTGACCAATAATGATTAAAATAACAGTAAGAGATCAAATGAGCTCACAGTATTTCTAAGCTCTTTTCTATTATTCATGAACCATCTTAACTACTTTTGCTGCAGGTAGCAAACAACACAGAAAGATCTCTGACCTTGACTCAAACAAGATGACATTTCAGTACTGTATGTTTGTATTAGGCACTTTTCACTTATGCTATAGAGAAGACATATTTCCCCTGTAGCTACAGTACACTGATGACCTATGGTTTGTTCATCAAAAGGCTATTATAATTGGCTCTTAATATATCAAACTCTTTCATGCAGGCAGATCCACTTATACGCAGATTGATTTCTACTTTCAAAACCCATACACTCTAATTTTTAAATACCAAAGATTATCTTTTCCCCCTGTAGAGAAGACAGTGATAGAGAAATAACAGCACAAAAGTAGAAGCATTCTGACTAGCATCACTAGCATCACTTCTTCCAGAAATGTTACAGGAGGCCTCTGTAGTGGGTGTGTTAACAAATTGAAGGAAATAACTGTGTTGGTACGGCAAACAGAGCAACTGCACAGTTACCAGGGAGTTGCCTGTGTCAGCCACCCTGCTAGAGGTTAACCTCCTCATAATAAACAACAGGGATAATAAACATTATCAACCCCCTGTGCCAACACAACCACCTTTCTTCTATGCACTACAATGTCAGAATAAGGTGAGACCCTGACTACCTACCACCTTTTAGCCCTTCCTTAGTGATTTTAGTTCTGTAGATTTGTTCTTACTATTGCATCTGACCTGAGCTGTTGAAACCTAGTCTTGTCCTCAGAGGGAGGAGCTACAAATGATTGATCATTACACCTAAAACTGGTTTTCTAAAGTAAATGGGAATAAGTAGTCAACCATGCCCTTACCACAGGAAAAAAGCCACAACTTCATGAAGCTTTAAAGAACTATGAAATAATTGCAATTGTACAAATCCTACCAATAAAATACCAATTTAAAAAAGTCCAACTCAACCTTTCACTCTTGTCTAACACTGAAGTGAATGCAGTAATACTGGCATAAACTATTCCCGAATTAACATCCCACAAATTTATTTCTGAGCTCTGTTTCCGAAGATAATCTATTTTATTGATGTAGGAAACCATAATAAAATAAAGAAAAACAAGAAAGAAGACAAACCCTGAAACCTACTACATACGAAACCACCAAAGGAGAAGGTGGACAGAGATCCAATTGTGTAAAGGAGACATTATGTCCTTAATGGTGTGCACAACTGCCAAATTCTAAGAGCAATATAAGAAATCTAATTCCCATTGTAAGGTGGTAACACCTCAAGGAGACCAGCCTCCCCTTTCACAGGTGTGAAAGCTTTCAGAATTCTGTGAATCCATATAAAAATTAATTTCCATTTAAACACAGGCCCAAGCTTTGCGAATTCTCTGAATCCATGTAAAATTCAATTTTGACTTAAGAAAAATTGTTTTCTAGCTTATGAAGATACAAAGAAATATTTGCAGATGTGACCTCAATATAACACTGTTCTTGCAAAGTATCAAAAACATAAAACCCACCCATTAAAATGTTTGGGTTTAAAATCTATAATTTTCAAGAAAAGCTCAACTTTTTTGAGACTCTCTGATTGAATCAGATTGTCAGTATTTACTCTGCGTTGTACGGAAAATCAAGGTGTAAAAAGTTTCTAAGTCCAAAGAACCTGACATTTTAATTAATAAACGCAAGGGTCCAAAATAGATAGAGGGATAGACAGACACAGAGACTGAAAGAGGTCTGAAGTTGACATAAGGTTGCCTCACTGTGGGAACTTTAATACTATGCTGAAGAAAAGCAGATGAATTTCATGAAAGTCAGCAAGGCTAGTCCCAGTCATTTAATCCTCTAATTTAGTCTCTGCTAACCTATTGTCTTTCATTTATCCGGAGAGCTTCATGAGCCATTTTTAAGCATCTACTGCTGAATATCAACTGCTAATAAAGTAGTACCTTTATTCAATTATGGGTAACTGAGGAAATCTCTTTAAGTGGTTCTATTTCTCTGTATGTTTTTTTAACATTTCTTATTAACACATTTGATGAAAAAAATCATTTAAATCTGAAATAGCAGCTTGGGAAAAAGGCACAGACAAGACATGTCCAAGACAGATGGTATAGTAATGGAGGCAGCAGACAAATCTCTGTTCTACGCTACAGCAGCTCAGTGCTTATAGCAATTTTTTCAGAGGATTCTGTTCATAGCTTTCATACGCACTACAGCAAGGTATACACAGTGCCAAAAATCTGCCTATAGTTAAAAGCCTGTAAAAATTGTACTACTTTTGAAAAAGTCAGGCCAAAATTATAGCCTGCTAAACAAGAATCGGTTCCCTGCTTGGATTATGGTATTTATTTCCTCCTTGCACAATATCTACAATAAAAATAACACACACTTGGAGATGGTCTAGGGGAAGGTGTCCCTGCCCATGGCAGGGGGATTGGAACTAGATGATCTTTAAGGTCCCTTCCAACCCAAACCATTCTGTGATTCCATGGCTTCTGGTCTCAGTATGTGTTTTAACTGGTGTACTTCTGTTAACTTGAAGAACTTACTCCCGATTTGCCATCCAAACTCCAACACAAACGAGGCTTATACTATGAAGGATAATTTATGAGACATACGCTGACCCACGTAACTCGTTCCCTGTTGTGGCAGGTTCGCTGTGGCAAACGGCTGAACTCCCGCCCAGCCGCTCTCTCCTGCACACCCCTTCCTCAGCACTGGGGACACGGGGACAAAACAGGTTGAAAGAGCTGGGTCAAGGTAAAGGCAGGGAGATTGCTTGCTAATTACTTTAGTGGGCAAAAGCAGGCTCAGGAAAAAAATTAAGGCAATGTTCTGCTAATTAAAATAGATGTACGTAGTGAGAAACAAACACAAAAATTAGAACACCACCTTTGCTCCTCTCCACGCCGGTGGCAGCGCGGATGTCTGTTCCGCCACGGAGCACCTCCTCCCCTCCTCCTCCTCCTCCTCCTCCTCCTCTTCTACCCTTGCTGTTCCCTGTGTTGTCTCCCACTCTGTGTGTGTTCCCTCCTCCCTCTGCCTGTTCGGTATTTTTGCCCTTTCTTAAATACGTTTTCACCAGAGGTGCCACCACCAGCTTCACCGTGGGGCTCAGCTGTGTCCCGCGGCCGGTCCGTCGCAGAGCCGGCTGGAACCGGCTGTCTGGCACAGAAGCCGGGCCTGCAGCTGGCCCTGCTGCCAAAACCTTACCGGCTACACCCAAAAACGCATCTAGCTTTATATTGTAATTTAACTTCCAATTTAACCAGGCTGACCCGAACTATGAGATCCAGAATTTAGCAAATTTTGTCACAGCAGCAAAAAAAAACCGGCGAAACGGCGTTTTATCGTATCAGCATTTATGCCACTGCTTGTGATATGGTTTTCAGTTTGTTGCAGGCGGTCATGAGAAATCTCAGCATTTGGGCCATCTTACAAATAACACGAATTTAGAAGCACATGGCTGCCAGTCACACCCTGATACTGTAGATTTTCACGCAGTTTAAACAAGAGCTATATTTTGCAGCTTTGTAATTTGAACTATGTGAAATAAATATTCTGGTATGCAAGTCATCACATTTATGCACTACGTCTCAAATTTGTATTTTCATAACATATGAGTCGTGCACACACCAACACTGTATTTTCCCTTTGTCCCATTAATAAATAGAATTTCACTTAATATCTCTAAAACGTTTGTAACAAACACAAATTAGGTTTAATTTAAGGCTCTTTCAAGTTAATCCAAGGGCTGCATATATTGGGAGATGAAAAAAGAAAAAAATCCTTAAAAAGAAATGTTGCAAATATATGATGGGGTTTTGTTTTTATTGATGCGCATTAACAAAGGCAACAAAAATAAAGCCATTATATGGTATATTTTAAATGATTTAGAAAACTAGTAATATTTTTAATGAAAAACACTGGCTGGATTACCACCATTTAAAAAATAAGCAAGTAAGCTAGCAATGCAGTATGTAACATTCAGTTATGCCTCATCAATTTGATTAAAAGTAATGTTAAAATGAAAACTACAAAATCTCAAGGCCAGTGCAAAAGCTCATTTTTATAAAGTTTCTGGAGATAAAGCACACGTCAAAGGCACTCACTTTAAAATCTGGTACGAAAGAGATGCAGTAATAAGAACTGAACATTTTTTGGCTTAACATCTGAATCTACAAAATACATACATGTGGTTTTTCATTTAAAAATATGAGTAATCCTATCCCTGTTCAGCTCAGACACATATGTCCATGCTCAGCTGAATGGGCAAGGGATCAACCATGTGAGGCATTTTGTTGAAAAAGGCTCTATTTATAAGAATTACAGCATTAAGTGTGGTGAGAAAAATGGGAGCAAATCAAACTTCTCTCCAGGTAACCTCTGAAACAGCTTTTGCAAAGCACTTGAAAGGAGATAGCTAACTACCATAAACTACACATAGCTCCAAACAAGCCTGGTGAGCTGCGCACTGGGCACACCTGGTCTATCGTTTCTTCTGCTGACAGCCACTATACACGCAGCAGCAGTGTCAAGGGCACTGTCCTGTCCTGACCAAATGGCCACCACACTCGCCAGTCCTGCCTGAGGCTGTCCCTCAGGCATGTCAACCGCACCACTCAGCTTGGTGTCATCGGCAAACTTGCCGAGGGTGAGCTTGACCCCACTGTTTATGTCACTGATGAAGACATTAAACAGTACTGGTCCCAAAATGGACCCCTAAGGGACACCACTTGTCACCAATCTCCATTCCTTGTTTGGTTTGCCACACTGGGACACGTATCTGATAAAGGAAATTCGTCTTCCTGATGATCACTGGCAAGTACGTTACACACAGTCTCTTCTATGCAGAGAGGAATCAATAAGGTCTTACATGATTTGTCACAGGGGATTTTAGCTATACATTAATTAATAAAAGTGACACCTATAAGTAAAGGCATTTTTAGTAGTCCTTATGCTGAAATTGATACAATGCATACAAAATAAATGCATTCATTTAGAGGCAGAATGGAATGGAAAGGAGCGTAATGCTGTAGCCCAGCGATGTGGATGCGGTACTGCCAGTAACGGGCTTCAAACTGGGTTTGCACGGCCTCGGCACTGCGGCCTGTCAGGCTTGCTCTGCCTGAACACGCCTGCAGCTTCATTTTTACTTGTTCTAGCTGTGACAGCAACTTTTCTTCTGACAGGTGGCTGTCACCAATTTGGTTTCCTTTTGCTTACCTGTGAATGTTACAGCCGTAGTTTTTATACAAAGTCATAACAAGAGGTTACTTTGCACAGAATGGGGTATTTATGACTCTGATGCAGTGGTATACACAGAGGAAAGCAGGCTTGGTATGAAAGCAGAGGCTTTGAGAAGTGGAGACGTGGTGCAGAGGAGCACAGACATGGGACTGTTGAAAAAGGGGCCGAGCCTGGGACCGCAGTCCCCACAATGCTCCAGTGCTCAGTTAAAGAACTGCAGGTAACAAAGCGAAAAGGCAAATAGCATCTGACATACATAAAAGGCATGCTACATAATAAAATCAGATGTAACGTGAACTTGCAGACTGGTGAAGAAACAGCAAGGTGTGAGAGCGTGCTAGCAAACATATAAAAGTGACCTCAGGTGGAGAGGAGGAAGGAAGAGGGAGGAAGAAGGATCAACATCAACATCGCATTTATCATACTTGGGATGATGAGAACTTGCTGTACAGCCTGTGCTGCCATACTGAAGCCATCGAGCTCAAGACTCCACAGTAGCACTGGCGATATGAGCACAAGACCAGAAAAAGAGGGGAATACTAGGAAGTGTTTGTGTAACAAATTTAACTGTATGATTATTTTTTTAAACTTCTTTTGTATACTAGTATTCATGGTTTGGGTTTTTTTTTTCATTCTGTTCTATAATAGCTAATTTTGGACTAGTAATATTTGTTTGATTATACTGTTATGATTTAAATTATACTAACAGTAAATTCTTGTCTTTATATAAAATATCCCGTTCACACATAAGATCCTGACCCTTCTCTTGAAAGGACATAGTTCTATAGATAAAGCAGAGAATGGTGACATAGGAAAACATTAATAGAATCCATTTGAACCTAAAATAATCATATTTTACATTTCACTACCATTTGTGTGAGAAAAAGCAAGTTCATGAAAAGAACATACATAGTGGTCCAAACATGTTTCTGGATTGCCTGAGAGCCAAAGGTCATGGTAAGACTTACATTAATAAATGTTCGTATGTTTTATTAACTTTAGCACTTCTTTTTCTATTAAAAATGCAGAAACATTGTTAATAATATAAAAACCTGAGACACTCAGTAATGCATTTTCCATGCCTTTCATGTTCTTCACTTTGTTATTTTTGACTTGTAAGTAAAGTTAATAACATCTATAAATATAATGCTCCTTTAATGCAGCCTCTGAAAGAATCTCATTATGATGAACTCCCTAGAGAGAAAACTTGTACCTTAACAGGAGAAGTTACTCACATCCCTTCACTGGGGCAGCAAGAGGTTCAAAGCACAGTTCAGACATACAATAAAACCCCTGTACTTTTCAAATCAAGTTGCAAACCAACTTAAAAAAAAATAAAAAAAAATAGGAGAAATCTATACCATAATACAGTAACTCAACAGCAACTCAAATCAAGAACCTCCTCACAGGTTACAGCTGCTTCTGCAGTCTATAAAAACACACTTTATAGTGAGCAATCTCATTGTTTCTAAATATGCTACACCACCATCTTAGCCCAGATATAACTTGACACCTGTGATGTAACTGACACATACTAGAGAATATCAAAGAATGCATTGTGCAAAGTTATCTTCATCTTAAAGCATGCATTTTACTACCATATTCAGATTTCTTCTGTAATAGGATAAGATTTCATGTTGAAAAAAATAACCAAATAACCACCTCACCTTTCACCAGCAGAGCTGCTTCCAGGATACTATATATGATGGAGAAAAACAGATCTTCAAGACAGGAGAATGGTAACAGCAGAAAATTATTTTTATATGCTTGCAGTAAGCAGTTCTTTAGGAGAAGCTTTTTTTATTAGCATGAATGGTATCTATATGAAAATGCATACAGCCAAGAAACAGCTATTCAATATGCTGCTTCCCATCTGCAAAAGTCCTCAGGTGCCTTTTAAATTTAGAGTTTATTCCTGTTTCATAGCATGACCCATATGGCCACACATGTCTCAGAAATATATATGATGTTTCTACACGTAGAACTCTTGTTTAAGCAACTCCACCCCTCTCATTCCCTTCAGGATTACAAGCTATTTGATTATGCTGGTCCTTTTTCACAGGTAAGTAATGCCATAGAAGTGTCTCATCTCCTCTCTTCCTCCTGCACCTATAGGGTAGCTTTTCCCTCAAAATTTCTCGATAAATTTAGAAAAATGCTGTAATTTCTCTGTGACCCTTGAATCTTTTTTTTTTTTTTTTAATTAAGCAATAATTCTATAACATAAAAGAACCAGACTGCCAAAGAGTACTCAGAATAACAGATGTGGATATGAGACTGTATATACAGAGTTACACCTATCATGGAATAATTACTAGCCCTGTGTGAAAAACTGCTAGACAACAAGGGTTTTACTGCTATGAATAAAATTTCTAATTCACTGTGAGGTACAGCAGAGGTCAACATTTTTAACTAGCCTGACTTTGTGTGGTGTTGAGAAAGTTGTTGTGAAAAAGATCAAATATAAAGCTTTTTTTTTAATATTTTAGGGTTTTTCACCTTTTTTGTCCTTTGCAGAACAAGGATGAAAAGGTTAGCTGTAAAATAGAGATATGCTTAGCAATATTCTATTGTCTGCTTATGATTAAAAACAGAGGATTACACTCTCTCGAGCACTTCCATAAAAGGCTTTCACTCTAAGTCTAGTAATATATAAGACTTAGGCTTCCTGCACAGTTCAAATATTTTTTCAAATATATTAAATGAGATATTTTTAAGCACAAAACTCTCCAAACTTTTCGTTCTGCTCTACTGAATCCTCATGCAAAGATTAGTATTAAACTAGGGAAAAAAAATTATATCAAGTACTGATTGACATCTTATCAGTCTGTTTGTTGATGATCACATCACTGACTTCGGTGGTTACTGGTTAAGACTTTCCAGTTTGGTTTTAACTGGCTGACAGAAAACCTTCAAAATGGCAGTATCCGACACTTTTATTAACAACACTGATGCTTTCTCATGCCTCTCTTATAATTACGTTCACAAGGCTGCAGAACCTTCTTTGTTGCATGTATGTGCATATTTTTAAAGAAACAACATTATGGAACATGAATTGAAGATATAACCAACAAGTTGTGTATTAGACTAGCTTGGATTACACAGAGGAAGAATCAGAGACAGATGTTGCTGGATTGTAGCAACAAGGATTTTCCTAAATTTTAACTAGCATTAAAATTGTAAACCTAACTTGGAAAATGGAACAAGGTCTTTAAACTCATAATTTTATTTCACAAGGGTGTTTTTCAGTACTGCTACTGAATATGGCATAATTTACACTCCTCCCAGTCACATTCTTACCTGCATACATTTATTTCCTAAGTATTTTATGTTGCTCACACATTTATTGAAGCCTTCCTTATCTGGATAGCTACAAACAGTTGCTTATAATGGAAAGAGCACAGTGCAGCAAGAAAAATCAATACAGTACATATCTGGACTACCGTATTTCAAAGAACAAAAATAAACAGATGAAGCTTAGAAATACCTTCATCCAATAATTACAGTGTTTTTACAGAACACTGTTTTCCTTAGCATTTCTGCTTCTAAAATGCATTCTGATAAGCCTAAAGATGTGTTCAAGTTACTTAGCATTTATGTTTTAAACTTTATTACGTACACTCAATTCACAAAAGTCAACAGTATTATAGCTATGACATTTACGATCTCAGCCTTGTGAGCCTATCTGCCAATCTCTGAAACCTTTACTTTAGAAAACACACTGACACCAGGAAGAGAACACATGAAGTCAAAGATAATTCTGGATTATTTTCCTGTCAAGCTTTATATTTAAATGTCAAACTTTACCATCAGAATAACTTTAAAAATTAAATTATTATACTTAAGTAATTAGATGGCTACCATGCTGAAGGCACTTTGTACTTTTTCCTTTAAACTGGTTAGATTAAAGTCACCTGTGTATTTTAGAAAACAATACTGCATTTGGGAGACGAGGATAAGTAAGTAAGGTTTATGCGCTATACGGACCAGTAGTAAAGCTTAAGAGGTGCAAAAGACCAAGATATAGCACTAAGAAAATGGCCGTTAATAGATTTAAACTTATTTAAGAGAAAAGACTCACGGTGACTTTATTCATCCCACTTCTCATCTAGGTCCCTCTGGCTTTCACATACAATCCCCAGACAATTCATTAAGTTCAGAATTAAAATGAAGGTTGGGCAAGATTGCTTTCTCAACAGATTAGTCCAAAGCTCATAAGGGCAAAGGCTGAAATGAAATGCCATGCATTGTCAGCTGCATCTTTAGCGTGTATGCCATCAGCTGCTTTCCTCAATTGTCTAGTCATGCTCTAAATGCAAAAAAAGGAGCACTCCATGTTGTTCCTGTTGCCCCACATGACAGCTGTTATCCACACAATGAGAAAGAAGCAGACGTTAGCAGTTTTGGTATCTGAAACATTTACTGACACACTTCCAGGCTTCTAGAAACTCCACAACTTTATTTTTTTTGTGTGTGTGCAAGATGGAGGCTTTCATGGTGTTGTGTCTTAACATGCGTCACAAAGCCAGTAAAGTACCCTTTGATTTTTTGTTGTTTGTTTTATCCTGTCAGCCGTACCTCAAAGCTTCATGTTGGGAAGATTCACAAATAATATGAAAGGGGCTGTTTGCAAAGCAGTTGTGAAACATTTAATTTGTAAACTACCGATAGTTTTTGCAACTGCTGTTGTGGAACAGCTGTTACTGAGAAACAAAGAAAGTTCCTGTAAGGGCAAAAAGCTCCACTAATTACACCCTCTCTTAAAACCAAACTATATTTGTAATATCAAAAGGAAAAATATAGTGTAAATATTTCTCCTTTGTTGATGGGTTTAGGGTTTTTGTTTGTTTGTTTGTTTGGGTTTTTTTAAGGAAACAATTCTTTGGAGGTGCTTCACTTCCATTCCGGGATGCTGACATCTCTCCGGCAGGAAGAAATACAGACAATAGCACTTATGCATAGTACTTATGCATATAAAATAGCTAGAATAGGTTTATCTGACCTGGCAACAGAGCTCTACGATTCAGAAAACAATGTAGTAATGATTTAACTATTGATCGTTATGAAGACTGAGATGCTTGTGTTTTTCTGTCTATGAATGATGGGAATAACTGTATATTTTGGAAAAGAACAGAACATCACCAGTTCACCTGATATTAGAAGCCTCAAAAGGCTGAGAGGAAGTCTGACAGCTCACATTTATTAGGATGACAAATCATCCAGATCTTATTCCTATAGCATTTATTTGATACATGTGTGATATACATACACTTGCTCTCTGCAATTTACTGACATCAGGCAGAGAATACGCTTCCTACAATTTCATGGTACATGGTACTATGCATCTCCCTAACAGCAGTAACACCCCACATCACCTATGTCGGGTGTTACTGCTGTTAGGTACTAAAATTGAACAAGTATAAGAGTCCTGGTTCAATTTTAGATAACATCAGACCTGTAAATATTAGGCTGGTTAAATTTTCTGTTTCAGTAAATACTTTGCACCTCCTTAGAAGATTTCTAGAAATAACCCCAGGTCATTGTATTTTTTTAGAATAAATAGCTATTTAAATTTTTTATAAATAATAAATATATGTATGTGTGTATGTGTTTGGTAATCAACCACAAACACATTCCAGAAAATTCACAATACTAGATAAACTGATCACAGGGGTGTTCTATGCCAAATGCGATCAAACTTAATGTTGTACTTTCAATTTAGACTAATTAATTCCTCTTCTTTGAAGTGTTATTGTCTCACAACACGCTGACTTTGCCCAAGAATTGTTCACAAACAGGTTAACAATCTACAGCACTGGCTAAGGCAACACCCAAACTGACAGGTTTTTAACCTGAGCAAACATTCAAAACTGTATTATGTTTAATGGACTACTCTTCCTGCTTCTGCTCAAATACAGCAGAAAGGCACACAATATACCACGGAATAGACTCATTTCACGTATTAGTTTGAAACAAATTATCTTCTCCATGTAAATAAAACCATTTTTGCTCTTCACATTACTAAATGTAGTGGCCATTTTTCCTATTGAAAATGAAAGCATAGTTTAATTAACATTTTATAAACTCTACATTCCATGCTCAAAAATATAGGTTATCAGAGAACACTACTTGTATCAGTACTTCAACATAGCTATGAACCACCCTTAGAAATTCCGTTTTTCTTTCATTTCTAATCCAATCTGCAATAACTACCGGTGCTTAACTATGTATGTTTGCTTAGGTTTCTCATTAAAAAAAAAAACCAAAACCACAACACAAAATCCACCATCACTTAGTTTGTAACCTGAAACATGTAAAAATTAGTTCGTTTCACTGATAACTCTCATGGCTAGCTGTTTTCCATGTTGTGTTATGTGGTTGTACTTCAGCCTCATCATTATCTCTAAAACTTTTAATCATGTTCTGCTCTTTCCCTATATACTTTTTTTTTTTCCTCCATATGATTCAGAGCATGATCCATGTCCTTAATGAGGGACAAGAACAGAGTTATTTCAGAAGTCCCTATAGATCCATGCTGTATAAAACATTTAAAAATAACTACACAGAACAGGTCTATTAAAATATGCAGACAGTAGAATAAGCTCTTCTTTTCTGTTAGTTTTAAATGGTCAGCTAGGATGAGACAGAAATATAAAATTAAACAGTGCTGAACATGTATCAAAATATTAGTATAATTTTAGGAATTGAAGGCCTAACACCTTAATTTAGCATATTCCACTAAATTAGTGCCAGAACTGATGCTGCATAATAAAGATATACAAGGTAATTTTAAAGATCAGCATCACTGAAACCACTAAGGTTAGACTTGTTTTTATCCTATATCTTCTTGACCCAGAGGGTACAATGTACTAACGTCATTATTTTAACTACAATTATAGCTCATTTTTTCTCAGTTTCAATCAATAAAAAAGTTCAGTGGAACAACAATAAACAGAAAGACAGCGTTTAGGTCATCCAGATCAGCTTGGTGTCTCTGCTTTAAAATGTCACACAAAATTATGCTTTCTGTCCATAGCTGTTCTAATAACATTTGTCTTCAAAGATCACTGCAAAAGAGATTCTCTCACGTTATAGACTTAGAAACTTTATGAGAAAATAATGCAAATTCTTTCAAGAACAGTTGTTTTCTCTGTTTTCTCAGGAAAAGATACCCAGCTCACAAGTTCCCTGTATTTACCTAATGTATTGTTTCTGAAATCAAAGTAGAGACAACAGCCAGCACAACTGAAATTGGACAAAGTGCAGTAGGCAGGCAGAAGATACTACTTGCTAGAAAATACAAAGCTACTACGTTTTAATTTTCTTGTTATGTGACAGCAGTGACTGTGTAAGATAAGACAGGGAACAGGAGAAAAGGCACAACAAAACTAGCAAAATAAACTTTTTGCTAATACTCTGAAAGCATCGAATGCATCTTAGAAAAGGGGGATTCAGTGTCACAAGAATGTTGCCATCACAACAGAACAGCAACCAGTCTACCCGAAGGAACACTTATTCTCCAGAAAAAAATCAAGCTTGGTTGGCTTCCAAGAGCCTTGAAGACCTTGGCATCTAAGTGTTTGGCATCTAAGGCCTTGGAAATGGTTAATCAGCCCTTGAAGTTATGGCACACTGCCATTTCCCAGTTCTTGGATGAGATGAACAATTTGGATCGTGTTGCGAGAACACCAAGATCATAAAATTGACTTAGGCAGGACGGATGTTTTTTGGACTGATGGACACTTTTCCAAGTGCTTATTTAATTTGAGAATAGTTATTACAGGGTCCAGGTATAGCAATAAAAACAGTGTTTTAAATGTTGGTAAAAGTGGGATTGGACAGATGGAACAAAGTCAAAGCTAGCAGAAATCTGGGCAGACTTGTTTATGATTATTTTAAATAATACTGAGAACACATACCAAGAATAGACTGGGCAAGGACACAAAGAAAGAGATAAAGACTGGCAGAGGCTCATAGTAATACTGTTAAATAATAAATGCATGCTGCTAGTCACAGAATGTCATCTTTATTAATAAATCAAAAGACGGGCTGGTCCAAAGGATTTCTGGGTGTCTATCATTGTTCTATCTAAGAAGTACACCCAGATTTTTCTTCATATTGAAGTACACAAAGACTTCTTGGAAGCAAAGCATTGTAATTGTATTGGATAAGACAAGGAAAATGCAGTGTATGAGTGCTTGGGGATTGTCCAGTGATAGCCCATTCATTTTTCTTACCAGAGTACATTGGAGGATAATCAGTCAGCCTGTAACTGTACGTAGATACTCATCTATCATCTATCTCTACTTTTTTTTTTTTTTTCAAATTCTTATGTTAAGTACTATTGAGATCAGAACAGAGTTCTCCTTCTTGCAGTGTTGCAAAAGAGTCAGTCCCGTTCAAATCCAGGGACTTACCTTCGGCAAATGTCTATTAATTGTATGAAATCTCACGAGAGAATATTAAGACCATCAGGCTGATGGAGCACACTTCAGAGTTAACTAGTCTCCATAGTAAACAGATTCTTTCTGTTCTATATATGCTACCACCTTCTATGTAGCTGCCTATAAAGCATACTGGATTTATGCTATGCTTCAAATTTCTACAGATAAACCTTGATTGCAATCCAAAGTATAACCGAAATTTTTTGAGTGTGGGGAAGATGAAAAAATCTAGGCAGAAATGTTGATCAACAAAGTTTAAAAGAGATTAGGACGTATAAAGCATTCTGCATAGTAAAAGGAAAGGGAATTTAGAATATCATGTTATTGTCACATGAGCAAATTTAACTTTATTTGGTATCAAAAGACTCTCTTGTACGAAGGACAAAATTAGGGGTTCATCCAATACCAAAAGTCCAAATAATTTTCACTAGACATTTAAGCTACAACAATGAGGATTTTTAAACTCTCCTTTTAATGCACTGGGGGAAAACTTCATTGGTATATACATACACCAAAGAATTCTAGAAACTTTTATCTAAGCATTTACCAAGATTTTTGTCCCAAATCTCAAGTTCCTGTAAGGCTGTACTATTAACAAGAATAGCCTGACACAATTTCCAGTTTCTATTAATTACTCTGAAAATACGGCAGACCTCGACCAAGAAAGTAAGGGACAACACAGTGTATGTTTTAGTTAAAAATTATCAATTCAAAGATGATTTCCACTGTAGTTATTTTCCACGTGGCTATCCATATCAACCTGTTATTCCACTTTTCATATAGGAACTGAATAAATGAGAATATTTACAATGATAAAGAAACAGCTGAAAGAAGCACAAAATGTTTTTTCTCTATTCGTCTGCATGTTTACCATATTAGGTAAACTCAGGCAGACATACCATATATTGTGGGTTTGGAAACCCTTATCAAATATACTGACTTTAGAACTTTACAAAATACTGAACTGCAGTCACCAACACTTTTGTCTTGCTTGATATGCCAGTGCCTTCTTATGAATGAGTCCGTACTTTCAGAATTACTGCTATAAAATGTAGAACTATGCTGGCACTGCTGCACAGTGATATATACTGTTTACCATAATATTTCAAAAAAATGTGTTAAATGTTCAAATGTACTGACATATATACTTTCATATGAAACATTGGTTAGAAATCAGGAATGCTCAGGTAAGAAGAGGAAAGTCTAGACATTGCTATATTTTTCTGTTAAATAATGCTTCAAAATGAAATAAAAGCACTCCCATGACTGAAGATACAGTCTTCACTCTTTGTTCACAGAGGGAGAACCTGGACCAGCTGTTTAATGATTCTTCAGTTCTTCAAATCCTCATTTTTTCTTTCTTTTTTGAAGCAGGATTAGAATTTACCTGAGCTTCCTTCTTTCTTCCCTCTTTTCCCTCCCAGCATTTAAATACATAAACAGGAGTCTAATTTAAAAAATGTATCTAGTTACAAACTATCAAGCTAACACATACACATTTAAAAAATGTTAATCTCTTCCAGGAGCAACTATTATCCTCAGGTCTAAAAAGCACATCTCACATAAAAGTTTAAGCAAAACTAAGTACTAGGATCTGAGAAAATATCTTGTGCAGTATAACAATGTGAGCTATTCTTTCAGCAGCTGGTGCTTTTACATTGTTTTGAAACCTCTTTCCACAAAGGAAATGTATAGGGTAAAAGATCTATAAAATACGAATACTCTCTGACTCTTTCTCTCCCCTGTTTTGGTAACTCACTCCAATGAATTGTGTATACTTGCCTCACAATGACTTTAAAAAAGTGCCACTCCAATCAATAAGCTTCTTTGGATTACAACGTTTAAAGAAATGCATGACTATAAATGTAAATCTGCATATAAAAATGCAAATACAGGCATTCAGAAACACTGTATATTTGGACTTTACTAGGGGAATTTCATTACATAGAAGAACAAATTGTTGGCACATTCTTTTTTCTGTAGCTTTCTCTTGAAGCCTTTTGTCCCTCAGAATAGCGTGGTATAGTTTTACAAGATGGAAAAAAAAACCATTTTATTAGGTGTAAATCTTGTTTGCCTGAGAACAAACAATTTCAACTTAAGCTTCAATGCAGTATGCCAAATGTACTGCAAACAATAACATCTACAGCTATTGCTGGACTCACCTACTAGAACAATCACGAGTGCTTATGTTGAACAGATCAGCCCTAGCTTTCCTTAAAAAAGATGCGCATACTGTGGTGAAAGCAAAGTCATCTGCTGACTTCTGCTATCTTGCTTGTACATCAAAATTCGATGACACATGAAAGGCAGATTCACTGAGATGCTATGACAGACAAGAAAACATTTGAAAAAGTTTGTAATCTCTAAATATTTTTCTACTTTTGTCTTCATTACTCTCATTTGATTTTCTCATACCAAGTATAGTAATATCTGGCAATATCTAAAGACCAGGTTTTGGAATGGAGAAAGTACCATCAGGTGTGGAACAGCTATGGACTTTCTCCAAAGTGACACTTTGTCAGATTAATAAAAAAATAAGTCCTCTGTACATTTAGTATGCCATGTAAAGATATTCCAGCTTCTTTATAACTGCTTTACTTAACAGGTAACTGAGAAATATATTTGAATGCTTGATCATAATGACTTCAAAAAGTCTTATTTGTTTGTAAATCATTGGAAGTAATATATTGACAAAAAAAAATCACTTCATGCTCTTCGTCTAATGCAGCAGGGGGCAGGTTCTTTTTTTTCTAATTTTCATTTTATCTTTTTCTGTATAGCTAATTATAGTAATGAAGAAGTCCGTAACTCTCAAGACTGAACCCAGTCTACTCAGCAGCAATAATTTAATCTCTTTTTAAATCATACCACCTCTTTTTCAATCAGTTTTGCGTATGAGGACTTTGAGATTAACACCACACCAAGTTTCTGAAATAGAACACACACTGTGTTGCCCCCATAAAACGGAACTGCATCTCTGTATTGAGATTCTGATTTTAATTAATGAAAGTCAAGAAATGGAGAGGAGCACCTGCAGTAACACTGGCCTAGAAACATTCTCGGAGAAGCAGTTTAGCTGTGAAATGTGTCTCCCTCTAACTACACAATCAGGGGCTCACTCATACTGGCAGGGACCTGAGGGGGGTCTCCAGCCCCTGCCCAGAGCAGGCTCAGCTGTGAGCACAGACAGGCTTACTCAGTGCTTCATCTAGTTGGGGCGTGAAACGCCCAAGGATGGAGATGGTCCAACTTTTCCGGGCCCCGGTCCCACCACCTGGTTGTCCTTGTGGGGAAGAGCATTCTCCTTATTTCCAGCCTGAGCCTCTCATGTTTCAGCTTGTGCTGCTGCCTCTCACCCCCCTGCAACGCGCTGCTGTGAAGAGCCCGGCTGCATCTCCTCCATCCCCTCCCATTGGTGCTGGGGATGCTGCTTGGTGCTCTCAAAGCTGTCCCTCCTCCCGGCTGAACCAGCCCCAGTCCCATAGCCTTTCCTTGCAGGGGAAGGGCTCCAGCCCCACTGCCACAGTGGCCTTCCCTCAGCTCCTGTCATTTTATCTATATTTTTATTGTATTGGGGTGACCGCAACCATAATCAGTAACCAGATGTGGTGCAACAAGCCCTGAGCACAGGGCGACTACCTCCTGCCTTGATCTTCTGTCTCCATCCCTATTCACACAGTCCGGGATACTGTGGCCTTCCTTTCCAGAAATCCTAACCTTCATTTCGTCATATAAGGCATAAGCTGGTTTTCTTAAAACAGCCATATACCCAAGTGTCTTACCAGTTAGCTGCTGAAATATTAGCACAAATATCCCGTTCCCTAAATGTACGATGAATTAAAATTTTCGTTTACTTAGGAACACTCTGTTCTAACATAGAATTTACATGCAACAAGTTGACTGTGACTTCCAACACAAAATTGTTAAAAATAATACTGTTGAGATGTGTTTTCTTTTGGCAATATATCTGGAAATAACTTTTTAAGTTGTCAAATTCTTCTTTTTCCTGGGCACCATTAAGGAAATCTATTCTGTCAACCACTTCTTCAAGAAATCACTTTATTAGAAATAATGTGTCTCAACAGATATTAAAACAATGACAGTGGGACATTAACGTAGGTCTATTTAGCATGTTTTATTACCTGACAGGTTAATATTTATGTAGGCTACAAGTGCCATAAATAATTGGACTAAACTAGTGGTCTTCATTTTAATGGGATTCTGGTTTGTATTTCTTTGGAGTCTTTTTTTTTTGTCCGCAGAGCCATTTTTTAACTTTTTTTCTTATTATTACAAAGAGAGGCAGAAATGTCAGACGCTTGCTATCAAAACTCTTTTACCATCATGTTATACAGTTTATGAAGCTGTCTTCCCACAGATATATGTTAAGAACATAAACCAGTCACTGTTTGTGAACTGAAAAGACATTTAGCTTAGTACACATCTTCTGTCAATGGCCAAGATCAGATGCAGAGATAAGAGTGTAACAGGACAAATATATCATGAACCTTACTCGATCTATTATCCCAGCGTCCATTGATTTAAAGCTCAGGGATTTGTTATATTTGTGTACTCTTAAAAACTACACTCTGGTGTACTCCTAGGACGGAAAGGTGGAGCTGTTCCATGCTCTGTTATTTTCCGCATTTTCTATTAGAGCTCTATAATCCTACATCTGCAAATTTCATAAATATCTGGAATTGCTAAAAGTAGGAGGAATCTCAGGTACTAATGACTCGGAATACTCTTTGCTAATGAAATTCAGTCAGCCCCCACAGGTTGACTCACAGCACTTCTACCTAATCTCACATTTACTAACTCATAGGAGGTATTCAAACCCTTTCAAAAAGAACTGCTTACTGACCCACTCAGTTGAAGATATGCTTGCCTTGACAGAAATAAATGTATATGGAATGAGAATGGGCAGAATTAAAAAAAAAAAAAAAGTGCCAAAATAAGTGGCAATAAAATAAATGAAAAAAGAAATCATGTGTTTGTGATGCCATTTCCAATGGATGGTTTTCCAGTTCCCATTTTGCTTTACAAATGCATGCTTATATTGCCAAATTTCATGGAAATGAGCAGCACAGCCATTTAAAAGACATCAAATAAACATCCTTTTTATTACAGCGAAATGCAAATATCAAGTCTTAACAAGTAAATCTAGGGTCTGTAATTTTAAAACAGCAATAACAATAACCTCAGGCTATGTTTTCATTTTGTGGTTGACTTTATGAGAAGCAACTGTTATTTCTATGTGGCACTTCAATGAGTTAGAGGCATGCTCACTCAAGTTAAAACAGTGGTACTCTGGCAGTACTTGTGATGGAAAGTCAATGATTATTGGTAAATCCAATCACACTGCCCATCACTCTGCCCATGACAAGGCTTTTAACATACTTCAAATTTAAATGTGAATGTTTGCATAAACATTTCTCAGGAAGATTAAACCTAAGCAGCAATATCAATGAACGCTGTGATACAATTCTTTACTTAGAAAAGCTCTAGCAGATTCCCTCAAAACCCAGGTAATTATACTGAAAGTTTCTTAAGAGACAGCTAGAAGACAGCAATGAATGGTTTGCCTATCTGTGGCTGCTCTTCCAGAGACACACAAATATGCACCTCTATTTCAAAAGACAGACGAGTTTTACACATAGAGCTAGCCTCTATACCAGTTTTAAACAGTTGAAGAATACAGAAAACCAAAGAGATTCTGTCCCTGAGATACATAAGATGTTTTTGTCTTTGTAGATATAAAATATTTACTGATTTTATTTCCTCGTATGTAAGAAATCCATATAAGGAACAAATAGTTATATGCACACTTGATTATGATTTACAGATGGAACTAAACTGATATAATAACTTAAAATAATTCTGGTAAAAAGATTGCAAGCTGTCAGAATTTCAGGATAACTGAATACCTTAAAACAGCAATAAAAACTGTAAATAAAAAACAGCAATAAAAACATTTGTGACTTGTGGTAGAAAAAAATAGGCAAATTTGTCAAATTTCTTTCTACAGAATAGGCAGTATATGAATTAGTACCCAAGGAAGAGTAAAAAGCTTAAAGCTGTGTTTAATACTGCATAGACTTCAAACACCTTTTTTCTATTTCAGTATTGCCATGGCAAATTCTGACAAGTCACATGATCCTCCTGCTAGACTCAAAAAGTCCAAGGTGGAGAATCTACTGCCATTAGTTTAGTTAGAGACAATTTTATCGACTTTCTTCATCATCACTACTGATTTATAGCCAACTTGCAGGGTCTCAGACAAACTATGGTGTGTATAGTTCTTTTGGAGCCTATTCATCAAAGGAATTTTTTATTTTTTAGCCCTGCACAACAAGTCGTCAGGCCCACTTATGTCTACGAAATTCCTCACAGTCATAAAAGGAAATGTTAAGTTTGACAGCACGGCTAAAGCACACACCTTCCTAAAATGTGATTAATCTTACAAGACAACAAACATCACGATCACAAATAATAGACAGAAAGCTCCACTGTGAACATCTTTGTATTTCTCATATGTCATCAAATTAAACCAGAATCAGTTTGATGATCTTGTGCCTCTAAGGAGCTGGCAAAATAGACTGGAATGGAAACTTCATATTCAAAACTTCATGAACTGCATAAAATCCTGTTTTTATCTCTGCCAAACCCCTGACTTACAGGGAAGAAGATGCTACAATATTTAGTAATGACAATTATGTATTTAACTGAAAATCAGATATGCGGTAGTTTATCCATTAGATAATACAAGTTATCCAACACATCTTGAGAAAGTCCTGGGTAAAAAGCTTCCATTCAGCATTCACATGTGATATACCAGCTTTTCTCCAGCTATCTGAAATTCTCTTCTCCTAGTTTAAAGAGAAAGCTGCTCTCCCAAAATCCAGAACGACAATGCAACCTGTATGATAGGCCTACCACAAGTCTTTAGCAGAAACTTTTTTCCCCACTAGTTAACCACCCTTTTCCAAACATCCACCTAGTACCATTTAAGGCATACGAAAGCTGCAGAACTGTCAAACAATGGGGGGAAGAACATCTAACTTCCACATCCTGGAAAATATACACACCTAACAAATTTACTATAATTCAGGAAATGTTAAGACTGAACATTTTAATGCAAATCAATTGCATCAGCAGCCACACTGGGAAAACAAGAGCAAGGCTCAAACACTTAATTTAGTTTGTTATCCATTCTTATATTACCATGTCATGTTATAAAACAACGTGGCCAAGCACAGAAAGCATCTCCCCTAACTAGCAAGCAACACTAACTAGTTCTGCCGTTGACTAGCCCTGCTTGTATTGGCCTTTTCAATAACAGAAGGATTTAAATGCAGCAGTTGCCCAAATAACAATACCATGCTATCGGGTGTCTACTGTGCTTCAAATATGGTTCTGTTGATATGGTTCTGCCACACCCTGAAAGTATCTTCTGACAACAGTTTACGCAGAAAAAACGAGGATTTGAAAAGGATGATAAGAGGCATCCCAGCCTGCATTCATAGTTTGACCGTATGAAACAAAAAGAAAAGAAAGAAAATAATTATTTTTGCCCAGAGTTCACAAGCCTCACATACCTTAGTAATGCTATCTTATTTAATTTCTAGGAACTGGAATTTACTTTACCTGGAGAAATGAGGTTTTGGAGGTTTTATATTTATTTCTTGAGTAATAAAAATAAACTGTCTAGCATAATTTTCTTAAGATGAAATAAACTTATTGTATACCATTTTGGACTTGGATGAACTTAAGTGCCACTCACTGACATCCACTCCTAGATTCCACTTTCAGGATTCTTCATGTCTCTTATAGCAGCTGCCACGCCACGAAATCGTGCCAGTCTCTAAAAGCTAAAATCAAAGAGCACTAGGGATCGCTACTGTAGGTCTTAAATGACTGAATAAATGGCCTTTTCATCAGAAAATTCCTTGTAATTACTCTAATATCAAGACATACAACATCCTAAATGAAAAATAATTAGTTAGCAGTTATCCTTTAAAACTCACAGAAAAATGACTAAATTATGTGCCATAGCCAAAAGTCTCATGCGCTACTAATTGTGATCATTCTGTCAAAGGCAATAAAATATTCCTAAACATTAAAAAGAAGTAATACGTTGCTCACATTACTTACTGGCTTTTAGTTAGCACAGTCTAAGTTGCCAGGAAACAATATGCATCTTAAGACATAACCACTGATTTTGCAGGATAACAAAATCACTACTGATCTGGTATGCAACAATGAAAACATCGGAGAAGTTTTCTGTTACTCAGAGTTTTAACTAAATGCAGTATTCTATTATTTTGCTCTTAAATACAATAGGAAATGGCATAACACAGCAGAAACTCTAAATTATTTAATGCTTAAATATGAGCATTTAGGCTACATCTCTAGGAAAGATAAGTCTATGAGGGAACAAGAGGTTTAAGCAGCTTCTCCCAATTCCTTCTACTGATAAAAAGGAAGTAAATAATTCAAATTCATTTATTAAATACTTATTTAATGAAGTGGATCGGGGAAAGAAGGGGAAAATGCAGAATTCTTCCTTTGAAATATTCTTCACCGAAGATAAAAACCACTTGACAAAAATCAGTATTTTGTTTCTAAGAATAAAAGTTTCTGTACTTTTAGATTGCAGCATTTATATATTTTCTCTGATTTCCAATATATATATATTTTTATTTTGCCTTAGCTCTTTTTGCTTACCCCTAATTTCACACTTTTTATTTACAGTGAATTCAGTTTTCTTCAACTCACTCGTTCTATAAGATAGGGCATACACTTCAGACTTTGGCCATAAAAGTTCTATTCACTTGTGGTATGATGATAGTGTATCTCCAACTGATGCGAATGTGCCAGGACAAAATAAATAAAATCAAGTCTTTTCTAAAGCTATTCATATTGGTAAGATTTTCTGTGATTGGAACAAGCCATTTCGGTGAGGTGGGGGTGGAATAAATTACGCCCCCAAAGATTTTTAGGCATGGATACAGTAGGAAATCATTCCTCAACTTAGTCCTTTTGTCAGAACTCATTGTTTCAAGGAGCAATAAACCTCATTATTTCCAAATCACATCCACTAACATCCCAGGTCATGGTAGGGTTGTTCTTTCCCTCATCCTTTCTGTAACTCATGATCAGTTTGGTATCTTTAGTTTACCAAAACTTTGGCATTTGAGAGACTTTTTATTTCTCTCAGTCTTACTGCGCTGCTTTGATAAAGTATTGTATTATACTGTGCTACATAAATAAGACACAATAATAGTCTTCAACTTTTTGTATATTGTACTATTACTCTCATCTAATTTTCAATAGAAATAGAAAAGAAAAAAAACCCCACCTTAAATGCAACAGGAAACACATAGAAGAGATCTGACATCTTTCGAGAGAAAACAAGGAGTTTCTTAAAAATAAAGAATTCACTTCCTGCCCTTCATTTTCACTACTTCATTCTCCCTTCACCAGTAACCTCTGCTGAAAAAAAAATTCCTTTACTTTTCTCCTTTATTCAGAAGTTTAATTTCACGGGGCACAACAAGTACCAAAGCACACACCAAATGTAAAATTTGGTCATCTGTATCCATATGGGACTACCTACCTACTTAGCCACTTAATTATTTGAGAACTGATTTTAAAACTTAAAATTTTAAAACACAAACATGAAGTCCCTCTCAAATGGTGGTATAAAATTGCCTCAGAACAGCCACTATTATATGAGAGGATTGCAAAAAAACCCAGAAAGTTCTTTCACAATGTGCAAGGACAGGAAGAACAAATCTTAGTACGATACTGAATATTCATGCTTTCTTAGAAGAACTGGGGTAAAAATTGCATACACTGCTTACTAGAAGGCTCTTATGCATTGAGACTGATGCAATTTGCAAATGTAGTCAGCTTTTTGGGATCCACATAAACCTAATGGAGCATGAAGGGAGAGGGCCAGTTGGGAACTAAAGTGTTGGTAAGTCTAGAGGTAAAAAAATAAGGTGTCACCCAATGTGAGGAATCTTGCTGTTCTGTTGGGAGTTGTGCCTTCACACGTGGCACGATCCATACAAGCAACACTAGAATCCCAGTTCTTCCTGTTCTCTGGAGAACCAAAACATCATTGACCACTGACCTAACCATTTATCTTGTCTCCAGGATAAAAGCTAAGTTGAAACCTTTCCAACATTCACTTTTAACAACAAACCCCAAATGGCTGGGCCAGAGATGCCTTGTGAAATATAGGGGGGTTAACTGAAGAAATGCTTTGCAAAGACAACTTTATCTTGTTAACTTCTTGCCTAGTAAAAGACATGTGAATTACCTTGCTAGCAATCCTGTCAATAGAAAGCATTCTCAGCCAGACGGTGAAGACAAAATTAAAGAATTTCAGGTCATGATTCAACCCCTTGTTTAAAAGAGAGCAAGCTGACATGTTACCATCAACGGTCTTCGCAGGCATGATGAACTGAGGAAGAAGTCACAGCATCCCTTAGTAAAATTAATCTTACTTTTCTTTCCAGTCTATCAGAAAGAAAAACAAGCAAAAAAAAAAGTGGCCTTTTCCCCTTGCTTTAATAAACATTGGCTTTGGGAAGGAATGAAAGGAACTTCTCACAGCTGGACATATGGATGAAACAGTGGACAGAAGAACTGAGGCTAAGTCACTCTCTCATAGGAGGAAGATGGTGCTTGATGCATCTTAATAGTCTAAGACAAGAGAACTAGTCAATTCTAAAGGAAAAACAAAGTATTATCTGGGAGAAAGAAAACAAAGCATATAGAGATAAGAACAGTTGGAAAGAACTATCTGCCTGTGAAATGATAACCATGTACCTTACCATTTTCAGTAATTTCACCTCTTCCTCTATATTTTAAATGTTTAGAAATGTTGAAGTCATCAAAATTTTAAATTGCTGTTTGTTTTTCACCTAACTAAAATGTCCTTACAGTATAGAATTGCCTTGAACTACAACTGCAATTGTCATAGTGTAATTGGCTGATCCATTTGAATAAAGATGGTATCAAAAGCTGTCATGCCAAATCTGAGACCAGCTAAACTTCTCCCTATTTTTGGTAAGAGCAAACAATGAAATGAACCATCCCTTTAGCAGAGAAGCCTCAGCTCCTTGTTCCATATATCAGATTTTTCCTAGCAATAACTTTGGTATAGACAGAAAAAAAAAAAAAAACCAGAAAAGAAATCAATTATCAACTTTCTTGAAGACAACATTAAGAAGCGATCACTCAAGACAGTACCACCACTACTGCCATCTAATGCTTAAAAGCTAGATTTAATGACTGTATCCAAAATTTCATGATGTGTACACCAGATTCAATAGTGTTCCTAATAGATACACAGCATCTGGAAATGACTATGCTACCGGAAGAGTGTGTTGTGTCCCCCCCCAATAAGCAGAAGTGAATTAAACTTAGTTATTATAGATCTACTGAAACCAGAATTTATTTATGGCCTCTTGTCTAAATTTTTCTCCCTGCCCCCAGTTCAACAAAAAAAATTAAAATAGACCAATCATCATGACTTATCTGCAAAGCAGAATTAGACATGTGTTTCAGGCATCACAGCCTAATACAATCTATATTAACAGCTGAAGATGAAAGCTAAACTGTCCTTACTTATATTCAGCCTCTACCTTTCCTTTTGTTCTTCCCTCTAATATGAAAGCTGCAATAGATTCGTCCATGAGGTTCTCGGCTCTATCTTCTTTGTATTTTTAATCTAAAAATCCAATCTTAAAACAACTTGTACCAACTGATGTCCTATCTTTCTCCTTTTCTCATGCAATCAAATCAATTTCTGTAAAAGAAGAAATGACACTAGTAATAAATATCTGAAACATCACCTTGTTTATTTGACTCTCTCATTAGAAAGAAACTCTCTGCGGTACATACCACATCCATAGCTTCCTATCTTTTAAGAATGGCAGAAATTTCAAATGTGCATAAAATTTATTTTAAATATTAATCTCTTTTATAAAATTCTCTCTCATGAGTCACTAGCCAGCATGAAGGCTAAAACCACATAGATTCTTGAACTCCAACAGGTTGAGTTTCTGGAGGATCTTGCTGGAACAGAACACTATGTTCAGAACATATGAAATTAAGTCCACCATTTAAGAATATCTACTTATACTGTCATTTGAGTTTAGGCAACTCATTAAACACCACCACCTCCCCCTCAAGTATCTCACATTAAGACCTATCCTCCTCTTCAGGACTAAACCAAAAAAAACCCCAGAATTTTTAAGTATCTAAGTAACCTTAGGAACAAAGTGCTCAGTACCTGTCAGAGGAACTACGAATAAGCCTAAATTTAGGTTTCCAGGTTTGAAAAATGTGAATGGTACAGCCTGAGACTTTTTTCTGCTTGTTTTTTGTGGTTTTGACATTTTGCAGCTAATGACCAAACTCAAGATTTGACTGATCTGAAGTCTGGCTAAGACGACCGTTTTCTCACTGACTTCAACATACTCTCAATTCTGTCCTCTGTCTCTTATATGAAACATGCCACAACAACAAATGATTGCTTTTGGGCTTACTAATGGCTTTTCTGCACTTGGCTTCATCTTCTTGCCATAAATCAAGTTCCAAGTGACAGTAGCTTTTTGCAAAAAAAAAAATCCCTGGCAACTTTTCAGCCATTCAATTCACTTTCCTTGAAAGTTATTTTGCTGCAGGTATAATGGAGAGGATTCCCCAGATAGTATTCTTCGTTATCTATACAGCAAAAACCCAAATAAATCTCTGTGTGAACATTAAGATAGAGGTTGTCTATACAGATTTGTTTATCTTAGGAGCCAGGCTGATAATGCCATTTAAGACAAGATGATATATTTTATTAAAATAAATTACAGGCCTAGTGAAAACATGGCAGTGCAACAGATGAAAGGGAGCTAGGATGAGCTTTTGAGCTTGGTACTAAGCTAGAAGCACTGAATTTCAAATGATTAAATAGAAAATGTACTTTATAACTGCCATTCATAGCAGTGATCATAAAAAATGGATTTCTTTACAAGGATATTCACCGTAATAAAAAACAGGTTCTTAGCCAACTTAGATGGGATACAAAAATACAGCTGTACTGTTCCAGGACAAATTTGTTTTTGAAAGGCAGGGAATATGAATGAGCACAGAAAGAACAAGACTATTTCATGTTCAGATAAAAATCTTACATTGATTGAAAATTAACGGAATTGTGAAGCTAGCATGTTTAGCATTTTCCTTTAAGTGATCTATTTTAATTACTGTTTGTCGTGGTTTAGGCCAAATTGGCTACTGGGGACCTAGCGGACCCCAGATGGGACCGACAGATTAATATAAATATAGAATAGAATAGAATAGAATAGAATAGAATAGAATAGAACAGAATAGAATAGAATAGAATAGAATAGAATATTTCCAGCTGGAAGGGACGTACAACAATCCAACTGCCTGACCACTTCAGGGATGACCAAAAGTTAAAGCAAGTTATTAAGGGCATTGTCCAAATACCTCTTAAACACTGACAGGCTTGGGGCATCAACCACCTCTCTAGGAAGCCTGTTCCAGTGTTTCACCACCCTCTCGGTAAAGGTATGTTTCCCAATGTCCAGTCTAAACCTCCCCTGATGTAGCTTTGAACCATTCCCACACGTCCTATCACTGGATCCCAGGCAGAAGAGATCAGCACTTCCCTCTCCACTCCCCCTCCTCAGGAAGCTGTAGAGAGCAATGAGGTCACCCCTCAGCCTCCTTTTCTCCAAACTAGACAAGCACAAAGCCCTCAGCCGCTCCTCACAGGACATGCCTTCCAGCCCTTTCACCAGCTTTGTTGCCCTCCTCTGGATGCATTCAGGGACCTTCACATCCTTCTTAAACGGTGGGGCCCAGAGCTGCACACAGTACTCCAGGTGAGGCTGCACTAATGCTAAATACAGCGGGATAATCCCCTCTTTTGACTGTCTGGTGATGCTGTGTTTGATGCACCCCAGGATGCGGTTTGCCCTCTTGGCTACCAGGGCACACTGTTGTCTCCTATTAATCCTGCTGTCAACCAGCACCCCCAGTTCCCTTTCTGCAGAGCTGCTCTCCAGCCATTCCTCTCCCAATTCAGACTTGGGCCCAGCACTACTCTGTCCTAGGTGCAGAGTCCAGCATTTGGACTTGTTAAATTTCATGCCATTAATCATTGTGCAATGCTCCAATCTATCTAGATCCCTCTGCAAGGCCTCCTGTCCCTCAAGAGAGTCAACAACACCTCCCAGTTTGGTATCGTCAGCAAACTTGTTAATGGTGAATTCAACTCCTGCATCCAGATCTTTGATGAATATATTGAACAGAACTGGCCCTAGCATTGAACCCTGAGGAGCACCGCTGGTGGCTGGTTGCCAGCAATGTGTAGCCCCATTCACTACAACTCTTTGAGCCCTGCCGTGCAGCCAGTTCTTCATCTAGCACACCATGAACACTCTCATCCCACAGCTGGACAACTTACCCAGACAGACGCTGTGAGGGACAGTATCAAAAGCCTTACTAAATTCCAGAAAAACTACATCCACCCCCTTCCCTTCATCCACTAGAATCATAGCAGGATATCATATTAGTTAAACAGGACTTTCCCTTGGGGGACCCATATTGACTGTGCCTGATGATTCCACTGTTCTTTAAATGCCTTTCAATAGTACTCAGTATGATCGTCTCCATCATTTTTCCAGGAACTGAGGTTAGACTAACAGATCAGTAATTCCCTGGGTCTTCCCTCACACCCTTCTTGTAAATTGGAATAACATTGGCTAGCTTCTAGTCAGCAGGGACCTCCCCAGACTCCCAAGACCTGTGGTAGATGATCAACAGGGGTTCTGCTGTAGCAATAATAATTCAGACAATAACAATAATTCAGATATGCACTGTTAAGGCAGTATCTCCTAAAATATATCAATGCTATGAAAGACCACAGTGTCATAAGCCAAGATTCAGGTGCATTGATGGTCCTAATGAAACACCTGGCTCCAATCAGTGCTTTTTGACTGTATTTGACTGAGAAGCTTATTGAAATGCTTCCACTTGAAAAATTACCTCATTATTCTGTTTTGCTGTTGTCATATTAAGCATGCACTGACACTGTTATGTCAAAGATGCATTCACTATAAACAAAAGTGATAAAATGCTACTATTACTAGCTAGTATTTTACATCACAGTAGATTCTTTGTAGTAGTTTTACAGTAAATCGTTTTAATGGAATAATTTAAATCATGGTGGACTTAAGTCATAATTTTGCACATGATTTACCCATTTGTAAATGAAGACAAATTCCATTTGCTGCTGAACGCTGAACTAGTGAGTGGTAACTTTATTAATGCATCTTTGCTAGAAAGATAAATGGAACAGTAGTAAGTCAGCTGCAGAATTTCACGTCAGTTTACAGCAAGCATTGAAATACCTGAAGTGATATATGTTGTAACAGGATTTTATATCCTGCCTAAGCCTTAGAGTATTCATAAAAGTTTTTCCCTCCCCACAGAGCCACTTAAATCACAGTTCTTTCAGCCTCCTACCACACTAATGCAATGAAAACCCCTTTGCTTTCCTGCAACAAGTAAAAGTCATTGCTTCAGAATTTTTTATTACTAGTCCTCATAATTAAAAATATTTTTGCTTTGACAAGATCCATTGAATTTCAGCTTCTTTTTAATGTTTACAAGTTCGCCAAAAATATTTTAAATACTTCTGTATGTATTTTTCTTTTTAGTTTTTGCTTCTCATGTCAAATCTTTGAAAACTTAACAATCGCAGTAATAAAAGCTATTTTACAACCCATTGCCAGGCTAAGCAAGCTGAAGTATTACATAAGCTTTCTTTAATTTCTAAATTACTTTTTCAGATATATGTGGAAAAGCATTCTTACTAGGCTTTTCCTGTATTTGAAGATTAGCACTTATTACACTAAAATGGATTTAATTTTACTGTCACTTCAGTACACTAGTGTCAAACATGTCCTACATTTCTGCAAACATTTCTGTCATCCCAATGGTGCATTTGATAAGACATGAGCGTTCACAGAAACCACTAGCCTGGAAAGCTGAAGACCGACCTACTACATGAATGTCTTCTAGTAATTGCCTTGGTTTTATTATGCTATATTAGGCATCTCATATGAATATTTGCTGTGATAACAATTAAATTGAAACTATCAAGCTGCTAATACCACTGGGTTCCTTACAGATATGCTGACATTGTGAGGGGTTGAGCAACTAATCATCATATCATCTCCTCAAACACATAATCTCTAGAATTACATTACTTTTTTTTTTTTAATCAATATTAAATAGTGACATGAAAAAAATCCTAGAATTCTGCTGCCAATTTTACTTTCATGTTGTGCAGTAACGACAATTACATTGCTAATTAATATTCTAAGAGTTTGTTAAGTGAGTGGACATACAGATGGATAAATTGCATGCAGAATTGAGGCCACAGATTACAACAGCAGGAAACATGGCATGTGATTAATTGCATTGGCTTTCATTAAGGCATTGGCTTCAACGGAGACAGTGGTTTTAGGCCACTGAACAATGAAAGCTTCCATAAACTTAAACTCTGATACTGAACCAATAGGACTCTACACAAGGCCAAGGGCCTTAAATGCATGCATAATCCCAGGAAAAGTGATTGCATTCTAAAAGTTCCTGGTGTAAGAAAAAATATTTTGTACTTATTTTTTTGTATCAATTAAAATAGACAAATGGCCCACCATTTTGGAAATAGACTAAAAAGCACAATGCAAATTCGAATGACAGTTTTATTTAAATTGAATTGCCTTGTATCCAGGCAGAAACTAGAAAAAGTTAGATTTTTTACGTATGTACATAGATACATAGTGCTGCAAAATATCGAAATTATAGCACAGAAGTAAAAAAACCCAAACTCTATCCTTATTCAGAACAGGTAGCAGTTGTACACGAAGTTAATGGTCTGCCTTTTCTTGTAAAGATCATTTGTAATATCATATCTGTGTGCTACTTATAATCTGGGTCAGTCTTTGAGGAACCAGATCAAAATAGTAACCTATTGTACGTAGCAGGTCATGTCTCTTCAGAGTTAGGAAATCTCATTTTAAAGCTGTGATTACAGCACCCGATACTGGTTCTGAAAGGACAGACTGGCAGAAGAAATAGTCTTCCTCCCTCTACTAATTCCTTTTTCATTGTTCTTATTGTCACTTGCTTCTGACAGATTTCTGATGATTTGAGTATCACAGTCTGAGAAAAGAGACTGAATCATCATAGGTATCAATGAGTGGGGAAAAAGTATAAAGCAAACATGTTTTAAGATTCATCTGCTCAGGATGGCTTAGCCTGCGCTTTCCATGTGGGCAGCATATACTCACTCTTGTTATCAAAAACGCCTATCACATTATATGCAGTCATTAGATACTAGAACAGGAATACCCAAATGGGGGTCACGCTAAAATTAGTCATTGAGCTGTTGTCTGAAAGTATTTAACAGGTGTACATTCTTAGCCAAAACTGTCCGGTGAAGAATTCTTTCAAGCTAAATAGAACTGCTCTGCTTTTGTCCAGTATTAATTCAATTCCTCTTCTTAGATCACAACAACTGTCAGACATCTATCTATGAACCAGCTCCCACTAGTTCCTTTTCTTTCATAGATATATAATAAGAACAAATACGATACAGCCTAGCCAGCTTACTGATTTCAAGCCAATGTTTACATCTTAGGACCATCCATACTGCCCTATAAATGTCAGGCATAAGTAATTTTCTACTACTGCTAATATTCCAAAAACTAAAATTGAACCGATGCACATGTACAAATATGTGGAACTGAACTGCATAATTTTATAGCATTGTATGTAAAAAAGAAACATGGCTGGATGAAATTCAGTGACATATGAAATTCAGTGAGAAACAGAAGGAAGATAACCAAACTTTTACAAAGACATAATGGTAGCTGGCATTACTAGCTGGCAGCAGGGAGACTTTCTTCACGTATGTTCATTGAGCAAATACAACTGAACAATCAGTCATGTTAAAAGAATATGCCGGACGACAAAGAGTTGAAAGAAACTTCATCGGTAAAAAAAACTGTTTGTAGGGAACAGAGATAGGACTGATTTCTCAAAAAAATCTCATGATTACAGATACCTTTTTAAGACATCTTAAAAGGTCTTACAAGTTGAGCAGCCTACTCTTGATTTTCCAAAGTAACTAATATCTGAAAGTCTTGACTACAGGAATTTACATTGACAATCACGAAATTTGGGATTGCCGTTTCATGCATTTTTTTGAAGCGACTGCTCTACTTTTTTGGAAGAAGTTTTTCAATGTATAGCTTTAAATTTATAATAAATGTAGCAGGTTCTTTGTAAAAAAATGGTGTGCAAGAAAAGGAAAAATATGTATGTTTAAAACTAAGACAAACAAACGTAACCAAGATATTCACTGACTGAGGCGAAACATATATTTGACACATTTTGCATCTAGGGACACGAGTGGAAATATAAAAAAAGTATTAACCATAAAAAAACATGAGGTGAGGCACTTGCCAGAAACTTCTTACAATGGTTATAGCAGTCATTCAATCATTTTCATATATTTTAAACAACTACATTTTTTTTTAAGAACTATGCAAAAGTCAACAATATATAACTGTGAAATCAATAAGATAAAGTGAAGTCGAACACAATACGCTGCATCATGTATTTAGAGTAATAGACCCTTATATGTTTACTGATTGTTACAGAATTTATAAGGTGCAGTATTTTCTACACCATTAACATTAGTTACCATGTATAAGCCTGTGCTATAAAGAAACTTAAAACACACAGTAACTCAGAAGTCAGCCATGGGAATCGGACCATGTATTTCACAAAATTATTCTTTTGTATCCTGTTCTGGCTAGTGGTTAAACCCCACCACCCCATCTTCATAAAGATCAGTAATTCATTAAGTATTTCAAATTATACTGCATGGAACGCAAATGTTTTATTTGCCCAACATAGATTTGCATACCCAAAGAAAATATTTCAAACTAGTTCCTAATGTTCCAGCAAAGTATTTCTAATGTTGTACTACTTCGTAAGACATTTCAAGAAATCTGCATGCCATTCTACTACTGCTTGTAAGGGGTTTTTTTTTAAGCTTAAGTTGTATTGGCTACCTCTCCTTCTGTTTCACTATTTCACAAAAACCTTTTGTGTGACTGTCAAGCAGCTGTGTTTTGTTCCTTAATCTTCCCTGCACAGCTCCCCAGGAGAGACTTTAGAACATAAACTGCAAAGTACCATTTTCACAGCAGGAACAACAGTGTTCCTCTTCAAAAAGAGGCATAATAAAAACAGGACTGTAATGAACATGCTAATTCTGGTCACAAGGTGCTACCTACATATAGCATGATCAGTGAAAGTTCAGGAAGTCTGGAGGCACGATACACCTTTGCCTCTTCAAAAGTCTTCTCATGCAATATACGTCTGAGATAAATGTCTTTGCAGTGTATGAAGTTCTCGCACAGGTATTTTCTTGCTTTCCTTGTTTCTATTCATTCCCCTTTCAAAAGCCTGTCCTACTAGCAGCCCCCTGGCAATAATCACTGCAACTATACAGCAAACAGTTAAGTCAGATAAACACTGGTATACATGGTTTACAGAGCTCCAGCTGGAACACGGCAAATTTCTCCTACCGTGCAGCTAATACCCAGAGTATGTACAGTCCTTCCTCCCATTCGTCTAGAAATGAGAGACATCCCACAGCACATTTTCCAACATTATAGCCGTGCCACTCCATTTGTCTAATTTCCATGCCCTCAAAGATAGCTGTCCCAGATGACAGATTACTTCAAAATAGTTCCTTCTCATTTCAGTACTACTGGGTACAGTGAAAATACAGAAATGAGCTTCTATTATCATTGAATCTATTACCAGCAGCAGAAACCAAAAATGTAGCACCTTGGATTCATCACCTCTTTTTGGAGCTTTTTGGGTTGGGTTTGGTTTTGTTTTGTTTTGTCTTGTTTTCTTTTCTTTTCTTTTCTTTTGTCTTGTTTTGTTTTGTTTTAAACAGTGTGGAAATGTTCTGCACTTCTGAGAGTCTAATAAAAATCATCTCTCTCAATTATCTCAATCTCAATCTCTGTGTGTATCAATGGGCAGGGAAACACTATTCAGTAAATATTTCACTTTTTATTTTATGCAGCAATGACTGTTTGACATTAAATCAATAAGTTTCTAAAAAGCATAAAAAGGAATAACTGCCCTAGGCACTTTCCATAGGAATTTTACTTTAATTCCTCTTATACAGTGCCCGTGCTACAAATATATCAATATTTTTATAGCGCACAGTACGATCAACAATAATAGAGAAAATAGTGGGCTGAGAAAACAAAATGCCTTCTGCTTAAGTGGCCTGTGTAGTCTCTCTTTACTTCCCAAACAGCAAAGAAAACACAGCAAACAGCAGTGATAGTTGAATGTACTTAGGTATTCTGCTCTGTTGGACCTTGTCCATTAAAGCCTGCACTCTTCTGTGCTGCAATCACACACCTTCTCAGGAGGTAGTTGAAGCTCAGTTTCTTGAGGTACTTACAGTCTTGGCAGAACTTTATGAAGGAATAATAATCAAAAAATCATTAAGAAAATGAAAAGCAGGATTCCCTGAAATTAACGGCATGGAATTGTCGCTGACTTCTCTACTAGAAGGAAGCACCTCATTTCCTCCTTCCTGAGCAATTTATACGCTTGCATATGATGCCAGAATCCTTGTTCTGTAGCCATGAAAAATGTCAGTTATCCACCATTTGCAAGATCAAAAAACAGACTTAGGTGGCTTTAACGAGAAATGAATGGGCAATAAAAGGAAGCTGTTCCATCTCTGAAGTCTGCAGAGTATGGGAAGATCCTACACTTTATTGTCTTTCGTTGCCTATTGAACACTGATAATTCTGAATTAAAGAATCAAAGCACTGTTCCACTCATACAGTTCTCAGCACAAATTTTCAAAACAAAGAGCTCCAAAATAAATAGCATCAATTCCACTTGTCTGGAAGGAGACTTCCAGACTTCTCCTTACAAACTTTGTTTCCCTTCAAATTCAGTCTTTTCATGTGGGTGAATCTGTCCTGGAAAGCAGCCACCTCCTTTATATACAGAAAATCAAAAGCAGTTTCCATTTATCTCAGACATTCACTCTTGGCCCAGACTGCCACAATATTCAGCCTAGCAAGTAAAAGTTTAGCCTGGAACGTTTCCTGATTTACTCTGGTAAAAGAAACAAGGTCCAATACTTTGTCTCTGCTAAGGCCTTGAAATGTTATCATCCGTAGCTGCCTTTTCTGCCCTTTTTCCTTCTCACATGGTGAAGTTTCAATGCCCAGAAAGACTTCATTTATATTCACAGTTCTTAGAGACCCGAGTACTACAGATTGGTCATAGTGTAAGAACCTAACGAGACAGGGTAAAACCTGTAGTGCATAGAACTGCTGTTACTCTATACTGCCACAGACAGAAAAACTGACAAGTTTGGCTCTAAAAATATGGATATATTGGCAAAAATGTTGCTGTTCTGGGCTGTGCCAATGGATTGTAGCACTTCAGCTGTATTCAGTGAAACAAACAAAGAGAAATGAATACAGGTAGATACTTCAACTCCTGGGAACATCTTGATTTCAGCCATGTCCCACATTAGGGTCACAGTTCTTGCGGGCTGAATTGTGGGTAAACTCTGACTTCCTCTTGCAAGAGGCACAAATGCCAAGTTAGGTCTGTGAAAGCATCGTTACGGAACGATTCAAAGAACATATGAAAGTTACGTGTGTATCTTCTGCAATTCAGAGTCACACATACGCCCCAGGGATGAGTAAAGCCTAAGCAGACCACAGATACAATTCACTCCACTCTGTTTCGCATTTGGTTATGTCTGTTAATTCCTGTTCACATCTATGATATATATTTATCCATAGAACAGCTATGTGAGGCACAGAGGCACTCTCTCCCACAAAGGCATAATCATATGGAGTGTTTTCCACAAGGCTACTATTGCAGACTGTACAAGATGAAGATATGTGTAAGTTTGCAAAGAAGCAGCTTATAACGGAATTACTTACCTTCCAGGCTAATGCCCTTAGCACTGAATTATCATTTGTCTTGAAAAGCAATATAGCAAGTCATTCTACTTACGGCACTTCAAAATTTTAACCCTGCCAAAATTCCCTAACAATGCCCTGTTACTCTGCATGGTCCTTGCTCTCTCTGATGTTACCCCTTTATCCAGATCTACCGTCCCAGTATGTTGATGAGTTCTCATAAGTTCCCAGCTTCAGATTAAATCAATAAATCTATTCCTGGGGCCAAAGTATATTCCAGCAGTTGCAAAAGCCACACATATGATGGCTGGAAACAACACACAATCTTTCATATTTCATATTTTTAATTAAACAATTAATTTTAATAAAAATTTAAATTTATTTTAAGTTTTAACTTCCTAACTAATAACATACATTTTTTGTTCATCAGACATTTCCATATACATATCATTATGCATGGTTTTCAAAACCAGGATCTGATGCTAGTGTTGTCTGAAGTGGCACTGAGATATTTGCATATGAAATAGGCAGCAGAGCCACATATGCCTTCCAAGAAATTGATTAAATAACCAATAGGACAAGCAAAGAAACAGATTGCATTTTACAGTCAGTCAGTTTTGACGCTCAGACAACTCTTTTGCCTTTTTCGACTGCTGTGGCCCTCGGTAGAGAGATGAGGGCTGTTGCTTCTTCTCTACAAACCCCAAAATGAGAACTTTGGTTGGTTTAGAATAGTATCTTTCAAAACACATAAATGCACATTTCAAGACCAGAGAATCTTGTAAATACACTTCAAGAAACTCTGAAGACAAAGAATACTTCTTCCACCTGAGTTTTCATACAGTTTTTTGCTTTTTTTCCCCCTCCTCTCTTTTCCCATCTCCCTTTAATTTACAAAACTTTCAATGCAGTATGGAAATGCCATTTTATGTTCATTTTCAATAATGAGGAAGCTGTGCATAAAAAGTGCTTCTATTGGTTAATAAAGGGAAAAACTTATCATAGAGAGTTAAGAACAGGTCCACGGTGCTGTTTAAACATGAACCTAACTATCAATCATCCCATTTTCATCAGCTAGTCTGGGAAGAATTTTTAAAAGATAACAGAGGAAACAATCATGGCATTAGAGATAAGAACTTGAAATATTAAAAAGGCTTGCTTACACCAGACTACCTCTAAGGGAAAAATATGTATTATTTGTTATATATGTACACAGTTTTGTTAGTTGACTACAACAGTAATGCCAGGACTGTCCGTACTGATCAAAATAGCTAATAAAAGTTTAGAAATAATCTTTTATTTTTCCCTTTTTGAATAAAAATCCAACTTCAGAGAAAAATAAGAGAAAAGAAACCTCCTTGTCACCCTACGTTTGTTGGGATAAAAGGATAAAAAAAAAAAAAATTAAATCATACATTTTACAAATTTGCTTCCAAATTCTGTGAAGCTGACTAATCATCTTCAATTCCTAAAAACAGGCCTCTAGCAGTTAATTCTGCAAATCAAGTAATGTAATATCACAATACAAGACAGTAATCTTCAGTCATAAAAGCAACCCTGCAAACTAAAAAGTGTAATATTTCATGAAGTGTCTCCAAATTCAGTTTCCATTCATCTCCAGGTGACAGAACGAAACTTTCAGGTCATTTCACTACTAGTATTTACTCCTCTGAGTATTATCTAGACAGTAGACTTGGCAGTACATTCATATCCTCACCCTCGAAGGATAGTTGAAAAAATGGATTTTTTCATTTACTGTCTTCAAAAACTTCTTGCAGAAATAAGAATAGAATTCAGGTGACACATATTTCAAATGGAAAAAGCCCTCCCCTTTTTTATGTGCTATATCTTGGGGCGAAAATCTTGTAGCAGCTTAACCTTATCTAAAAACCATTTATGCAACTTTTCAAGGTCACTGTTAATTGGGAAAATTTTTGTGTAAATGCTGGTCACACAAAGCTAAGCTACCCAGGGCAGCAATAAAATGTAAATCAAATGCATTCGTAAAACATTTTTTTATCAATAATTGATATAATAACCTGTTGTGCGTGGCACTCCTGTTTCACTTACTTCTTTCTTCTTTTCTTCACTCTAATCTGTCATACCCTGCATACTCACATTACCATTTTATGGTCAAAAATCAGAAACACAATATTCAAGTATTACGTGAAAAAGTTCATATTTACCAGCATCAGGACCATAAAATGCCCATTTGAAAAGAACTGTACTTAACTTTCCCGGTGAGAAACCTCTCTTTTACAACAACATAGCACTTTCAGCTCTATGAATTAAATTAGTTACGTTTAGAAAGGACTTACCACGTAAAACAGTGAGTCTTGTGGACACACTTATTTCGCCAACACTGTTGGAAGCCACACATTCATAAATAGCTTCATCTCGTGGCGTGCGCAGTGGTTGTATTCTGAGAACTGATCCAGATCCATCATCAAACTCTATTACCTATAGAAGGAAACAAAAGCTGTCACAGATGTTGTTACAAATACCTATCCCTCAGTTAATCTGTGCATGAACAGTGACCTGTTGACATTCATGTCATCAAAGCCACACTTGTTTTTCAAATACACGTACCAGGAAAAATTCCACACAGATGGGGAAATGTTTAAGTGGCAATGCCTTGTAACGTACATGAGTTCAGTGAGTATTCCATGGACGCTCTAAGATAGTTTCCAGAAAAGGCAGGGTGAAAAACAAACAAACAACAACAACAAAGCTAACGAGGGCTGTAAGAGAGGGTTCTGTAACTTAATGCTATTTTATCCTGAAGTTCACCACCAATCTCTTGCCATTCTCTTAGCTTAAGTACTCTCCCTTCAAATGCCAGTTATGTTCATTTTAATTGCTGCAGACTACATTCCCACTCTACTCACAGAGTGCAGTTCACTCATTCATTTATCCCCAAAGCGAAAAAGGTTCAGCAATTTCTGAACAAGACAGGACTACTCAGTTTAGCTATGCATTTAACCCACAGAACGTAAGTAAATTTATCCAACAATGTATTAGAAAACATGTGACCAGCTAAGAGACTAAATAATAAGGCTAAACTTTAAGGTTTAATTTTTAAACTGCAATATGTACACAAAAATATTGATTTTCATATGAGAAAGAATTAATTGAATGGCTCTTATTTCCTTCCTGTTCTCCAGTCAGAACCAAACCAGATATTTGTGAGTACTGAAGCACTCCAGGCATTGGAAAAGGCTTCCTAATAATTAAGTAATAATATTAACCTATTTAATCTACTTTTTTAAAAAAAAATTGTCAATAGCATATGTTACTACTACCATTAGGTAAATGGCACTCATCAAGAAAGGGCAGTCACAATTTTTTTTTACACAATAATTAATATTTGCACATAATCTATATACACATGCACTAAACAATTTACATATATGCCTATTTGCACATAAGTTTGTGTCTGTATGTCCAATTTACACCCAGATAATCTACTAGATCTCTATACATGTTGAGAGTAAGACAGAAATAAAGTACAGAGTTGGGAACTAGGGTTATGTGCACATTATCTTTCCATTGTCATTGTAGGAATTGCTCAGTTTCTTCTTAGCAGTGGGAGAGGAGAGGTCTAAGTGGAAATAAGATAAAACCCTGTTTTTTTCTGAGAAGAAATTGGTTTGATAGCCAACAGGCTGTATCACTTTTCCTTGTTCCTTAAGTAAAGTCATTGTTGTAAGCAAACCTAGAGAACACAAAATCTCTATCTGATCTTAGCACAAACAAAAGGATAGCTAGAATTCTTGATAAATTGACATTTATGAGGGAAAGGAAAATTTCACAATCTTAAAGCAGACAGACTAATGATTTGTAGATAAAAAATGAAAGCATGGGATCCAAATAATCATAATCATTACACTCTAAAAAATTAATTGTTATCGTTTAAACCTGAATGCTGAATAATCCTTGCTGGATGGCCAATAAAAACAGTTGCAGAAGACGTTTGGGCAAATATTGCAGATAATAAGTTTCAAGTCCTTTGTCTCAACATATGTACCGTAAATTGATTTACTTTTCCTGTGATGAGTTCTTGCCTTTCCTGCATATCACAGATAGTTAATTCCTCCCACTCCCCCATCTACTGAATGAGATTTTTTTTTTAAATAGCACAGATTTTTTAATAAAACCGGCCTCATGCCACAGGGTAGAATAGTGCAAATTTTTAAACTTGTTTTTTCCCCTTCTCTGTTTCTTTTTAAGTTCCTCTGAGAAAGACTTCTTAGTAAAGTAGATTTAAAGTAGATTTTTAGATTTAAAGTAGATTTTTCCAATTCATATTATTTAAATTGATTTGAAGGAGAAGAAAAAAAGAATCCTCCTGTATATGTTCATTTATAGTATATGCTTACAATATAAATAAAAGATGAAAGATTAATAGTGAAGTCCCACAAGGTCTTATTGTACCCTTTATTTTCAGAAACAACGTATAGCTCTCACCACTATTTTCACTCAGTTGTGAGAATTAGCCTGTGAGCAAGAACATTCCACATTCAACGATAATAATCTTCAAATATATAAAGAGGCCACTGTGAAGAGAGAGGGAATAAACTATTTGTTCCTGTATTGCCAGATAAGACAACTGCTGTGTACTTCAAGTCCCAGTAAAAAATTTCAGGTTCCACATGAGAAAAGAAACATCATAGCAAGGTTCGTGAAATGCTGTAGGAGGCTGACCAAGTTTATTGGAGAGGAAAAAAAAAAAGAACAACCCCGAAAAAGTAAACCTCAGCATCCCTGGGAAAGCATGTGGATTAGACGGCCCATAGAAGTCCCTTTCAGCTGTACTTCCTAGGCTTCTATGAAGACAGGTGGCCAGGTAAAAGATTTTCATGTCTTGTAGTATGAAGTAATCAAACTCAGAGAAACATATAAAATATTAACATGAAAGAAGTGGAAAAGAAGCCCAGCTAATTATTGTCTTATTGATGCAGCTGACAATCTCAAATGTTTATTGTTTCCCAAATGTTCCATGTGTCTTTTCGGAATTTTATTTCTACCGTTGTTCTGTTCTTATTTAGAGATCCTATGGCATGAATTAATGGCCTTACTTTGGACAGGAAGGAAAGCTACTTAAAATATTGATGGGCTCTGCACACTTTTTAACTACTCTGCTCAGTGGTTATAATAAAAATTATAAAATACTTGATAAGTGTTTTCAATTTCTTTGAAATACATTCCATCTCACTTGGCTACACAGCTTGTTCAACAGTCCACTAAAGGCATTTTTAAAACATTTTAAATTAATCTTTTATAGTTCCATTCAAGTATTTTTTATGGAAATAAAACTGTTTTATTTTTCTTATTCTCCCTGAAAACAGGTACATAGGTACATAGAAAACAATATATGAAGCGAATAAACCACAATATATTGCAAAATAAAACTGAATCAACACAGTAAACATGTACATGCCCAATCTTTCACTGTTTGGAACTCACCTCAAGTGAAAATTTTGTGACCAGGAGGGAATAAATTGTGTAGAGTTTGTGATAAAATTTCTATGTTAATCCCACTAGCCAATTACAGCTCTGCATATGCTCTGCAAAGTGCAAACAGTTCTTGGCACTAGGAGGTTGCATTTAAATTCATGCTTTTATTTCTCACATTGCAGTAAACATTCAAGCAAAGAATTATATTGGTTAATGAACAAATTCCAATGCCTTTAAAGATTTTTTGAACAAAAAAGGAATAAAAAAAATTTAGTTTATACAAGAAATACAATTCTTTTCTGCTGACATAAATCTAACCTGAAAGCCAGGGCAAGCAGTCTTCCCAAACACTAATAAAAATTAACTCAAATGACTTCAATATTCAGTCAACTTTTAATAGGTATATCTTAGATCATTCGCTCATAAAATTAATGTCACAACTGTTTTATCTACAAATTAGTCATCTTCCAAACAGTTGTTTTCTTAATGCAGGAGTCTCTTATTTAACATTGAAAATAGTGAAGAGACACAGTGAAAACTACACACTCCTAGTGCCAGTTTCGGTACGTATTCTACAAGCCTTCCCCCATTTTCTGAGTATTTTCTTCATGTTAAAGGTCAATCCATATTTGATATTAATTGTTCCTGCCACTAAAAGAGGGAACAATATTTGTTGTCTTATTTTCCCCAAATAACCCGTATCCTTTGAACAGATTATCTTTACTATTTCCTTTAATTGAAGGTTGTGGAGAGAGAGGGAACAGCTCTTTCTAAAGCCTCCTCCTACGTTACTGTTAGGAAAATAATCAAAAGCAAACAAGTTTTACATTTCCTCTTCAGCAGCAGGAACTACAATGTCCCTTTCATCTCCCTCTGCAGCAGCGCTAAGCAATTGTGGCAGCAGAAGCCGTAGCAGCCGAGGTCTGTTCGATGCACACTGTCACAAAAGGAGGTGGCTTGCTCTCTGGAGACAGCAATCACTGCTCAGGTAATTAGCAGTCTGAACAGAAGCACATCAAGGCTCCCCAGTTAGATCATGCTAGTTTAGGACACAGCAGTAGCAGTTTTCTCTTTAACAGTGCTATGCATAGCCCCTTTGCAAAATAAAATCTTCACGAGACTGCTCCCACTGAACTATCCCCAATATTTTGCTTAATCACGGATAATAAAGCACACATATTGGGTTTAGACGTAAGGTTGGAATTAATGTTTTTCAGAGGAACAGAACAATGGACCTAATACCTCAAATCTCTGATTGCTGACTTTCTTTCCCTTTTTGTTCCAGACAATTTTAGGTCTTGGATCTCCTGTGGCTTGACAGATGAATGAGGCGACTCCTCCAGAAACCCCTGTCTGGTCAACGGGAGTTCTTGTGAACTTTGGTGGTGCTGAAACAAAACAAAACAAAACAAAATTAATCTAAGTGGTAAACGTAAAAAAAATAAGCCATGTCAAGATTTCAAAATGAAAAAAGAAGGAAATGGTTTGTTTCTCCAGCGACAGTATTCACCTGCAAAAGAAAGCATTAAAAAATAACTAAAAGGTCAGGAAAGTACTTACAGATTTTACTAGTGAAATTTATAATAAAACAGAAAACCGATAGCATCAGAATAGCAAGATCACACATTATATTTTATCACCATTATAAATAAAAAATCCAATTTGTCTTCTGTTGCAAAATGAGCTCATCAATCAGCTGGAATAAGATCATGATTCATGACTTGGCGCTATGATCACAGGATATCACGAAAACAGGATTCCCACCTTTGAGCCATTAAAATCAGTGACATTTAGGAGAAAGCATTTGTAAGTTTGCAGTGGTGGAGGTAAATGACTATGTATTAAGAGTCCACACAGAAAGGACTATAACAGAAGAGAGATTTATGCTTGGGCACAGTTTCACACATAGCTCCTGTTCACTCCCAAATTATCCTACTCCGGCAGAAAGAAGTGAAAAAGATCTAACTATTGCAACGACAGGAAATGAGAGAGAAATGCAGAAATAATTTTAAAAGTAGGAAAAGGTATTTTAATTAATTATGCTTCTTCCTGCTATTTCTGTTACAACATAATGAAAATTAATTTATCAGCCTTGTGGTGAAACAAAACTTTCAAACTTACACCATCACAAGATGTGATTTCTAATGATTTAATATAAAAAAATCTATGAGATTATGTCTACCCCAGTACAGAAATGTTGAAGAGTTCCTGTAAATATTTACATCACTCTCTTTCTTAGCGGAGAAATTTTTAGAGATCAAATACACTTTAAGATACTGATTGGAATGATATGAAGTGAATACTTAGGACCAATAAATGACAAAAAAATGCAGTCTTTGCTGTGTAGTCTTTCTCAGTTTCTTCAGTACAGGTAGTTGCTCTATAGCAGCTGCTGCAATTCATTTTTACTCTCATCTTCAACTTTCGGCAGTCAGCTCCTTTCTTTTCTCAACCTCTTCACTCTTCTTCACTTTCCTCTCTGAGTTCTGATGGTTATGTACCTGTACTGCACTATTTTTGGTTTCTAAGTTCCTTCTCTTCAGTTCTGATGTCTAACCCCTTATTCTGCTGAACTGGTCTTTCCACAGCAGCTTTTTGTCAGCATATTTATTTAAATGTCAGAAACCCAGCAGACTACAAGTATGCACGTATGTAACACTGGAAGAAATCCTGAAATAATTTAAAATGCCAAGAAAATATGATGCGGTCATTGTTATACAACAAACTCAGATGTTGTTGTTATGTTGCTGCATTAAATATGAGAGCATGCAGATTGTCCCAAGTTTACGAAATGAACTGAGTATTTTTTACCCTACCCCTAATGTGTAACATACCAGTAAAAAAGATATTTTTTTAAAAATGCATTAAAAATATAATGTTCCTGAAAATCTGCACACTTTTTGCTTCAATAGAGATATAAGGCAAAGTTGTTACTGCTCAACTTTTCAGAATGCTCACGGGTCCTTGAACTATCCGCTGTGCTAATTTTGTCTGGTGAACATGTACCTGAAACCATATGCAATGGCAAATCCGAGCACAGCAAAATAGTGTGCCACTGCTGCTATGGGGAACTTACGAAAGAACTTCTCTGATGTCAAAGAATTGCCAAAAGCATGCCAAATAAAACACACTTAGAGCAAAGAAACTAAAAATCCTTTCCCAAGCCACAGGCTTTACGCCTGGACCACAGAAAAGACAGAAATGTGTTCTGATGAAGAGCATCTGGGTTTCACCAAAACTGCTAGCTTTGAATCCTTTTCTATGCACGTATTAACTCAGCACTCTGATATGTAAAGAGACATGACTGAATCTGATATGCTGATATTCTCTGGCACAAGTTGTGATTGTGTGCCATCAAGTGAAAAATGATGCACTTCCATTCTCTTTTTATTCTTTTTGACATTTTGTGAATTCAGTGTTGAACTGCAAACCAACTGCAAGCAAAACACTGCGTGGGCAAGTTCATCAGCACAGAGTAACTACGTATAGTAAGTAGCTCATAGGCAGCTTTTAAATTCTAAATTTAGGCCTCACTCATACATTCAGTGACTGCCCAACTGATAATTTCAACATCAATAAAACATCAAAACCTCGAAATCAATTATCAGACTGATAATTTCAACATCTCACTTCCTTAGAGACAAGGTCTGTTTTGGAAAATTTGCCAATTTTGCCATGCCTTATAACGGTTAAGGAGGGAAAGCCACTCAATTTAAGAGCCATGCTGTGCATTCATTCCTGCAACACTTCACTTAACTTGGGACCAGAAGAAATGCAGGATTTTAAACAAACAAACAAGCAAACAAAAAAAAGGCAACAAAAAATGATAAGCAAAGACCATGCTGAATTATGTTAAATTAGCTTTTCAAAAAAAAACCCAAAACAACTAATCAACCAACCAAAAAACCCCACCATATTCTATTATTAGGTTTTATATCCCTGACAGTCACCATGATACCTATGGTTGGCACGCTTTTATTAATATGCAATATATTATATTAATGGTAACAATATTAAAAAAAAAGACAAATAAAGCGGAATCCCTTCCCTCCTTATCGGAGATAAATTCTCCATTTCCTGCAGTTCAGGTAAACACAAGAGAGCTTGCACTCTTTTACACCATATGAAAATTTACCTTTCCCATTGCTGTTGAACACAAATGAAACAAACAAACAAAAAAAAATCCCCTTCATCTCCAACACTGTGCAAACTGCATAGCTGTTTATCAAACAGTGCACATAGCAACATATAAGAAACCAAAAATTTTCCACCAAACTTAACTGCTGTTAGAGGTAAAACCACAAGTGTGGTAAAACCACATTTCTGACAATTTCTTCATCTAGGATTGGGCCAAACCTGGTAAAGGACTATAACTGCTATGACTCCTTATGAAAATTGCTTACTAGCTTCTGCAGAGCCGTATCTACATGGTTGAGTTCCAGAAACAGGGCTGAATACCTAATGTGGCTTTCATAGCTACCTGAAGAAGAACAGTAATTTTCCAGTCCTATGTGACTTTTTGCTGGACCGACAAATAGTAAAGCTGTTGTTTGTTAACTAACAGCAATTGCTATGAAGCGTTAGAGGCAGAAGACAAGCGCAGTTGTTACGTAATGATGTAATTCCCTATTTGTAGACATTTTTCAAGAAAAGCAAGGTTTTTAAGCTTTTGTATGTAAAGACCACATTATTCTATGTAAGGACTGATATTATCTACATCGATAAAAAAGCTTCACATTCCAGGGAACCGTAATGATGTTTGTGTTTTACTTAGGCCATAATCTAGCTGACAAAATAAGGTATGTAGCTGGTCAAATCTTCCTTGTGCATAAGTAAGTAATTCCTGTAAAAAAAAACATTGCCACAACTCTTCTCCAGTGCTTAATCTTGAAAGTAAGACAGTTATCTTTGAGGTATCATACAATATCAGAGAACGTAAATTATTATTAAAACACAGATAATTTTATCTGAAACAGTAAACTTACAATAGTCCTGTACACTTCAGACACTTTAATGCATGCAATGGGCCTTTTCAGCAGTTCATCTTTAAATTCACAAAATTAAATTTAATTTGGGAAACCAGTTAAATTCTCTGCTTCAGGCTCACCAGAAGACTAATAATGTCTGCATGTTTAATGAGTGTTGTGACGATAAACGCATTTATGGTCAAGACTATGGTGATAGTAGCCAGCCAGCCATGGAGAAAGATAGGTACTATGCAATCCATCTTTTCATTATTCAATCAACATGTTCACCTCATTACATATAAAGTGACCATCATCAGTGTAAGGGTATGTGAAATCATAACCCAACAGAAACAAAAACGAAAAGTAGTATTTGTTGCCTTTATCTTTATAAAGGTTGTTAATTAAGGTTTGACACAAATTATCTCCACAATTAATGTTGTCAGTTTCTTGACATTGATTCTGACCTAAGCTGCTAGGCTCTCTGATAGCAAATGCAATTACACTGCATACACAGTTGTGCTTATTAACATGAGGGCAATTTTGATTGAGAACTGACAACTATTTTCAATTTCCCTTAACAATCGCAGTGCAGAGTCCAACAAAAACTCTCTGCAGCACGCTTCACTAAGCACAGCAATAATCTATATGGGAACCTTCCAATGCAATTAAAGCTGCCAAAAAAATCTGATGTAATAGGTTACCAACTATGATATCACAGCCTTTCAGCACTTTTGAAACTCTACTTGGTCAAATTTCAATAAAGTTGCAACTAAAATAACAAAAGTGTAATTAAAATTTAAAAAAAAAAGTAAAATCCAGTTAAAATCAGCACTTCATATTTCTGGATTTGAACTCTCTCGTGGGCATCATCAAAATCACAGCATTGTTGGCTATTAAATGCAAACAACAGAAGGTATGTTTGTTTAAGCTTGTTTACCTACCAGTGCCTACTCAGGTATTTGGTCTGATACTGAATTTTGATACCTTGTCAAGGAAAAAACTTTACAGCAGAAGATTTCCCCAACTTGGACTTATGAAGAGTACCACAAGCTTTGTCTCCCACCCTCTGATGCTTGTTATGCGCTTCTTGCTGGGACTCCTGAGAAGCTCAAGTGACAATTATTGAACTATATTGCATATTATGCTCTAATATATGAAGGAAAATTGAATTTATTGCTAGCTCACCTTAAATATACTGAGTTTTAATTTGCTTGTTTTAAGGAGTTTAAAGCCATAGAATTTAGGTTGCTGCTTCAAGAAGCAGTCAAGCTGTCCCCCAGGAAGCACAGAACTTCTGAAATAGAGATAGTTTACCACTATCCAGAAAGAAGCTGTCCTTTTTTGCATATTAATGCTCCATAAAATATATGTATAACACGACACTAAAATAACTCACTTGGATTGGAATGTTTTCACAGCTTTGCACGAGCATAAGACATCTCTTTCTTCTCTTCCACATTGTCTTTTGTAAGTTAAAGTACAATTCTGAAGTAGTGAACGGAACTGACTGATTCACATTTCATCATGTTATGGAATTACCTAACTGTTTTAATTTTGCTCTTCTATACTCTGTGCTGTGCTTCGAGGACACGTAATACTTTTGCTCTGCACTCAAATAAAATGTCTGACAAAAATGTTTTTTAAATTAGTAGTTCAGCCCCCTTCTTTTGACAGTTACTGAGAGCTATTCTTGTGTAGAGACATTTTTATGGACATAACTCCTCTAATTAAGAGATGAATATGAGGACAGGACTTCACCTTCTTTAAAGGTAAAGAGAGAGCTAATGGGATGTCTGCAGCCCAAGTACAGCAAGCTCAGTATGAGGACCTACTACGGACATGATAGATAGACAATGCAGACTTTAATGTCTTTCTGTTTCTAGACTCTCTCTTTGGGGTGTACGGAAGTTCCTAGCACACCATAATTCAACTTATGATTAAACTTTATCATACGCTTGAAATACGAAAAAGTTTCCAAAATCAGAATAAATTATTCCAGAAAACATATCATATCATATCATATCCTTTGGCAGCATTCATAGCAAATGTGAGTAAAGTAACAAAGACATCAGAAAAAATTAAACATGCTAAGATGCTTCTTTCAAATACCCCATTTACTTGTAAATTAACATATACTGATGTTTGAAGAGACTTCTGAAAAATTACAGTAACTTTTTGGTTGTAAAGACTTATTGTGTAGCAACAAAAGCTGGAAGATGATACAGTCATGACTGTTCCCATGGAACTTTTTCATCTGACACTCAGAAATGCAGGTTGAGTGCAGAGTAAACAATGTGACCCGGCAGGTGCCATGCACTTTGGGATACCGCACACACACCATCACAAGAATCACTGTCACTTAGTTTAGAGCCCCTGTGTATCACTGGTCTAGTGACATCAAGTTTCAGTGGGGTATGTGACTGGACTCATTCCTAGTTATAAATTCTGAAGTCATTCTTCCCATGCCAAATTATACACTCAGAAAATTCCTACATGGGGTGGGAAAAAAAAAAAGGAAAGAAAAATAAAATAATAATAGAAATACCCTTTATTTGCCCCATGTCCCACTTTGCAAGATGCACTGTGTCCCACTGACTCATCAGGAACTGCTATATATTCTGAGTAAACAGGCCATAAACTGGTTCACATTCAATAATGGTGAAGGCTCCCGTCCTGGTAAAAATGAACAAATAGGCAAATTTTGCACGAAATCTCAGCCTGATACTGTATAGATACATTGCAAATTACATAAGTTATTATTCTTTTCACAATTCCTCTAGGAGTTAATATACTAAAACCCCTATTTTATATATATACATAATATTAAATAGAAAAGCTTTTGTGCTCATTTATTTATTAAAAATAATTTTCAAAGCACTCATTTACACCATTCACTGCTAATTTACTCATTAATCATAATTTGTGACATCAGTTAGACTGATCATTGTTATAAGCAATTGTTTTGCCTTAATTCTAACCTGCACTTACAGTGGACCTGCAAATTGGCTATGTAAGAAAGTTAATTGGCTTTTTATTTCTATAAGGATGAGCGACAATTTGTACTCATGAAATCTGCATAAAGAAATCCCAAAGTTCCAACTGGTGTGTTCCTAAAGGCTCTTGTCTGTCAGTCACAAGCTGGTGACATTTTCCTGTTTCTCACCATAAACATCTTAAAACTGCATCATCCTTTCAACCTTTAGCAAGAAGAATAGCAACAACGCAATCTTCAAATGCCATCATACTCCAAGCAGCTGAATAGTTTCATTATCCTGTAAATCAAAATTACCAGTTTTTCATCTTTGAACAACTAAATGCAATCCAGCTAGGCCAACTAATTCCAGCTGAAGACCTTGACCCATTTGGGTCAAAAAATGTTTTTGCAGGTACAAACACGGGTTTCTCAAAATCCTGGATGAAGGAAACTAAGCTATTTCACTTTACAGGTGTCACAACGTCCTCTTAAAAACCCAGCCCCTACAACAATGCTCATAAAATCTTTATAATATAATCAAAATGTTTATATCCCCACCTTCTTTCTGCTACTTGTATTGTTCTAAAAACAAAAGCACTCAGAAGAAACAATTATGTCAAAAAAGTCTGAGGGTATTTTGAGGGTGGTGGGTTTTTTTTTTCCAATTTAGCAGTCATCTCCAGTTCCCAAGCCTTCAATCAGCCAGGGCATACCCACCCTACAAATTTAGTAAGCAGCTCAAAAAAAGATTATCACTTCCTCATCTCTCAAGGAAAACACATTAAAAGTCAAGCCTATCTTTATGCTTTCAAATTTCCTGCAATGCACAGTGTCGGTTTATTAGGCTGACCATTGGGTTTACTCTTCCCTGAAATACGAAATCTAATGACATACTTACAAGTAAGGCCTTACAGGTGGAATAGGCAGGTTGCATTTTCCAAAAGGTCTAATGTTAAAATAGCACATTCCTAATTTGTACCTCTAGGCTGTGCAAACCTTGGTACCAGCTCATTTCATTGTGGATTATGCATGCTTTTTTAGAGACAGACATTATCTGAGCCCCAGGGACACAGGAGGAATACAAACCAACACAGACAGCAGAAGCAGACATTTATTTGCCAACTAACATCATCTCCCCCCACCACCCCCCAACTTTACAGTTTCTAATAACTGGAAGAAAGAAAAAGGCTTGCACAAATATGAAGAACCTATGTGAAAAAAAACTGTTTAAAAAGCTGTTATTAATACTATAGACTAATACATTTATACCCTAAGTAGGATGAAGCTGAAGAATTTATTGCAGTGCTTTTTCTTTTACAACTGTTGCAGGCAACCTGATAACAATTTAAGTTTGTTTTGTGACAAACTATTAGGACACTTACTGTAAAACTGAGACCAGCCATTAACTACCTCCTCGGCAGAGCGTTACCACGCTAAGCCCCACGGGAAGCCAGGGCTGACGGGCCACCAGAGTCAGCCTCCTCAATGATCAGAACAAAGGAGAAGGCTCCTGAAGCCAGACCTACTTCCACCCCCTATCTCCTCTTGCCTTCATTCCGCAAGTTGTGTACACAGCTCTACCTGCCAGTGCTACACACCCATGACCTTCACTACAAACTTTAACCTTCTTTTAAATATCACTACAGAAAATGAAAAAGTTTTACCCATTTGTTCCTATATCTCCTCTTATTTACCCCAGTGTCTCTTCAGTTGTTTCTACACAAGAATTATGGTTTACGGTCGTTTAAGAAAAGAGAATCAGGACGCTCGGTTCTAGTATTCGATTAGCCTGAGCACTGAAAGACGTAGGCGTACCATTAAGAACTCACGACTATGCAGTAAATGCACAGGAGGGCAAGAATTCTCTTTTACTCTTTCCCATGCCTACAGGAGTTCCAACACTGTAAATTCAACCCAGCTGCACATATACCTTTAAGTTATACACCAGCACATATGTTCAAATGCACAATACAAAACAAAAAAAAAGGTATAAGCTTGTGTATATACATAGTATTTACCACATGCAGTATATGTAAAATCTGGGTGGGGCTTAATCTACCTGAGTTAGAAAGAGGAACTTGCTAGTTAATCCAGTACTAAGCCTTCTTCCAGCAGCAAATGAAAAGCATAAAGCCTCTTGAATCTAAAAGGTTAGTGACGTGCACTACTTCATCCCCCAGGAACATTACATAACCTTGTCATATTCACTAATTTAATGAAAGGAAATTCCGCTTCAAAGCTCTCTACTGCTTCTTTTTCAAATTTTAATGTCTGCAGACTGCATATGAATTATTTGGTAACTGAGAGCTGACACTCCTTTTCAATGTGCAAAGTAGAAGCAGTGGATCTTAAAATGCCGCGCAAGTTGATCTCCTTCCAGAGGAGTTTTGCTCTAACAGAAAAGGGCGAATAACGATATCCCACAGGTAAGAGTTTCAATTAGTGACTGAGAGTATCTGGGTTATGACTAGAGAGATGGACTTTATTGGTGTTTCAGTCCTACTAAAACCCTCAAAATACAGGTACCAAAAGTAGGAAGAATAAAATTGGGGCACTGTAACAACTGAGTGAAGCTTCCACTCATTTTTTATTTATCTAAACACAACAAAATGCATACTTGGCCATTTATACACAGGGCAAATTGCTTATTAGCAATTGTGAAAGCAAAATCACCTATCTAATGATAAGACTGACTCAAAAATAAAAGAAACCATCAAACTCTACATATTAAATATGGTTCAGTGTTAATGCTTGACGTGGCACCCATATAAGCAAATTCATCATAACTCCTGTTCAAGCAGAAAAGAAATTAATAAATTCTGCCTGACAACAGACCACATGATTTACTTTCATCTAAGTATCATCTTTCTTTTCCAACACTAGAGACAAACTGCCTTGCTACCAATAACTCAAGTGGCCAGCACATCAAAGGGGAAAAGCATTCTGTTACAATCTGTTACTATGCTCTGTGAAAGTGACCTAAGATCCTAATCTTTTGTACTACATGCCTATACGGGTGAAATGCCTTAATGTTATCCATGTACTGTAAAATCATCCTTAGTCCAAGCCAGCTGAAGGTAAAAGAAAACAAAATTTATAAAACTCAAAATACTTATGTTCTCAAGGTTTATAAGGACATGGGTGATGATAGAAAATTCAAAGCCGTTCAATCTTTCTGTTGCAGTTACCAAAACCAAAAGACCTTCCTTCTCCGCTTCTGTTTCCAGATAAGGCGAGGAGGCTTATTTTAGGGACCAAGCCCTTGGCCAAATACTAGTCCCCAGCCTTCATCCACAACAGATGAAGAATATTCTTAATCTGTTCCTTGGGTGTATGAAGGTGACCTTTAGATTCATAGAATAATAGAATGGTTTCAGTTGGAAGGGACATTCAAGATCATCCAGTTCCAACCCCACTGCCACAGGCAGGAACACCTTCCACTAGACCAGGTTGCTCAAAGACCCATCCAACCTGGCCTTGAACACCTCCAGGGATAGGGCACCTACAACTTCCCTGGGCAACCTGTTCCAGTGCCTCACCACCCTCTGAGTGGAAAAAGTCTTCCTAATATCTAATCTAAATCTCCCCTCTTCCAGTTTAAAGCCATTACCCCTCGTCCTATCACTACATGCCCTTGTAAAAAGTCCCTCTCCAGCTTTCTTTTAGACCCCCTTCAGATACTGGAAAGCTGCTATAAGGTCTCCCCAGAGTCTTCTCTTCCCCAGGCTGAATAACTCCAACTCTCTCAGCCTGTCCTCATAGCAGAAGTGTTCTAACCCTCTGATCATTTTCATGGCCCTCCTCTGAACCTGCTCCAACAGGTCCACCAAACCTGTCTCAAATATAATAACTGACCTTCAGCTTAGTGACAAGGTGGTTTATATCTTCTCTTTTGAAGCATTCTGGACAGAGTCATGTCCTGTGCTGGTGGCAAACACATAGTCTTATACCTCTTTGTTTGTTGGGTTAAACTCTTAAACTGCTGAGAGGCAGGCTGTTGTTACTTGGGACAAATATGTGTGTGTGTCTAATCAAATCTTACAGTCCATATAAACATAGACAGTTTGGGGCATTAAGGGGTTTAAGATGACTTTCTACTTGCAAATCAGCATTAAGAGATGGCATGACTTGACATAAGAGTAAGTTATTGAGCTAGACTGGCTAATCTAAACATTATATCATTAAGCTTGCTATAAAACAAAAAAATACTAGTTAGTAGATTCATAAATCTTTCTTTCCTTCTTACTAAGTTAGAACTACTTCGTGCCAGAACTTGATAAACATCTCTCTCTCCTTCACTTGTAAAACAACATTTACCATTCGCCTACAACAATCGATTATGTGAAACCTGAATCAGATGTCCAGCCAAGGAGAGAGAGTATTTTGTCCCTCTCACCAACAATGCTGTGAGAGCTACACAATGCAGCCCAGCTTCAGCTGTTCTAAACCACAGGTAAGTGTGGCCTGTAAGATGAGACATTACTGATACATAAGCAGACATTCATAAACTAGGTCAGAAAACTGTTTATAGGTATTAAAAAAGATTCAGTGACTAAAGGCCCCAGTGGATCGTCCCAGTTCCTCACCTACAAGTCACTTAAGATACATCAGTATGGTTAACACAGTACAATTAGCCTGCTCTGGGATGTGGTTATACAGATATAAAAGCACTGATTAGAACGTATTTACACTGGCACTATTTTTAATACTGTGTGTTTTCAGTACTACACAAACGTGCTACTGTGTATAGCTCCTGCTGTGAATACAAGCTCCTACAAGTCACATTTTGCTGTCAGCATCCACAATGCACTGCCAGTATGCAATAAATACTACTCCTAAAGTGCAGTTTTGAAGTTAAAACTGCATCTGCTCTATGAACTTCTTCTGCAGGAGCTATATTGCTTTAACTCCCCTCCAATAAAGTTATCCCAGCAGAAGTTTGGTGTATTACATACAATACTTTCAAGAATGTGAGAACTAAAACCTCACATAAAGGTATGCACAACAAACTTGTAACTAGCTCAAAAATTCAGTTAAATAGTAGATACACAACCAAAAGAAACATATCACCACATAAAAGTAAATCTTTAACTACTAACAGTCCATTTCTTTTTTAATTCTGACATGTGACAGCACTTTGTACAATGATGTTCTGCAATTACTAAAATTACCAAAGGGTACAATTACTTGACACCTTGCATGTCGCTGTAGCATTGCACTTGCTTTATAAGAATCTTGCATGGTTATTCATGTTACGTAAATTATTTTAATATAACTTTCTGCGATTAGAAATACACCTAAATAGATAATTCTGGCCCACAGCTGTGTCTACTTTATACCCATCTCATCTATATTGCACCAATGATATGTTCCATTCTTCTCCCTTTAACATAAATTTATTCTTCTCTAAAAAAGAGATACCAAGAAATCGTAACACTACATGGAACTGAGATTCAGTGAAGGGTGTGCTATTTAAAGGGGGACATAATGACAAATCCAGGGTGGAAGAGGGCTAAGAGTTTTATGTGTGGCCAGATATCATGCTGTAAGAGGAAATCTTACACTAGCATTCTCCAGCTCCTTTTGCCATTGAATAGAAATCTTTTCTGTTTCTCAGTTGAAGAAGTCAGAAATTATTTTGTTTCATTCATACAGGTTATTTACAGCGCCAAAGTTAAAAGCACTCCCAAGTGCTTATATATGGTATCTACAGATTGTGAAGAGCCTCACTTTAGTTTGGTCATCTCCCTTAGAAGGGATTCCCATCAAATACCACAATTCTGCTTTACCCTCAATTGAGAAAATCAACAGTGACACAGACACAGGGACTCTTACTCCATTCCTACTCCCCTCTCATGCGTCGTCCTTGTCTTATGCTCTTCTTTCTCGATCCACAGCTGTTCTGAGACCAAGATAAACAGACCGAACCGGAACTGTCTAGAACAGTTCGGGTGTGCGATCCCGAGAGAGTTCATGAAGGCAATACAGAAACAACAAAGTTAATTCACCTGGGCTTTATGTCATGCCTTATCTATGCAGCAATTGTACTTTTACAGTGAAGGACCTGGGACTTGGGACTATGACTGTATCACTGAAATACCGATACGCAGAGGTGATCTTAGCGGGGTCTGAAATGCATTTTCAAATTAGTGATTTGACACTAAGTACTTGCATTCTATGATTTCATCCGATCTACTGTTTTTAAGGCATACTTGGTGTTTTAGAAGACTACAAAATACAACCTTGCAAGAGTTTTGTAGGACACAATGAAGCCTTCTTTCCTAAAAATACTAATTTACATTTGCCCTGTCATAGAGATTTTCACTCTGAAACCTCCATCGTAATTGGAAACCACAATTCATGTTCATCTTCAAAATAAAAGTAAAAATTACTGAAATATAACTACCAGTAAGGATTGCACTCTCCATTTTTCTTTCACAGGCAAATACGCTCTTTCCAATTATTGTAAAAACAAAAAGTAGTATCAGTTCTACTCACAGTTCCCTTCTCACTTCATATCTAAGTAGTAAGAAGACTGAGGAATCAAATTCACTGAAGTTTGGTCTCAAGAGATAAAACTGGAAGCCAAAAGCACTGAAAGTGACAGTTGGCTACTGGACAGAAAGGAGGGCTGAGAGCCAAAACTTTGTAATTCTAATCCCATCTCTGCTAATTGCTTGTTGTTTAGCTTCAGGCAAATTACTTAACCTCCATGTCTCTATTTCCTTACTTCCAGGATTATGCTACTTACATATGTCGCAAAACATAGGGAGTAGCATTATAGTGGCTACCGGCACTATATTTACAAAATTTGTGTAAAGATTTGTGCTCATGCATTGAATAAGAGGGCTGAAAAATGTTCCAGTTTAAGCCCTATCTACTTATAACAAGGATTACACTTCTATTACAGTGAAGGAAAGAAAAACAGACAAACTACACTCAAATCTTTAGCGTGTCAGTGAAAACTGGTAGCTATTTGGCAAAGTTATTAGTCTTTGAAAATTGCAGTCCTCTGCATATCAGTATTGCAAAATGTTGGTTTAATTAACACTCTTTTCTCTAAGGAAATCAGCTTACATTGCACAAGTGTACTGAATAAGAACTGCTCATTTTGACACTGAGAGGTATGTACTGAAAGCGGTTATCTTCCGTGAAATGATAATAAATTATTTCTGAAAAATATATTGCCCTGCATCATAATTCAAATGCAAAGGTGCATAATTAATATTGTGTGTGTCCATTTAGATAATAGAATTGACTGTTTTAATTATGCAGCCATGCTAATTATAATATTCACTTAAAATATTCATTTATATAACACTAAATATGTATCTATATGTTTATATCTAAGTGATATGCACATTCAGAAATTAGAAATTAAGCAAAACTGTATTTTACATACCAGGCTTCAGCAGCCTCTTGAAAGTGTACTTTAAAATGGCTGAATGTTTCCTGAACAGAACTGAGAACCCGAGTTTGCTATCTATGAACTCAAATTTCTATATGTCTGAATCCCAATGGCACATTCGAAATGTAGAAAACGTCTAGGGATCGATCATTGTACTGCATCACCAAAGCTACAGTCTGCTCATAGGAATCATGTAAAAGTAGGGTAAAATCTACATTGTTGCAAAATTTCCTGATTTTTCTCTGATTCTTCCTTCTGGATATAAGAAGGCAACCAGAAATAAATTTCTCACAACAAAACTGAAACTGTTGACACAAACTGATGTGAGGTTAGACTACTGAAGTTGGGGACACAAAGAACATAGGAGGTCACCAAAAGGAACACACAATAGCTGGATTCAAATGTCCAAACACAAGAAGAATCGGGCTGTGGAAAGACAGGAATAAAAACAAGCTGAAAACATGGTTCATTTCAGGAAAAAATGCTGAAAAGCAAAAAAAAAAAGCAGAAATTGCTGGTCAAAGAATGCAGAGGGATAACCCAAACCAAGAGGAATTTCGGGTCTATTTAAGATTTAAGTAAAAATATAAGTAAAAATAGTATCTTTATATATGAATATATAGCCAGTCAGTCACGTGAGTTAATTAAAAAAAGAAAAATGTTTGAAAGCTTCGGCTTTACTATGTATAAAAGTTGCTCGCTCCCAAGGGCTCTCTGGAAAGTTGTAATTTACTTTTTGTGTTCCTTAACATGCTATGCACCATATAGAATAATAGTAAAACCTCTTGAATGAATTACTGTATTGTTCATAAATCACAAGAATCAATTACTATGTGTATTGTTCCTTCACTGAATGCCTTTAGAAAAGCAGCTTCTGGAGGTTCAATAATTTTGCATATCACTGTGTCAAAAGCTGGCACAGAACTCGAAAAAATTCTAATTAGAGTTAGCAATAAATATTTAGAAGTTATACTTTGATGCTTTCACTTCTAATAACAAACCTCTTTCTCAAAGTAGACAGCTTTCAAAAAACTCCAGAAAAAATAAAGTCTTTGAAGCTTTTGTTTCCATTATTATTAACAGTACTCTTCACTGTAATAATACAATATAATGCAATATAGGGTACCATAGCAAAAGGGAAGTGGGGAGAAGAATCAATATATAATTATTACTGACAGAGATGGAAATCAGCAAAGAAAAGCCCATTGGAGTATCAGATGTATTTTTTTACATGGTTGGCCTTAACCCCAGCAACACAGTTCATAATGAAGAAATGCAAGGTTTAAGTTTTCTGTGTGCTTTCTCCCTCCTTCCGTAGACAGCAGTATGGTATGTCCATATGGACATGTTGACCTTTTGTATCAGACTGTAGCGTAACATCAGCAGATATGACAGGCCTTTTGCTGTGCTTATTTAATTAGCCCTACACTGGTATACAGAAATACACCTGCTGGGCAGGGTTAAAAGAAGTATAGCTCTGACTCTTCATAATACAGGAGCCTGTATTGGTCAAGGAATATCGACCTGTGACATTCTACTTGATAGCAGAAGCTAGAAACATTATGAACTAAACCTGTGTTTCCTGTTTATTTTGAAAGTTCTGAAAACTTGTTTGGTGTACCGGAATCTCTGCTGTTATCCCCTGCTACTAGGACAAGAGTAGTAGGATGTTCACAGCTGTCCCTTCCAATAGACAAAGGGCTACGTGCAGCTATATATGGATTCTAAGAATCAAGAAATGAATATAGTGTACACAGGACCAGTCTGTTCTTAAATTATTTTATGTTATAAATATAAAATCAGAAGGAAGAAATATAAGGAAAACCAAAATCTCAGGTAGTTTAATTTTAAAAAGAAACACTTTACTTTCTATAATTAAGAACTGTTGTTATTTCAAGGAAATTATCATGCTTTGAGAATAAAGTTACAAATTACCAGTCATTTAAAAAAGAAAACAACTTATAACACCTGACTATATGACTTACCACGGCAAACAAATTGCAAACTAAAGAATGCTTTTACTTCTGAGTGCATAAGGCTAACCTACGCATCTGCATATTTACAGCACAGAAAAAAAATCCCAACACTTCAACGTGTCAAAAGCATCCCTCACCTTTGTGTTTACTCATACTGCAGTCACTCCTGTAATTACAGTCACATACGCATGTTCTAGTCAGTTTTAATTTAGGTAAGGCAGCACAGTTAGCAGTTAGCTACAGATCCCTCAAGCAGGTACCAAAGTAACTACAGGGACCTTGCAGAGGGACTGGGACTCGCACAGGCAATCAGGCTACCCTGTCTGCCTAGTGGTTAAGGTAGCCAGAGCACATCTACACAGGCGCGACTAACAACAGCAACTTCAGAACTGACAGAAGTACTGACACAGGAAAATTTTCACCTTTCTTATCATTTCTCACAAAAAACCCCATACCGATCCGCACTGCATTACACACCCTGAACTCCCTTGATTCTGCAATCCATTACAAAGATGTTTTTTGCCTTGTCACTATCAAAACGAGATTTTGTGTATGTATGTAAATCTTTCCATATTGGTGACCTCCAAGTTCAAATTCCCTGTAACACTTGAATGTCAAATTTCTTTCACAATCCACCAGCATGTTTTCTCTTTATACTATGTGGAACTGCATCCTTTATCCAATTCCCATCTTGAGCCTCCCCTGTTCTCCCAGATCTGAGAATCTAAGTCCTTTCTGACAGAAGTCAGGACTTATTTCTTAAGCTCTCTGATCATGTTCCAGTGAATGTTTCCACCATGCCCTTAATTTCATTCTTATCTTGTTTACAGGTGGTTCCTCCTTACCACAGCAAACGAGTATGAAATTAGTCCAACGACTAAAGCATTTCACTGTTAAAAGGTGGGACGGCTATGACCAAGTAATTTTAATTGCCAAACATTGCAAATAAAATAAATATTGGATCTGGCACCATGGAGCCAGAGCCAATTGTCTGCATCATTGTTACTTGAAAATATTCATGCTCTTCCCCACATACTGCTTCACTGTGACCTTTCAGGACTGACTAATTAACCCCTTTTCTAAAAGAAATAAAAATGCTATGAAAGTCATGCAGGAGTGCACAGTTTCGTGTGAATGAACAATGAAGAACAGATAAAAAATTCATACAGTTACTACCAATGTCCAGGCATTTACTTCTAAGGAGCAGCTATCTTTCTCCCAAGATCAGATGAACGTACAAGAACACGACAGAACCGAGTGCGTTAAGTGACTGATACAAAAACTTGACACACAGAGCAATGGCAGAAGTGCAAGTCTAGATACATCATGCAGATGATATTAAACCTGTTATGGATTTGTCCCTCTGTTTTTAACTCCTTTTACAACAGTAAAGCTATTAGATTCTCACAACGCTGTGGGCCATAGACTACGGTGTAAATTTTGCTGTAACCACATCAGGTGAAATCCTGGTGCCACAGAAATCTGTGGTGTTCCTAAACGGGGCCAGCCTTTTGCCCGAATTGCCGTATTTTCTATGATTGTGAATGACTCCAGTGCTAGCACTGCTTTTCAGGACGAACACCTATAGAACCTTGTAAGGATTTCTACAATTACACTCACAAAATGAAGGTTGCGCAAGACACAGCACAGTGAACACAAATGTGCATTTACGTTTATACCATTTGACAAGTACAGATTTTGGAAGAACCGTTTTTTCTTTTTAACTGTCATATTGCTATAAAACTTGACTAGAGATGCAACTATATTTCTGATGCAATGAAATTTCTGTAAAAGATTGTTCCTGTTAGACAATCTTTGAAGACTGGACTGTTTTGAAAGTAATTCTGCTGCATTTTTTTTTTTTTTAGAAAATTACATCCGTCATCAGTTGATATTATGTTTCATTCAAGAGATTTTACACATTTGATATGTCTCTACGTGGAATATTTTCCCTGTCTTGAAAATGAGAAAATATGCATACTATGTACAGCTAAAGTGTTTTCCTAAATGAGCTGGCTAATTTCTTCACTACCGTAAGCTGACCAAAACTCAGTAATTTCAGTGACACTGCTCCAATTTACAGAAATTGTGAGATTTGGCCCATTATTTTTAGATTCAGATTGAGCAGCAAGCAGCACACATTTACAGCACTGGTATTAATTACATAGCTTCCAACAATAACAGAAGTTTGCAAGCTTACTTCATTATGCACTAAATTAGCCCTGACTGCACCGAAGTTGAATGAATAGCTATAATCTCGTACTATTCATACCTTTGCTCCAGCAAATTCTTACCATGCCAAGTAACTGTAACCAAGTCTTAGGAGTTAGCTAGCAGTTACAAACACACACACACACAAAAAAAAAAAAGAGAATAGAGAATACATTCCATACGCTGTGAACTAACTGGTCTGGGTGACAGGCACCCACACTGCACTTGTACAAAAAATTGATAAATGAATGGGAGTCATGAAAGTTCTTACATTTAAATTTTTACCTAGCTTCCTATGAGACAAAACCAAACCTATACTTCAAATGCACTCACTCATATTGTGCTTAATTTGAGTCTTGCATTTAAAGAGTAAAAAAAAGTTAAAGTTTGTGATAAAAAATTGCTTCAACAGCACTTAAAAATTAATTTACTAAAATTTGAGACTGGATACTGGTTTTGCTCAGCAACTAAGAGCACGGTATTTCTTTTATTCCAGAATTATGTGCATTTCAGCAAGTAGAAAAAAGATACCTATTTACCCTAATCTTGCTACTTATTTAATTAGTCTTAGTTGCCTAATTATTCTTAATTACTCTTATTTATAATTAATTTCTAGATCTATATTCATAAGGAAACAATTATCATGAGAAAAAAAGAGGTGTAAAAATGTCAAATATCAGCATTGTTTATTGAGTTCAGATATTTTGGGGGGGATGGTAAGATACAGGAGAGAGGGCAGATCTGATTTTCAGCAACCGAAGGAAATGTATCATTATGTTTTTATACAGTTGGTAAACGCAGGTCTGATCCTACAGCATAAATAATTTACACTGAAGTGGAAATTCTTATAGCCTGTAGTGAAAGTATTCCCTGTGAAGTGATGCGAAGTACGTATCTACGTGTCCTTATAAAAGAAATCTCCATATGTATTGAGTGTAATACTTGGTAACACTTCATCATGCCTCTGTGTTTCAAGATGCTCATAAACATCCGGACTACTTTGGTAGAGGGCCTTTGATATTATCAATCTCCTTAAGGTCTAAGGGTCTGATTCTCCCCAAGTAATCTTGCTGGAAATCAAGGAAAATTCCAGTGAAATAAGGTTAATAAATGGGTAAACAATAATCGAGGGGAATTGGTGTCTGAAGATTTTTTTAATAAACTGTTTATTTTTTCTTTAGGCTACAAAGTCCAAACAAATAAGCTATTTTTTCACTACTGCTCGGTAGACTTGTTGGTATGTTTGTGAAAGTTAATTATGTGATAAGATACACTGTAGTTATTACTGTCAAAAAATGTACAAGTGTGTTTATTTATTCAAAGTGTTCTATTAAAATAAAGTGTGTTAAGTACATAGCAAAGCTACTGTTTTCTTCTAATTATTGTTGCACATTCATTTGGGTGTTTTTAAGTATCTTCTTCCCTCCCAGAGTGCATACCAACACATTTAGCACTATTAGCATATACAGTCAGTGCATTTAATATTATTGGTTTATTTTCGTGTATGTAAAACAGCAGAACAAGTAATACAAATCAGTGCTGTATTTTCTGACATGGGCATTCAGATTCTTCCATTTTTATCTTATATAATGCTATGGGATAGAAGAAACCACAATATAAATATTAAAACCACATAGATATTACAGATGAAAAAATAAGAAACATCAGAGTCGAGGTTGCTTTGAGTAAATTTAGTTCTGCTCATCCTCAGGCATGTTATGGGGGCCACCATTAAATTATATTTATATTTATGTTAATGTTTATTTACAGTTATATTTTCATTTGTACTGAAAGTGCCTTATGTCAACATTATCTCTTTTCACACAATGAAACTGGTGTTTGTACATTGTCAGTTATAGAGTGAAAGAGAACATTCAAACTTCTGATCATGGGAAAAGAAAAAACAAAGACTAGCAATATTTCTTAAAAGAATAAGATTATTATTTTCACTTATGAGGGTGCACAAAAGAGGCCTAGTTGCAAGCATAGAAAGGTCCAATTACAAATTCCAATAGCAGTTGAAATGTATGTTATTTTTTAAAGTTTCAGAGTAAACTGAAAGTTGAACTCCAAAATTGTAAGTACCAGCAGAGTCAGGAAAGAAAATGATAAGGCAAGGCACCATAGGAAGAAATCCATAATAATTACACAAACTAAAGGGGTAGGAGGGAAGAATGACCATAATTAAAGTAGAATTAACACAGTTTCCTTTCACAAAGCCCTATGATTGTCCTTCTGTAGTACAATCTGAGCCATAAAATGAAAACAAAGAACTATCCATCTACAGAAGTGATATTTACAGAACGGCTGTAAATCGTTCCATGAAAATCACAGTTTCTCTGTACTATGATCCTCTGATCTAATAAAAGACTTGTAAGGTCTAAAATTAAGAAGTATACATGTTTTACAGCATTGTCGCAAACCACATTACTTTTCCAGTTTAGAGGGCCAAATTTCAGCCTTGCATTCAGGTAGTCTTGATCCGCTATTTAAGTGCATTATAATTCAGGATTTGCTTAATGCAGCAGTTAAAATTAAACAAGAATTAGATCTGATACTTAGGTGCAATGTTGTAATGAGCAACAAACTTCTAGAACTGACCAAGTTAGCTCGTCAAATCTTGCACTCTCTCCAATGAATTCCAGCTGAAGAACCAAAGAAAGCTCCATATTCAGGTAACACTGTATTTTTAAAAGACTATATGATCACAATAAATCTCAAATTCAACACAAATAAAAATACCTTATAAAGCGAGGCACTTTTCCAAAGCAAACTTATTTGAAGATCAAACCACTATTACATATTCATACATGTATGAAATAAAAATTCTTAGTGTAAGAATAACTCTTTGGTCCCTGATTTATTAGCCTATTATTGAGAATATAATAATCAATTTGAAAATAGTAATAATGGAGTTCACCCCGAAAGAGAAAGCTAAGAAGGAAATATTATAGAAACTTTCGTTCAGTCACTATACTTTCACTGTACTTCTAAGAGATCACATTTTGCAATTGTCATATAACCATTTATCAGCTTTATTTAGTATTTGTAGAACATTTAGCAGCCTCCTAAAATAGTGTCTGACTTTGCTACATCCAACAAAAGCAGAGAAGATAATCTTCCTCCAAGAATGTTTAGTATCTTAATCTTTCCCCCTAAAATGTTTACAGTCTAAGTATCAGATAAGGCATCACAGCTGGCTACAGCCAGACTTAACACAATACACGGAAAACATGAAAGAGTTTTAGTCAGCATGAATGGCATTAAAATCAAGTCGACTAACTTTCTAACAATCATTGAGTTTTTAGCAGAGCAAAAGAAAACTGAAGGGAAGATTACGAATTATTTTGTGGATAACTATGGAAAAGTAAATTTCTTCTTATCTTTTTGAATAGTCTGCAATACAGATTTATGCAAACCTGTAAAAGGGTCTCCAGAATGAAAATGCATAAGAAGTAACTATCTCTGCACTCCAGGTTTGGAATCACCAAAGACATCACAGGAGAACGGTCATCAGCTCGTCTCACAAGAAATTCTGTGCAGCTTACTCACGGGTATTAAAATTAAAGAAGTAATATTGAAAGGTAACCAGTGATCTCACTTATTAAGAAAACAGCACATTCCAGCTGAGTGAGAAATTAACATCTTACAGTAAATACACTGTATGTCTACAAGATGTAACCACCAACCCAAAATACTTCCTGAATTAGGATACTGACTCCAATCTCACATTGTAGTGCAGAACTACTCCTTATTTTCCATTTTGCCCATTGAGTGTAACAGGGATTTAGTGTCTTGTTTCCTAAACAGACTTCCTGAATTAGGAGATTGACTCCAATCTCACATAGTAGTGTAGAACTATTCTTTATTTTCTATTTTGACCATTGCGTGTAACATGGATTCAGTGTCTTGTTTCAGTTCAGGAAATATGGCATCATAACCAGCTGGTAAAATACCCAAAAATGTCAGTCTCATACCAGAACCTGAAATATTTATAGATGTGCTTTCAATATGTTTTTTTTTTTCATCTGCAAGAAAGTTTCTCTCACATACTCACCACCCTTACAATACATGTATCGGTCACCCTGTTGACATAATTTTTTTGGTTTGAATCATTCCAGATTCTGCTTGCCAGTGGAATAAACATCTCAGCATAGCCACTAAATTAAAAGTCAGTTGGCATCTTACAGTAGTTGAGACCTTAGTTCTGCTTTTGATATATAACATATAATATTATTTTAATATATTGTAATATGTAATAAAGCATTTACTTTCTGGAATTTTGAAACAGGTACAAGGAAGCTAAACTGCACAATGATAAATGCCATTGGTTTCAAAGGCAACAGGCTTACAACTTGAATCTACATTTTTGTACGTATGTCAGGGTGGCATTGGACGTCGACAGACTGGCATATTTCAGAACCTCACTTTTTTCCCCAAATTTCAACATTTGAAAGATCCCACAAGTGGTTATTTTGGCGTTTACATATCATAGAATCATAGAATCACAGAATCATGGAATCATAGAATCATAGAATGGTTTAGGTTGGAAAGGACATTCAAGATCACCAAGTTCCAACCCCCCTGCCATGGGCAGGAACACCTTCCACTACACCAGGTTGCTCAAAGACCCATCCAACCCGGCCTTGAACACCTCCAGGGATGGGGCATCCACAACTTCCCTGGGCAACCTGTTCCAGTGCCTCACCACCCTCAGGGTCAAAAATTTCTTCCTAATATCTAATCTAAATCTGCCCTCTTCCAGTTTGAAGCCATTACCCCTTGTCCTATCATTACACACCCTTGTAAAAAGTCCCTCTCCAGTTTTCTTGTAGGCCCCCTTCAGATACTGGAAGGCGGCTAAAAGGCTCCCCTGAACTCCAACACCCCTGTTCTTCTTCACCCCTGAACAGCCTATAACATATCATATGGCTACTATAAAATATTTATTTAAGCTGCAGTTAAAGTTTAGTGGCAAAAATTAACCTTGTTCATGAAGACTTTGCACATTTCAAAAAGGCCGCCCAGTGTGACAAATATGTGGTCAATTAGTGACCACTTTCTACTGTCTGCATAACACCCTGCCCAATGCCTCCATATTCCATAGCACTGGTATCTTTCAAGAGCTTCCTGAGTTTTCACTTTCTGCAGTTCCCCAATTTGTTCACTGTACAACTTCCATGAAGAATGGAAGATGCGAAGGGCTTATCAAAAAGAGCCTGGGCTACAAAAAGGCATAAAGCCTGGCAGACTGCCAGGGGAAAAAGAAAAAAGTCAGTGTAATTATGTTATCATGCATGCTTATAAGGAAAACAGAAAGTTACAATAATACCTTTGATTCTAGCATTTTCCAGTAAGTGCAAACATAGAAGTCTTCACAAATTTGAGTGGTTTTTTTTTCTATTAAAAAAAAGGAATCCTACAGTATAATATATATTTCTATTCATTCTTAGTTATCCACACACTTTTGCTGATGTGCAGAAGCAGCAGCAGCATAATACAACTTGTAGTCACTTAAGCTGGTATGTTTGTCTGACAACAGAAGACAGCCAACCATTCTTCTACCAGGTCTAGAGGCTATTTATTATAAAGCTAAGGAATCCTTGATCTCATGAAACGTGGACTGATATTCAGGCTGTGTAGAATAAAGTTTTTACCACTCTTCTTCCCTTCGCTTTCTCCTCCCCCAGCTTATGTTCTTACCTTCTCTACCAAGGCCGTGCCTCTTTAACAGTCCTGAACTCAGTCCCATTTCCAAAGCCTAATCCAACTCCTTCCTTTGGCATTTAGTCATGATCTAGAGCCAACTTTAGCTTCAGTTTCTGCCTTGTATCCTACCTCACTCCTGCCTAGGCCCTTTCCTGCGGCACACAATTTTTGACTATAAGACAATATCCCTAGATCGTGCTTCTCATTTTGTCTTGTTTCTAAACTGTGTGTACTCTGCTATCATCTTCTTCCCACTCCCATATCTTGCTATTAACTAGTCCTTCCACCTTTCCACAATTCCAGTGTATTCCTTTGGGGCCATTTTTCTTTTTCTTTAATATGAAACTGTAATTAAAAACTGTTTTCATTTTGAAACTCTTTGATCAATCATTTATCTTAAAATTCATTCCACTGTTAGCAGTTCTTACCTCATATTGTAGTATCCAAAAATATATTTTCTGGAATAATCATGTCCATAAACTGACATTTACACCTTCTTTTCTGTAAATATCACCTTTTTCCTTCTATTATCTCAAAGCAATAACTGATCTCTACTTAATTCTATGACATAACTAAAAATGCATAAAGTAAAATTTCCGGTATCCTTTGTATCTTTGACACTATATGCAACAGAGGTATCAGTAAAGTGACTAGCTAGCCAAGCCAGGCAAACTGTCTCCACCGCGTTTTTCAATTTTTGTCAATTGTTACATTCTTATTTACTCATATTCCACCAACTTTAAGCTGTAGTGGTGAGAATACATCAGATGAAGTTACTCGTGACAAGATCCCTCTGTTTTCTTTATTATTAATACAATAGTAGGATGGTGTTTAAAGTAGATTATTTCAACAGCTACTTTAATTTACTGTTGTACATTGCAAAATGATGCAAGACAACAGCCATGGACACCCTTCTCATTCACATTCACAGCGGACAATGAAAGCCTGTGGGCTTTAATTTTTTAAATAAGCCTGGGTCAAATAGTTCCATCTCTTAAATAAAAATAAAATACTATGCCGAGTTACTTATTTTAAGTTTCAACTGCTGCATGGCCAACAGCCTGCATGCCTTTGCCATCTGCACAGCATGCAACATTTTCCCGTTCGGCTCCAGCAAGAGCCTAAGCACAAACCGCATGCAGGAGGAGAAGTCTTTGATACCTATTAATAATTTCAAGCAAAGGGTAGATGTCAGACACACAAGTCTTGCCCAGGCGTATCCTGTATTAGTTGGCTCCTGAGTAATATGCCATTTCACACGGTCTTACTTCTGCCACACAAGTATATGTGGTATGATCAGAAAGAATGAAGAAGGATCAGGCTGACACTTCCTCAACAGTGGAAGGCAACGCTTTGCAACACATAGTCACCTTTTTTTTGGCATCAAAGAAGCTCAAAACATGTTTTCACAGGTGTCTTGATCATTACTTCATTATAAAACTGAAGCAATGGCTAAGGCGCAGTAAAATCTCCATTAAGGCATTACACATATACATTTTGTAACTGAGAGCATAGGCAATTAGAACCCACTTTTCTACTAATTCTACTAGTACTTACTCCCTAAAATGAAGCTTAGGAGGTAACTTGCAAAACATAGCAATTTTTAGCCTTTATATTCTTCAGCTGATGAAAGAGCAGCCTATTCAGAAATTATCAATTAACCTTTTCAGACATACGTCACTTCTTTTTTCCACATGGGAGGAATTTGTTTTCAAAAAGCTAAACATAGCATAATTTGTATTAAAGTACAATCAGCTACAGACACTAGAAATGATCTCAGCCCAATTCAGTTGTTCACAAATTAGTAACAATAATAATAAAGTACAGGCAAATTGAACACTATTTGAAATAACCCTCCTTCTAACAAGCTGGTACAGCCTTTAAAGAAGCCCCAAAAAAATCTTTGCAAATGTATAGAAAGTAAAGTGTTTCACATTTCTAGCTAGGCTTTCAACTGCTTTCAGCAGAATCACTCCCTTGTTACAGTCTCTGAAGGAATGAAATTTGTAGTGCGTCTTCCTTCTGTCTCTCTCATTTCAGTTTTTGTAATTTCACACAGCTAGTAAGTGTAACATTATAAAAACCTCTGAAGTCTTTTGCTATGAAGTTACTTGTAGGTTTTCTGATTTTAGTGAGGTCCTCTCAATGAGGTTTGAGAAATAATTTTATTACTGTGTGGACCCTATAATTAAGCTCCATGAGATTCAAGTAGTTTATGTAATTGACTTTTCATTAAACTTTTCATCATCTGTCACCAAAGCCATAATTACAGCGAAAACTAATCTGAGTTGCACACTAATTCCCAAAAAAAGGATTTAGCATTACATATGGGTCTTCAGCATTGTCTGGATATTTCAACTCCAGAAATCTAAATTTCAGAGATACTTGTTTTAATCTTTTTTTTTTTTTTTCTTCTTTCCTTTGAAGGACATCTTCCTGACAGTTTTGTAATCTGACCTTTTGTTTTCAGTTTAATTCTTTACACTAATATTGATTATAACACTTCCATAAAGTCCTATCTCAAGCGTATTACATTTACAAGGTTGATCTTATTACAGACTCAAAATATGTATTTAAAAGAGAAAAAATTATCACAAACTTCAACAACACTACAAATCCAATTTAAAAAAAAAATCTAAGAAACAATCCTTACTAAAACATTGTTCCTCAGGTGCAGTATTGTGTTATACTAGGGGGTCTGTTACTGGTAGAAAATATTTATTTATTTCAAAGCTTATCCAAATGCAAAGAGCTTCTAGATCCTTAAATTAAGAATTCAAATGCAATTTCTGTGACTACTAAGGAAACAGATCACAGTTTACACTTCTTGAATGTGTCACGTAGAAATGAATATGCTAGGAATCTTTTTTTTTTAAAGAGAAGTTGCAAGTCTGCATAATCCTCCTGTTCCAACTCAGTTAATTATAAAAAGGTCTGTATTTGAAAAATTTTTTTAAAGAACTGCAAGAAAATATTTTTCACAGAATGTGGAAAATAGTACAGAAAGCCTTATGTGCACCAGTCTTTGTTTCCTTGATTTTAATACTTTTTAGTTTTTGAAAGCTTTGAAATGGTAATAATATACATAATTTTTTAACATAAGAACTTCTAAAATGACCCACAGGGAAGTTCAATACCTCTGTTTTTCACATCACCTACCATCAAATGAAGAGACAGAAACCATCCTCCTTATGAGTAGTAACAATGAGCTATAGAACCTCTAGCCCTAGTTAATATGGATGGCACGTTAACTGTTTTCTTTTTCTGTCAGTACCTGTTTGGTTGTATCTTAACAAGAATACCCAGTTGAACAAATGTTCGTATGCACAATATTCACAAATCAAAAAAGCATTGATATGTAAGTATTTTTTTTTAACACAAGAACAGCAGAAGCTGATAGACACTGAAATATGAGTACTACACGGCACCACCCAGAATTTTTAACATATTTTCCAGTAACTATTGCAAAAATAAATAAATGTAAGTCATGCAAAATACAAGGTTTTGACAGAAAACATTATGAATGCAAATATGCATAAGGGGCTAGACTCTGAACCCTCCACTTCAGTCAAATCAGTACCTTTTTATTTACGTAGGTCCACTAATTGCAGTGAGGCTTTCTATGCACGATGCTATTCAACATTACCAACACCACCACAATCTAGCCTCAGGAATTCGCGGTTAAGTAAAATAGGCTTCATCTACTTATATAAATTCTGTACAAAATCAACATGATTATCAAGAGGGCTGAAAATTACCCATTAAACATGATACTTAAGACATGAAGCCATGCTCTGGCTTCAGTTATGCTCTGTGTTGGTACCCATCTGCATTCACTAAGAGCTGCAGAGCTCATTGCTTCACGGGAGAATGACAGCCTGCTGTACATTTCAAAGTGAAGCCTGTGCATTTCAAAACAGTGGTGAAAAGCTATGCAAAAATTAGTAAAAATGTGGATCCTACAACGACCGTTGTGAGGTTAAACTCTATTCCACTCCTCTACTTGTGAAACCGAACCTGCACTAAGCCTATAAGCTAAAAGCTATCTATGATTTAGAGTCAATATTTCTTAATATCCAATTAGAAACAGAATAAATTCATTAATAGTTCTTTTATAATAGCACTTAGCTTGTTAAAACACATAAAATGTTTGGCTCCCTTGGGCCACTTTGCAATGGCAGTACATTTAGAGATGAGAAAATACTACCCACTTGAAGAAGAACAAAACCTAGTTCAAAATGTACACCCTGTGTTGTTTTCTATTTCCTTTCCCCTTTCATTTCTACAGTTCAGATCTATTACAAACCAAATTTTAAACAGCAGAACGTTTCTACTATGGAGGAATACAATGCTGTTCAACTTCAGTTGTGTTTTAAATTCACCATTATCCTTGGTCACAAACTCCACTGCTACTACCCCCTATTAATAAACCAAAATAATTCTCACTGAAGATACGTAAGTGCCTAGATGAAATAGATACAAGAAAAGTTCATTTATTCCAATTGTTGGCCATTGTGCACACTTTTGCACTTTGGAAATTGATTAGGATTTAATGAAAAAAAAACAAAACAAACAAACCAGATGAGGCAATTTTGCAAGTAAAACGGAGTTAACTTACAGAGTTTTGAAATTTATGTTCCATATACAATTTATCTACAAACACTCCCATATACATATATCTGCATTATAAAATAAAGACTGAGAATAACTAATCAGAGATGCACGGAGCTAGACAACCACCGGTATGCACAGAAAATGACAGTGTGTCCTCTGTCTAGATGATAAATTCAAATCCAGCCACATAAGCAGGAAATGAACATTACAACTGTCTCATAGCTGCTGACAGTTACCTGTATAAAATCAGTGGATCATTTTAGTATATCCCTTAATGTAATTTATTTCTGTGAAGAAACCAACTATCCTCATTAGCCATTTCTGACACCTATACAACCAGAAGTGAAGGACTAAAATGCAGCAAGAACCCATTTTTGCAGAACACCTTCTTGAGGCACTGGAATAATCTAAGTTTGAAACATCGCATTTCAGTCAGAAGGATTATTAACCCCACCATAATACAATGACAGTAGCAGTGGTCACGATGTGATAAAGAACACACAGGCAAAATTAATTTTCTACGGTGGCAGGCTTCAGGAACAAAACATTAGTGTTTAATGGTCTTAACCAAAAATTACTTTGTGAATTTTGATATAAGCCCACATGAATTGAAATGAAAATAGAAACAATTTCCTTTCAAAAGATAATATTTGGTGAGGGTACTATGGCAGTAAAATTGTATGCCCATCTATCATCAAATTTTTAGCCAAACAACACATTAAAGAATATGCATATTCCACCTCGTAACCACTGTTTGCACCTGTGCAGGTTTTCTCATAGTGACTACAACTGTGCGTAACGTGAAGGTTCAGATAGGATTTATAAAGACTCCAGCACAGTGTTCAACGGTGAATCTTATCACTAGCAAGTAAATTTGATTTATGATAAAATGTAGTAAGAAAGTCATGCTTAGCTTCAGAATAAGAAAAATGCTTACTGTGCCAAATACATTTTTAGGTTTCTCCAATTCCAATCCAATTAAATTAATTGTGGTTCAACTGAAAACACCGTGACCACATTAATTTTGGTGCAATATTTTAATGTGGTGAATATCTTCACAATTTATTTCCTGTAGGATGTCCTGATTCTACCTGTTTCTATCACTATTGAGTTTTGGTGGTTTTGTGGTTTTGTTTTTTTTTTTTATTTATTTTATTTTCACATTTTCCAGCAATGGATAAAGAGACAGCAGTTTATAATAGGTTTCCTGAAAATAAAGGCAGAGCAAGGATGATCATTCAAACAGAAACACTCAGCGACTTCTCGCTACTGTACATTTCTGCTGTGAGTATCCACAGCTGTAATTTCAATTCATAAAACAGGCTGTCATTATATTACACAGAATAACACAATTGCTGTGAACGTGTTAACTCCTGCTGATTCATGATAACAGTATTTTATTACTGCCTGATAACAGCAATAAACTTTCACCACTTCTGTGATCAAGCCTTAATGTTTTTCTGGACGTAACACTTACTTGATCCACATTTTACTTTAAAACATTCAGCATCAAATAAGGATGGGAATGGGACAAATTCAACACCCCATCAGAATTCAAAATAATAAATGATCAAAAATGTTATATTAATGAAGAGATCCTAAGCCCTGCAGAAGCAATACTGTGTAAGCAGTACTGCATGTCAGTAAATGCAAATATACGCATTGCTTTAAAAGCAGGAACCTACTGCTACATCTAAAGCTTTGTCTACTCTGAAATGCGCTGCCTTTTCAAATAAGTTAGTTAACCCACCTGAGAATAAATAAACATAATCTTGAAAATAAATAGCCATGGCCAATACAAAATCAAAAAAAAAAAAAAAGAGGGAGAGAAAAAGTAACATTATGATGCTACCCCTCACTGGAATCCAGCTTCATTACAATCATCGTTGTGTCTGCCTTTGTCCTTGGTATGCTCTCCTTTCATGCATGCTGTGCTTTCCTTGCTCACTACATTAATCACTGTCCACAGTTGGTATGATTTAGCTGTGGTTGTGTTAAGAATATCACAGACTGTTCAAAATTCAAGAAGTAAAACGGTAATTATGAACTAAAGAGTTTAATAACACAGTACAAATCCTTGTGAAGTCTTAGTCTTAAATTCCAATATGCAAAAATGTTACATAATTCCATATACTCTCTATGTCATTTTTTGAAAGATATCTGCTAAAAATAATTGCGCTCTTGACCTTACAGTGGTCATCAGTCACAGGTTACACACTTGGCTAAAAATGGTTTTACCAACAATCCCTATCTTTATTTTCTAATTGAACTTCACTATTGCGATGCATGACTAAATGGCCCTTGGTAACTTCTGATGTAATTTCTGATAGAAAAGCCATTAGTTACTGTGGTAAAAAGTCAAATAATGCTTTATTTCCTTAACTTCTATATGTCCTTGTCAGGCTGCTTATTAAAAAAAAAAAAAAAAGGCTAAGAAATTTGCAAGTGGAGCTTGCAAGAATAAATAAGCCTCTCCCCGCAAAACCCTTAACCTTTATATGCAAACCCACATGCAACTAAAAGTGTCTTCAAGCTCTCACTCCCCCTCTTTTTTTCTCCCTCTCATACACACACAAAGGAACATACACAAGTCAAACACTTCAGTATAGCTCTTCTCAATAAAACAACTCACTTGTTTAAAGAAGTAAAGGTGCAAAAAGTACCTGATCTAACAGAACTATATACGTATGTATATACAGTAATTTAAAAAAAAGGAATTAGTGAATTCCAATTTTATTATTCTCGTACTGCTACAAGTTTTCCTTGCTATGTAGCTAACAACAGGGCTAGTCATGGAACAAGACTGAACGTAGTGTTCACATAATTAACACAATTCTCTTCATACACATATGTGAAGGGTGTTTTATCAGTAAGGTGGTGCAATGCTTACAGCAAGATGTTATTATGCTGGTCTGAATTTTTGTTTTCTATGACTCTGCCTTCATTATCACCTGCAAATATAACACCACAACCAATAAAAACGGAAGCTAATGCAAACGGACAAGATTTTGCCAGGAAAAAATTGCACGTGTTTTCCTATCAACAGGAAACAGGCTTTTAATTATCTACAGTCTCACATCAACTTTCAACTAATGCATAATGTAATCGATACAGTGATAAAACATGTTTAGTTTATATGTTTACCCACAGTCAGTTTCATCAAAAGAATAATGAAGCTTCGTGTTCCCAGTCAAAAATATAGTCTACATAGCAATCACATTTTAAATAGCACATGACAGCTGTTTTGGGGATGTTGGTATTTTAAACATAATTCCAACGATACACAGTCTCATCATGGGACCCAGAAAAAGTATTATCTTCGTGCCCTTTCAGTACACATCCAATAAAAAGTTACTCTGTACTTCCTACAGAGCTCCACACATTAGTTTATTTTTAAGGCACTGTTAGTGTTGGCAACACAGAGACTGTTGGCCCACACACACTGTGGCTCGGTCCTGTGATCCATTTATAGGCTCTGCTGGGCAACCAGGGGGGCAACCTGATGGTCTCCATCTCCTCTCCTACCCCTCAAGTTCTACTATCTAACACCGCAATACCTCCTGCTGAGGCTCAGGGCTCATTAGCCCTCCCCATCCCACAATTCCAAGTACTATCAACTTGATCATCTCGTCACCCATAACCCTGTCTGTTGGAAAGCTCATCAGACTTACCAATACACCCCAACAAAACATAGCTTTCTGGTGAAGGTGATAAAAAAAAAAAAGTCATGGATGACTCTCCAGTCACTCTTTTCCTCTCCAGATTTCACACAGGACAAATACCTACCACACAAGCCTTAGTCTTCACTGAAAGGATGTGCTCTTTCACTGAACCCATTCTGATCTTGGGCCCTGAGAAGAGCCTACAGATGTACCAAGCAATGCCAATCATGAGAAATTTCATGCATGCACCTAAATAAAAAGTAAAGTGGGTGCTTTAAAGAAAAATCAGGAGGGGGGAAAAACAATTTTTTTAAAAAGACTCATATAGAAGGGGAAACAGTTCACAGCTTCCAGAATATATTAACATATCTGTAAGTCAGTTAAATTTTGGTTGCCAGTTGTCTTCATAGATGTGCAGATGTAACCTGCAAGTCTCTGAAATGTATCAAAAAGCTATCAAGTAGCACATCCAAATCCTAGAAACAGCAAAAATATATTCTTAAGCCCTTCACCAATAGCTTGTGTTTCCCAGCTTCACCATCTCTAAAAAACAGATTAGAAAGACCGTCTCTGAAAGAATTCCGTTCCTAATCCAGCCTGTACTGCAAAGGAAAAAAGAAAAAAATGCAACAGCTTTTCTTGATGGTTCCTCCTAGGTCCCAATTCAGTATTAAAAATGAAAAATTTGATTGACCCTTAATTAATTATGATAAAGATTTCTGGATGAGAAGTTCCATTATTCACACACAGTGTCTGGGTACAGATGACACGGTGTTACTAGTGACCATTCTGCTAGAACTACAGTAATTTTCTCGTGTGCATGGCATCTTGAAAGCACGGCAGAAATTTGCAGCTGCTCTCCATTTGATCATGTACATCCACATGAGTCCTCATAAGAGAAGGACCTTCCCTCACTGCCCCTCTTATATTGCCCAAAGCTTTACTTGGCACTTCCTAGCAAGCAACTGCTGTCTACAAGTATGGGCCTTTCCTACATCCCACCAAAAGATGCTACCCATTGCATCAGCGACACTACTGGAGTCAAGCAGTCAGTGTTACAATATAAGTAACTTCACTAGGGATGTGTGATGCCTTGGGGGGGAAAAAACAGCACAGCTATATACAAAGCTCTCCTTGGTAGCTGTCCAAATAAAAATGGTGATAATAGTAGTTAAGAAAGACTATGAAACTTCATAAGCAGCTGCTTTGGGGTGTAAGAGCCCAGACAAAAGTCATTTAGGACCTCAAGCATCTGGGCAGTACTTAAGGCACTGGGTACTAGCTGACTTGTTGCCACTGTAAGATCACTTTCACGTGCTGGAGTTGGATGGTGATGGATGCATGTGGTCAGAACAACTACTCCTTCCTTGACTCCATATACAGACCATTTCCATTTAATGCCATGAACTTTCTTCAAATATGTGAGACAGCAGTTCAGTTCTGGAATAAAATGGCTTATTGTAGGCAAACACATGAGAAAAAACATGAGAACTGCGCAAAGAATACTACAGTTCAAATTTCAAGTCTGTTGGTCCTCTCCTTGTTGGATCTAATGAACACTGACACAACTACATGAGTGACCAATTTCAGCTGAACTGAAGTATATTTACAATGAGGCCGAGAACTTAAAATGCTGATACGGTTTTATCAGTCATAAAATGTTTCCCTCTCATCATGGAAGTACATACCCTTATTGCCACAGTGTCTAGCAATTTTATTGCAAATAAAATTCACGATGTTCCCAATGCTTCCTATGACTCTGACTACAATATTCATAATTGTTTGAGGCAATTTTTCTCAGGTTTACCTAAAAAAGATCTTCAGAAGAGTAGTTTTGTTTAATTTATAAATTGTATGATCAAAGGAGCTGGACATCTGAAATAAATGTTTAGCCAGTCACCTCTCTGCTTACAGTAGAAAACTGTCATGATAATCAAAACAGAACATTGCAAAAGCAATTGCTGAGGAACACTTCACATGTTTCCTATGTGGAAGAGGGGCTAACTTGTATTTAAACATTCATATAGAACAGTCAAGCTAGTTTTCTTTTAGACTTCTAGTGCAGGAATACTGTCAGCACAGTCTAGCTTCCATCGTTGCCAAGTTGAGTAACAAATTGAGAAAAACTCCTCCAACCACTGAATCTGAATTCATACTTGTTCACCACCAAGATGCAGAAAGACATCCTTATCACTTCTAAATCCTTATCCAAAATCACAAGAACAGAAACAAAATTATTTGGAGCTAGCTACAACTTTTCATTCCTCTAAAGCAATATAAAACGTGAAGAGAAAATATGCCTTCATAGCATTTTGCCAAAGAATCGGGTAAAGAATGATCATATCCACAACAAGGAGAAAAGTGCTACCAACACAGCAAAAAAAACCTAAAACAAAAATCTGTCCTACAGGATAGACATGCAACTTTTTAATTACAAGTCAACATTTTAAACCGTAGTTGATATCTACACTGTTTTGATCCAAGGGTTAGGAACTGCATTTCTGCTAAAGAGCCCTTATGAATGATAAATTGATTCAAACCATTCAGAATAGGGGTTTCACTCAGAAACTTTTTCTGTACTCTGTGGACAATTAACGTGCATATGCTAAACTGCCATAAATACCAACATTTTAACACCAGAAGCACACGTTTCTGAATCAGAAAAAAAAAAAAACCCAACCCTCTGTATACTGTAAGTAAAGCTTTAGGAGTAGTTATTCCTCAAGACTTTGCTGTAGCATTTTGCAAGATAGCAGCCTGAGCACTCAAAAGTTATACCTACACCTGAAATTTAAAATGCAAAGCATTACTAGACCTGTGAAGATAAAAGAAAGACATACAAATACATGGAATGAGTAGAAGGTGGAAAAGAAGATTCTTGTGATGATATGGAAACAGAGAGTGTATACATTAAAACTATTTTTAATAAGCCTGACAACCTGCATCCTCCTACACATTCCCCAACAAAGACATAAGGAAAGGCTTTGAAGCTAAATGGATACAAAGAAGCTCTCCACGATATCATCTGGTCAAAAACTTCATAATTTGTGTAAACAGTCCTTACAAATACAAAGAAAAAGTGTTCCTGAATGTCGTCTTTTTTCTTTTTTTCTTCTGGTTATGATGTACAAAAAAGGTGTAAGATATCTATAAAAAAGGGATAACAAGGGTTGCATGGCAGATTTTACATGAAATGACTCAATGACACCGAAATACTACCAGAACAGTGAAATTACAAACATCAAAATAAGGAAACTGGAATTTTTACTAGGACAATGTAAGCATGGAGTTGTTTGTTGAGATATTTTGTCTAATATCTTTTTCAATTTCTCTTCAAGAACTAGAAGTCAGGTGTTAAGTAGCATTTAAACTTCTAATCTAGAAATCTTTCTCTGAATACCTAGTAGTAATGAACTTGAAGCAAGACAGAAAGACCCAGCAGCTGGTATTAAGTCTCATTTGTACTAATCAGAGACTGGTTTAAGTTCTGCACATTTTTGTAAGTGCTAAATGCAAAATTTTATTCAGAAGGTGAACATTTACACACACACAAAGGGACAAAAGAGAAGGGGCAGATTTCCAAAGTCCCATTTGGAAAAAAAAGAAAAATAAATCAATTTGTCCAAATATTCCACAACATTTATAAGAAAATAACTTTCCCTTTGGTTTAAATTTTTAAAGAAGAATGGTAAATATTTTGAGTTTTAAAGAATTTTAAAAGATGTTTAAATCAAGTGGGGTGAGAATTATTATAATTAAACATTTTAAATAACCTGACAAAGTGCTTCCCAGATCTTTGCTTCTCAAAAATATTGGACATATCTTATTAACAAAATTTATACAAAAAATCTTTCAGAATCCTTTCCCCCAAAATAACTGAATCCCCTTTGTTTGTCACAAAAACTCTGGAGAACACACAGAAAAAAACCTTAAGATTAAACATTTTTTGAAGGTCAGCTTTAGCTGTCTCCTTATAAAGAAGAAATCGGGAGAGGAAGTCACAGAGAGACATTGTTTTAATATAAAATCAAGAGTACTGTTTGAAGAGATCGCCATGCTTCCTACAATACATAAAGGGTAAAACCTTACCATTCTTGAATTTGAAGACCAAAATGCAAGTAAATATAGATAGCACATAATATTCTGTCAACTGATGTAAATTATTTCCTGATCACTTTTCATATGAAGGAAATGGCTATTAAATGTGAGAAGAAATTTTAGACTGTATGAAATACTGTCAGGTTTTTTTTGCGATTACATCTCCTAAAGTAAGTACAAACAAATGTTCAGTAAAAAACATAAATACACTTTGCAAATGCTAATCTGACTAGATCCCAAGAATATCTATGACTATTAAGAATAGGCTTATGCAGTAATCAGGAAGTAACAGAAGTTTGAAAAAGAACCAAACATGCACAACAATAAAGCAAAAGAGAGAAAAACACAGAGCTGCAATACTTGACTTTCTTTGCACTACAGGTGGCTCCAGATTTCACCTGAGACAAAAAATTGCTAAAGGCCTCTTTTTCTTAAAAAAATTAAGAATGATAGCCTTGCTGTCCTGCAAAAATTTGCTCTGGACTTCCCTTACTTTTTTTGGCCTCAACGGATTTTTCTGATTGTAAAACATTAAATAGTTTCTATGTTTTATGAATGGGAAGATGCACTTCAGTGGAGACTGAAATTAGAAAATATATAAACACATAGCAAAGCCTATACCTGCACATTTTAATGTCAGTTTAGACTGAAATAAATTGTAAATCACAAAAAAGAAGCTCATGGTATACACATGTTAAAAAAATATATTGTTGTATACATAAGATAAATTAAAAAATATATATTGCTGCATGAAATAAAAGAAATGGAGCGTAATGAAGAGCAGACAAAGAAACTGTGATTGAACATGTCCTTTCATTGCGAGGTCTTTGAAAGAATAAAGAATTTCTTAGGGAAATTTTTAAATCTTTGATTTGAAAAAACTAATAACGTGTATTATTTCACAAGGAAAATGAACTGGCACTGGAACAGGTTGCCCAGAGAAGCTGTGGATGCCCCATCATTGGAAGTGTTCAAGGTCACCTTGGATATGGATTTGAGCAACCTCATCTAGTGAAAGACATCTCTGTCCATGGCAGAGTGGCTGAATAGATGATCTTTAAAGGTCCCTTCCAACCCAAACCGTTCTGTGATTGTATAACTCCAAGACTCTTTGAAAATAAAAAAAAAAAAATCAAAGGAAATTAAAAGGAGAAGATATGCTTATCACTTCACCATAACCCAAGAGATTTTCATTGCCTAGACAAAGCATTTACAAAGTGTCTGCAAACTCAAATTTTATAGTGATATCACCAGCTAGCTCTCAAAATGTCAACTGAAGTTTTTTACCTCCTTTGAAATTCCCAAATTTTCGCTGCCATTTCAAGCCCTCAGTATGGCTTGTGGTCACCCAAAAAATGTTTTATACCCAAAAACTGTGATCAGCTGGTCTACTTATGATTTGACATAAGCTTCGAGTGCTAGTTTGAGCAGTGACATTTTTAGGCTTCTCAGGATGACTGTGCTATGAAAACTACAGAAGTAACAAACATAATAAAATTATTACTGGGTAGCACTTCAATACTGACTGCTCTGGTAAGAGCTCTCTGTTACATAATCCAAATAGCCAGCCACCACTTTGACACGTTACTTGCTCTTCTGAAACACCTTCTGGAGAGTGAAAACTCTCCACAGTATATGGACATGCTGCACGGGAGCTTCAGTCACAGACATGATACTGCAACACTAAAACTACACAAGGTTAAGATCTGATATGGATAACAGCCACTGCTTCTAAAATCTTAGAAAAATGGTCCGTGCTTCAAATTGAGTGTGTGCAAGACAGCAACATTTAGAAAGTGCATTCTTAAGATAGAACATGAAAAATCTCTCCTGATACTTTTTCTCCAAGACGTGACTAAACTGCTTTTTTCTACTTAGAATCTTTAGACTTGGTTTATTACAAAATTGTGATGATATTATGAAAAATAAGGTGGAAGGTGACATTTTATTGGGCTTACACAGGGTGGCTGCAGGGTTGCCTTCTGAGAGAAGAAACCAGGAGCTGCTCTCGTATCAGACAGAGCCAGGTCCAGCCACCGACAGCAAACCAACTGCAGGACACTGTTGAGCCTGGAAGCAATGCTGGTGGTGTCTCAGTGTTAATACATTTAAGACAGGGTAAAAAACACTGCACAGCAGCTGTAAGAGAGGAGTGAGAACATGTGAGAGAAACAGCCCTGCAGACACCAAGATCAGTGAAGAAGGAGAGGGGAGAGGTGCTCCAAGCACTGGAGCAGAGGTTTCCCTGTAGCCTACAGAGAAGACCGTGGTGAAGCAGGTTGTCCTTATGCAACCCATGAAGGACCATGATGGAGTAGATATCCACACTGCAGCCCATGAAGGTCCCCATGATGCAGCAGCTGGATGTGCCCTGAAAGAAGCTGTGGCTGATGAAACGTCCATGCAGAAGCATGCTCCTGGCAGGAGCCGCAGCTTGTGGAGAGGAGCCCACACAGGAGCACATTTTTGGCAGGAACTTGGGCCTGTGAGAAACACATGGCCCCATGGAAAGGGCCCATGCTGGAGCAGTTTATGAAGGACTGTATCCCATGGGGGACGCACGCTGGAGAAGGGGAAAAGCATAAGGAGGAAAGAGTAGCAGAGACAAAGCGTTGTGAACAGACTGCAACCCCCATTCCCTGTCCCGCCCTGCACCACTCAGAGGGGAGGAGGTAGAAAAGTCAAGAGTGAAGTTGAGCCTGGGAAGAAATAATCTTCCCCAAGTCAAGTCTGTTTTACTTGTGATGGTAATTTGTGAGCAATACCCCTGCCCTTATCTCTATCCATGAGCTTTTTCATCCTATTCTCTCCCCCATCCTGCTGAGAAGGGGGAGTAACAGAGAGGCTGGGTGGGAACCTGGAACACAGCCAAGGTTAACCACCACACTTAGGGATAACAATACAATTTACTGAGACTTAAAGCTGGTTTAATTTCTACAAAATTAAAATCCAGACAAAAAAAAAAAAATAGTTACTTCCATCTCTTCCTTTTTATATATAAATATTCAGTTTTCTGAACAGCATTATTATCTACATCTGGACAATGGTGGCCCTTTTTTGCTAGTCATGAATAAAATGAGACATTAAAATCTCTTCAGAGTGCATGTGTATGCTATTATAAAGAATGAAGAGGCTAGACTAATCTTTATATGCACTAGACAAGCATTAATATATTCTAGAGATCATTCACAGGATTCCAGCTGTGGTATCAGATATAGGTATAATTCTGTGATACATTTAAAAAGACATTTAACATGAAGCACATTTTAATCCCACTGAATTCAGTAGGACCCCTCAGATATGAATTTAGGCAACATATTATATTCAGCTGGAAATTACATGTTAAGAAGTTAAAACACATTCTTTAAAGCCATGCCATGAATTCCCTACTGACCAAGAGCCTTAGTTTGTAACATCTGGTATCAGAAAAATATTTCTCAAAGTAAGTAGATAACAAAAGGTAAAGTTATTCCTACACTATATCCTTTCACAATGACCATAGAATAGTTTCAGTTGGAAGGGACCTTTAAAAGTCATCTAGTCCAACCTCCCGTGCAATGAGCAGGAACACTTTACACTAGATCAAGTTGCTCTGAGCCCTGGCCAACCTGACCTTGAAAGTTTCCAGGGATGGGGCAACTACCACCTCTCAGGGCAACCTGATCCAGTGCCTCACCACCCTCATTGTAAAACATTTCTTCCTTATATCGTCTAAATCTTCCCTCTTTTCATTTAAAACCATTACCCCTTGCCCTATTGCAACAGGCCCTGCTAAAATGTTTGTCCCCATCTTTCCTGTAGGCCCCCTTTAAGTACTGAAAGGCTGCAATAAGGTGTCCCCAGAGCCTTCTCCAGGCTGAACAACACCAACTCTCTCAGCCTTTCATCACAGCAGAGGTGTTCCATCCCTCTGATCATTTTTGTGGCCTTCCTCTGGATCCCCTCCAACAGGTCCATGTCTTTCCTGTGCTGAGGGCTCCAGACCTGGACGCAGTACTCCAGGTAGGGTCTCATGAGAGCAATGTAGAGGAGCATTGTCACCTCCCTCAACCTGCTGGCAACACTTTTTTTGATGCAGCCCAGGATATGGTTGGCCTTCTGGGCTGCAGGGGCACAGTATTGGCTCATGTCCAGCTTTTTATCCACCAGTACCATCAAGTTTTTCTCCACAGAGCTGCCCTCTATCCCTTCATCCCCCAGCTTGTATTGATATTGGGGATTGTCCTGACCAAGGCCTGCAGTTGGCCTTGTTGAACCTCATGAGGTTCACATGGGCCCACTTTTCAGGCTTGTCCAGGTCCCTCTGGATGACATCCCATCCCTCAGTCGTGTCAACCACACTGTTCAGCTTGGTGTCATCTGCAAACTTGCTAAGAATGCACTTGATCCTGCTGTCTATGTCATTGATGAAGCTATTAAACAGTACTGGTCCCAATACGGACCCCTGAAGGACACCACTTGTCACTGATCTCCATCTGGACATTGAGCAGTTCACCACTACCCTCTGGATGCAATTCGTCGTCCACTGAACAGTCTACCCATCACATCCATATCTCTCCAATTTAGAGAGAAGGATGTTGTGGGGGACTCTGTCAAAGGCCTTGCAGAAGTCTACATAGTCAATATCCATAGCTCTTCCCTCCATCATAGAAGGCCACTAGGTTGGTCAGGCAGGACTTGCCGTTGGTGAAGCCATGCTGGCTGTCTCGAATCACCTCCCTGTCCTCCATGGGCCCTAGCATAGGTTCTTGGAGGATCCGTTCCATGATCTTCACGGGCACAAAGGTGAGGCTGACAGGTTGGTAGTTCCCAGGGTCCTCCTTTCTACCCTTTGTATAAAAGGATGCAATTATTTCCCTTTTACCAGTCACCAGGGACTTGACCTGACTGCCATGACTTTTGAAATATCATGGAGCATGGCTTGGCAACTACATCAGCCAATTTCCACAGGACTCTGACACACATCTTGTCAGGTCTCATAGACTTATGTATGTTCAGGTTCCTCAAGTGGTCATGAACCTGATCTTCTCTTACAGTAGGAGGGATTTTTCTCCCCCAGTCCCTGCCTTGAGGTCCATCCACTCGAGACGTGTGTGGAGAAAGGTTGCCAGTGAAGACTGAGGCAAAAATGTTGTTGAGTACCTCAGCCTTCTCCTTGTCTTTTGTTACCAGTTTGCAAGTCTTGCTCATCACAGGGGTACACTTTCTTTGACCTTCCTTTTCTGGCTGACATACCTGTAGACGGCCTTCTTGTTATTCTTTGCATCCCTTGCCAAGTTCAGATCCAGCTGCGCCTTGGCCTTCCTGACCCCATCCAGGCGTCCAGGCAGCATCCCTACGCTCTTCCCAGTATACCTGTCCCTGCTTCCACTGCCTGTGCATTTCCTTCTTGCCCTTTAGTTTGACCAGCAGGTCTCGGCTCATCCATGCCGGTCTCTTGCTTTCCTTTCATGATTTCTTACACCTCGGGATTGTGAGCTCTTTTGCCCTATGGAAACCGTCCTTAAAGATCTGACAGCTCTGTTCTGCTCTCTTGTCCCTGAGGACACTTTACCAGGGGGTCCTGTTGACTAACTCCTTGAACAGTTGGAAGTTTGCTTTCCTAAAATTCAGGATCCTGACTTTACTCTTCACCTGACCCATATCCCTCAGGACTGTGAGCTCCACCAGTGTGTGACCACTGCAGCCCAGGCTGCCTCCAATCTTGACATCAACGCTTAGCTTGCTTGCATTGGTGACCATCAGGTCCAGCATCGCATCCCCTTGGGTAGGGCTGTCTATTACCTGGCTTAAGAAGTTATCCTCAATGCATTCCAGGGTTTCCTGGATTTCCTACAGCTCTCCCTGCCACTTTTCCAGCAGATGTTGGAGTGGCTGAAGTCCCCCAGCATGACAAGAACCTGTGAGTGTGATGCCTCCTGTAGCTGGAATAAGAAAGCTTCATCAATAGGCTCCCCTTGATCAGGCAGCCTGTGCTAGACACTGACCACAAGGTTCCCTTTGTTGCCTCATTCTCTTACTCTTACCCATAGGCTTTCAACCTGCTCATGGCTATTCTTCAGAGACAGCTCTTCACACTCTATCCATTTCTTAACATAGAGGGCAACGCCTGTCCCTCCTTCCTCTGCTTTCCCTTCTGAACAGCCTGTAACCATCGACAGCCACACTTCAGTCATGGGATTCATCCCACCAAGTTTCAGTAATGGCAACCAGGTCATAGCTTTCTAGCAGCAGAGTGGCTTCCAGCTGCTCCTGTTTTTTGCCCGTGATGCATGCATTGGTGTAGAGGCACTTCAGCTGGGCTGTTGGCCATGTCACCTTCTTAGAGGAACACCCCTTAATTCCTTTGAGGTATTCACTAGTGTTTCCCTGTTGGCTCCTCAGGAGCCCCTACCTCATCTCTGTAAGACTTCAAGTGTGCTGCAGTGTAGCCAGCACGTCTTACAGCAACAGGCTAAGGGACCACGAACTGGCCCAAATCAGAGAGAATGAGATCAAGAATGCCTGATTATCGACAACATAATAAAACCAATAAAAGATTTTATTTAATGCAATTGTCAGTCCAGATAAGAAAGAATCATAGAATCATAGAATCATAGAATGGTTTAGGTTGGAAAGGACCTTGAAGATCATCGAGTTCCAACCCCCCTGCCATAGAATACTTCATGTCATTATCATGCTGTATGTATACATATAAATACAGCCCGACTACTGCAGAATTTTGAAATAAATAATAGACAAAGACACAAAGAAAACTGCAACCAGAATAAATTCCAATGGAGACTGATCAGAATTTGACTATGCTAAATGAATCTATTATCTTTCTTTGATAAAATACCTGCATTTTTAGACACAAGGAAAAAGATAAACCGCATCTGTTTCTATTGCAATACCACTGTATTCTTCAGTAAAGCATGCATGAAATGGGAAGTTAATGGTTAAAATCAAAACAAACTGGGGTTATTCTAAGAACTATAAAACACAGAACAAACTACCCTGAGCTGAGCTGAAGAAACCCCACTAAAAAGCTACATGAAATTTATAACATTATTCCTGCAGTATCAGCTTTGGGATCAGACGAATTATAATTATTCACTTTGCTGGAAAAAAAAAAAAAAACAACAAACCAAAACCCAAAGAATTAGCTAATGAAATGATGATACAAAGCTTAAAGGGATTGACTTCCATTATGGTGGAAGTTGTTGCCATCATAGAGATGGATCTGAATGTCACATTAAAGGAACTGGATCTAGACTACTCGAAAAATAGAAATAAGAGAAGTCTCAGCTGTAAAAAGTACAAGGTAAAGTGCCCAAGGACTACTGCAAAGGGTAGTTATTATATCCAGCAGAAAAACACATATGTATCTTAATTAATCATGGAATTATTATGAAGATCCAATGAAACACAGTTGTTTCAAAGGCAAAGAAGTTTCTGGGAAGAATAAGAATATACTTTCCTCGTAGAGTTTGATAAGAACTAATGCTAATGATATAAAAAATCTGGCCTTTGAAAATACTACATCTTCAAGCTTACACAGATTTTGGTTATCCATGTGCAAGAAAAGTGCATTCCAAATGGAAAAGGTACAGATAGGTGTACTAGGGTAAGAAAAAGAGATTCCACATTTCCCATATTTCAGGACTCAATAAGTACTTTGGAAAGGACAACAAAGGGGTTAGTGGGTAAACACAAGGGAAGAAGGTTTATTCAAGTGATAATATAGTTTATAACCATAAGGTACAGCCCAAGTGGTTTTAAACTAAGGCTAAGTCTCAAAGGAAACCAATTTACCAATTTACCATTTTCTAAACAATAATCTGTTTACTGCCTCAAGTACCTGTTGATCCATTAGGACCCTTCTGGGCAACTTTCCACTAGAACAGTTCACTTGGGATTTAGCCCATCTGAATCAGCAGAATTCACCATGTGAAAATGGTTCAGAGGGAAGGGGCCAGTGGGAAGATGCAACATCAGGAAAATCAGGAATTATAACACACCGCTACCAACACCTAAATTAAAACTTTTTCAAAGGCAGATGAGCTTCTGAGTGGGTGACTGCCACTCTCCTTTTCATTAATCCTTCAATACCGCTGATTAAGTTTTGGGGTTTTTTTTACCTTTTCCCTAGCTTCCTTATTTTTTAATGTTTTACTGGCTGTGTCCACAAGGTTAAAAAAACAATTCTGGTATGAACTAAACAAAAATAAGTGGAGACTGTAAATTAGAAATAGTATGAACTATCAAAAGAGTCATATTCAACAACTGATTCAAGATGAAGCTCAATGGTTTAGCGCTATATAAAAGATTAATTCGAATGTTTAATAGGCAAATTTAACTATTCTATAGCATAACGCTCAACATTGCCATATTAATATCCTATAATCTTCCTTTTGAAATTCCATTTCCAAAAAATCTACCTTTTCAAAAACTATAGGAAATGGAAAAATGTCCCCTGACAAACCAGAGCATCAAAAACAAACAGAAGAGATTCTCATACTAACTCATGTTCAGCCGTTGACTTTGTTGGTGATTTTAAGTTACTTGATCAATCTACACGGGATTTTTAATCTCCCAGTCCCAGGTAAAAATAAATGGGAGTTGGGCACCCACCTCTCATATGCTTTAGAAACTCCCCCTCTTTTAATACTTCAATCAACAGAGCATATGGATTAAAAGAAAATAAAACATAGCAGAAAGAGATTAAGAAAGTAAAGAGTAAGTATTTTAGAGTAAATATGAATGATTAGGTCAGTGTATTTCAGTAACCCAGTACGCTAGTTTCCTGTCACAGATAACTTTATATTTAACAGCGGCTTAAAGCAAAATAATAGCAAAATATATGATACTATGCCCCCAACTTTTTACTACCCGACAAAACTACAGAGAAACAAAATGAACATGAGAGAGGCATCAAATTGGCAATACAGTATGCAAACTTCCACTGTTATGGACTGTATCAAAACCTTAAATTTACCAAGATACCTCCAATTTTCTTTGTCTCAAGAGAAAAATATTCAGAAGGAAAAAAAGGATTGTGTTTTTGTTAATCTGAGCTCTCTTTCATGAACAGTGCAGGAGGTAACATACATTTCACATAATTTGATCAGTCTACATTGCAAATTTAAAAATATTTATAACTGGTTAAAAAAAATGCGGAAAAAAAGGCAAATCCAAAAAACTTAATGAGGAGTGACAGATTAATTAAAATAAAGAAAATCCTTGCAAAGACATATGGTAATACTTCCTTTACACACTTTTTAAACATAAGTCCTAATTCTTCCTTTGGAGGTACACTAACAATTCCTAATGACATCTCTCATCTCTTCACTATTTGCACCTTTGCACCTAAAACCGTTTGCTTAGCGTAGCAAAGTGAAAAACAAGAACCAGGGTCAGCAATTATGTACACCATCATTCTGTTTAGCTGATGTGCTACGGTGCTGGGAACTAACTCACCAGGACACAATTTGTGTGGAACAGAAGGCTGGCTTGGATGCAGACTTGAATATTCACCTAAGAACAAATCAGTTCATTCAAAATACAATCAACCATTTGCAGCTACCTGGCTTGTATACGCAGACCACATAGTGATAAGCATAGCCTAATGCTGCTTCTGACTATTGCTTCCTGGAAAATGCTATGAAAATTTACAACAAAACTTTATATTGGAATACCACAAAAACTAGGTTGACATCAGCATGTTTTTTTCTCGTCTTCTTCAAACAAACCCAATTGATATCTCAAAATGAAACAATCTTCCCAAAAGAAGAAATACCTCCCAAAGAAACCTAAACATAAGGCTGAGACTATTTTANAAAAAAAAAAAAAAAAAAAAAAAAAAGTATAAGAAAAAGGTAAAAATAATGAAAAAAATTGAAAAGCACAGTTTGAAAAGAATTAAACTAATATATTTCAGTCAAGTAAATTAGCTACCTTCCTTTATCTAGAAATCTTAGATCAACTTAATAAATAAAACTCAAAATAAATCCTGATCTCTCTTTGTGCAACTTTTTTTTTTTTTTTAATATATGGATAGTTTAAACGTGTAGTTAGTATAGTTCTGTTCAAAGTGCTATTATACAGGTTCTTTACATAGAAGAACTTTTGTTTGCCTATGTTCATTTGCTGTTGATGCTGGCACCCTATATAAGAGAAAGTAGTATTTGCCAGGTGATCTACAGAAGCCTTATGCCTCTGCTAAGTGCCTTTTTCAACAGATACTGTTCTGGACCTTACTCCATCTCTCAGGGAGATCTTGACCAAAAAGGATTCTAGCAGATTGGCAACCCAGCTGAAAACAAAGGAACAGAAATAGCGGCTTGATCCACAGGCTGCAGAATTTTCTTCATACATGGCAGTCTGGGTTGTTCTCCAAAAATACAAAACTAAGGAATGCATGCTGCTATCAGTGCAGGGAAGAGTTCCAAGCTCCGACCATCACAGGTTGTTTCTCCAGCTGTCACTGGTCCAAAAGGATGTTATAGGGCAGAAACAGGAAGAGAAATAAATTAAGTGAAGGCAGTTACAGTTGTCACATCTCGAATGCAAGGAAGTAAAACAGATGATGGCGAACATAAAGAAAATGCTGCTTGTATCACCTGCTATTACTACTGATTGACCTCCTTTTCAATCTGTGATCTCTGTTAGCAGTGACATACCTACTACTCCTCAACACGGCGAAAGGAGAAAAATCACTTATGTGAGCATTCAGACAATGAGAGGGAGTGTTAAAGGTAGGGAGGAGCAGACACAGAGGGAAGAGAGATAATGACCAAATGAACAAAAAATTATGCTCCAGGCTGTGAAAAGTGAATTGCTATCAAGAGAAGTCATACTAATGCCACTGCTAGAAGTGTTTGCACGATCTGATAGTAGATTAACAGATTTCATGAAGTAAAAATGTACCTGTTCTTTAAAAGATAGTGCCTACCAAGAACCCTGTATAATTGCAACTATTGTAAATTGTTTTATTATGCATTTGTACTATTTTATGCTATGAGTTGCATTATTATTTGTAACTATTATTACCATATCCCTAAAAAATAAATCAGATTACTGATGAATAGCACAGAAATAATATGTGGTATTTCACATATACTAAAGTTTCACTTACTAAATTATTATTTGGAAACATTTATTCGGCCACGTTCTTGCTTGATTTGGGCCTGAAATGAAGTAAGGCAAACTGTAAAAGGATCCCTCATTTTCTTTATGAAACCTACCAGTACAGCTCTGTGCCTGGAAGACAGATGCTGAACAGCTGCATTAGGATGTTACTAAACCATATTTGTGGGGAGAAGAGGCTATTTGTGAGACATTTTGACCTAATCCCAACGAAAGAAAAGCAAGGCAGAGAGATGGCAGAAGCTGTATCAATGTTTTGAATAAACCTGAAAATAATATGAAGCATGTCAACTTTGATGTGACTAAAAGGCAGGCTGCTACAATATTACTCTGTTTCTCAAGTTTCATCACTGTATTTATTTGCTGGATATTTCCTCAAAATATCTTCAACATTCAGATTAGATTTTAATCACAATGCCTCATTTATAATTCATTTAATCCTATTCTTTATATACAAAAAAAGCAGCTGAAGCAGATATCAGGAGGCTACACGTGAATAACAAGCATATGTATTGCAATGGAAAATATATTTCATTTAGTGATTTCTACCTACTACTGCGATAAGATAATGTCTTTATATTAGAATATGAGAAATGCTTTTCAAAAGAGACAGAATTCACATACTTTGAATATTAAATAACTCAAACGCTCTTTGAAGAAAGTTATTCTAGAATACCATCATGTGAGACTGTCAGCATTAACTCATTCTATGAGGTAAGCTGGAAATCAAACCTGCATGAAATTTTGTGACATTTGTTACTAACACATACACAAATTTGGCTGTATTAAGACACTTTCAGTAGTACGTAGCAGGAGAGAAACTGATGTAGCATGTATTTGTAAGATCACTATAAATGCAAAATGTACAAGAAGTTTTTTGTAATCTATGTGCTTTCATAGAACAAAAACTGTATTAAATACCTATCCACTAGAATAGTAAAAGGTCTTTCCATTCATCACAAGCCTTGCCTCTCCTAAGGAAAAAAAACCCCAAACTCTTAAGTTATGAACCTATTGCATAGATATTAACCTAATTAATATGATTTTAACAGTCCTTTAGTATATAAATGGGTGTTAAATATTTTATCTAGTCTGTAGTTGAGCTCCTTTCTTAATAGGCAACTGTAATTAACATGCACAACCCTTGCATACACACCTCACAGTACAAATATGTAAGTTTAAAAAAAAACGTTGCAATGGATATCAAGCATCATGGTTTGCCCATGTTAACCCTTATTTGCATCTGTAAAATTTGCACTTATAACTTAATTTGACAATCTGGTTATCACTACATATTTCTGAAGCTTTTTCACATTTTATCTTATCTTAAGCTTCGAATTTCATTTATTTACTAGAAGTAGTCTTCACTCAAATCCAGAATTTTAGAGCAGATCATTCTTCTTTTTCTTTTGTAGTTAAAAAAATTTTATTGAAATACTTTCTTTTGTACTCTGTATATCCATCAATTTCTACATCAGACGAACAGAATGCATCTGTCCTTTTTTCATTTGATTTAAAGTAAAATCCTGAGGTAGCAGCAGAACCCGACTAATCATCATTTAGAAACGTCACACCATTAAACCTAAGTTCCAATTCAAAGATGATTTTGTATTGTAGGGAACACCACAGCATTACTATTTTCAGCAGCAAGAATAGCTGAGGCTTTGAAATCTTTTGTTACCCAACCTGTCATTTCAATTAGTCCAAACTATTTACATTTACTTACTTTTTTTTTTTTTGTCTCTGTGTGACATTTCATTGATGAATAACTAAATGTAACAGAACAATTTCATTCTTATGGCACAGTATTTTTTTGACCTGTGGAATTGTGCCACTGTCAAAAAGAAAGAACAATTATTATTCACATTTGTTTGTGATCTGCCCTCAAATTCCTTATGGCACAGTAAAATAGCCAGCCCAGGGGGACCAAAAGCAGGGTTTTTTCCATTCTTTAACTGTTTTCACCATCATCAAGCAGTTCCCTTATCATTTTGCTGTACTTAAATTCCATTTCTTATAATCACTCACTCTCTTCACAAACGGAATTATTCAATTACATGGCTCCACTGCACACTAGAGGTCAGCCATTAATGGCCAAGATGTATTGTGATGTACTTTTATTATTTCTAACCAGTGAGAGAGATAATGTCATGTACTATAAAGCTTCAGTCACCATCAGGCTTCTCATTCATTTTTGAAAACAAACTGGTAATTCAATCTCACAGTGAACAGATGAAAAAACCTAAATATTTTATGACTAATAATTATAGAAATTTAGCGTCAACATGACACAAACAAACATAAATAATAAAACCTTAGAGTTTTGCTTCAACTCATTTTAAGCAATCTTTACCACAGAATGGTGTACAACTAAAATAATTAGGTTTTGGCACCCATCTTTAAATATTATTACTCTTTCTCTTGTCCAAAACTTAATTAGCAAATCAGGGAAGTAAAAAAACAATGCAGAAAGTATTAATTAAAAGAACTTCAGGACTGAAAATTAACCTGGTTTGAAATGAAAAGGTTTTTTTGCCTGTCATTCAGTAGGAAATTATATACTTATTTATAAAAAAAATACATATTTTTGTTACACTATTAGAACAAGTTCAAGCTACTAAAAAAAAAAAAGGTATTCTGTGCATTACACGATTTCTATTCATTGAACTCATGGTTTATTTTACTTTAATAAAGTAATAAATGATACCAGTGTTTTAATCTAAAGGTTTTCAACACAGATAGTTGAGAAAGTAAATCAGTAAAGGCACTGTTCAAGTAGTAGGGATTTTGATTAAATGGGAGTTCTAATGGCCTGGTCAAAACTTAGTGCTGAAGTGTACTGAGCATACACAAGAGTCTTTTATTTTTTAACTCATACTTAGTTAGCTTTTATAGCTTTCGTTTTAAATGTACCAAATTAACGTCTGTCAATGACTTTTTCTTACTACAATTGGAATTCTGATGGCATGTTTCACACAGTGTAAATATAGAGGAAGATGTAAGTCCTGGACTCTGTAATTTGGATAGAATTTTTTCCCACTGATTTCATTTGTGCAGAATTCCACCCACACATTTACAGACATCTATGACACAGAAAACCAAAGGTATATATTTATGGAAAAGAGATCATTCATTCAGCCAAAATAAACAGTAGGTTTCTTGGTCACAGACTTTCAGATGCGGAACAACACTCGAAGTGACAGTGATATGTGCAAGACAGAGACCTCGTCATGCAGTCCTTTGCCTTATTGTAAGTGGCATAAAATGGGAAAGTGTACAATTTGAAAGGGTAGACCCTCTAGTTTTGTATGTCATCCATCTCTCCTACTTATTGTTCTGTCATGATTGCATATAGTTGTGTCAAGACTCTCAAGTTTTGGGTTTGCTTTCCATTGTGAATATAATGATGTTAATTTTTTACAGAAAAGAAATCTAATTATTATTAAACTGCCAATTTTTATCTCGTCCCTCGCTGTTTTAAGAAAATAGCCTTTTTTTTTGTTTTGATATTATAAGATCTCCTATTATATCTATTTCCAAAAAACTAGTAAGCTTAATAATATTTTACTTCCACAGTTTCACATCAACAGCTGAAATGGAACATTAAAGGTATTAAGGGCACAATGAAATTTAGGTATTCATTTTCATAGAACCACAGATTCACTAAAGCTGGCAGTCACATTTGGAGAGTGTCTAGTCCAACCCTGGCTCAGACCTGGGTCAGCTACAGAAAGTTGCTTTTTTCAGTTTTAGTTCTCTCCAAGAATAGGGAGTCTGCAAACATTCTCGACAACCTGCTCCAGTGCTCAGTCACTCTTGGAATAATAATAATAAAAAAATGTCTCTGTATAAATAAAATTTAAAAATTGCTCTGTTTCACAGAATCACAGAATCACAGAATTTTCAGAGTTGGAAGGGACCTCTAGAGATCATCTAGTCCAACTCCCCTGCTAAAGCAGGATTGCCTAGAGCACATTACTCAGGACTGCATCCAGGCGGGTCTTGAAAATCTCCAGAGAAGGGGACTCCACAACCTCCCTGGGCAGCCTGTTCCAGTGCTCTGTCACCCTAACTGTAAAGAAGTTTTTCCGTGTGTTGGAACGGAACTTCCTATGTTCCAACTTGTGCCCATTGCCCCTCGTCCTGTCATTGGGAACCACTGAAAAGAGTCTGGCTCCATACTCCTTCAACCCACCCTTTAGATATTTATAAGCAGTAATAAGGTCTCCCCTCAGCCTTCTCTTCTCTAGGCTAAAGAGTCCCAGCTCTCTCAGCCTTTCCTCATAAGGGAGATGCTCCAATCCCTCAATCATCTTGGTTGCCCTTCGCTGGACTCTCTCCAGCAGTTCCCTGTCCCTCTTGAACTGGGGAACTCTGTTTAAACAGAGCTTCATGTGTTTCAGTTTGTGCCTCTTGTGCTGCCACTAGGCTCCAGTGAGAAGAGTCTGGCTCCCACATCTTCACTCCCTACCATCAGGTATTTATACATACATGGATAAGATCTCACTAAGCCTTCTCTCTTCAGGCTATGCAGTCCCAGCTCTCAACTTCTCTTTGTATGAACAATGTTTCAATCCCGTCACTGCCTTTTTGGTCCTTCAGTGGACTCACTCCAGCATGTCCATGTCTCTCTTGTACTGAGGAGCCCGCCACCAGACTCAGCGCTCCAGATGCATCTCATCAGTGCTGAGTAGAGGGGAAGGATCACCTCAGCCCAGGAAGCTGTTGGCCTCCTTTGCCACAAGGACACATTGCCGGTTTATGGTCAACTTTTTGTCCACCAGGACCCCCAGCCATTTCTGTCAGGCTGCTTTTCAGCTGGTCAGTCTCCAGCATGCAAGGGGTTGTTCATCCCCAGGTGTGGGGCTTGCCAGTTCCCCTTCTTGAACTTCATGAGTTCCCCTTCTTGAATTTCATGGGGTTCCTGTCAGTCCATTTCTCTATCCTGCCCAGGTGCCGAGGAACAGCACCTTGAGCACAGTTTTGATACAATATCCTATTTAAGGAAAAAAAATGTAAGAATTTCTCAACTTTCATTTTAATTCCCTAATGAACCCGAGGACAAATATCAATCTTAAGTATATCTAAACAAGTCCTTGAGGCAATGCAAAAAAAAAAAAAAAAGTTATTGTGAACATTCACACATAGATTAATGGATCACTTGGTAGAATTTAAGCAAGAAGTTTCCAAACTTATGAACTGCTTTACATACAAGAAGTTTTCAGGATAGAATCATAGAACCATTTAGGATGGAAAAGACCCTTAAGATCATAAAGTCCAGCCATTAACCTAGTACCGCCAAGTCCACCACTAAACCATGTCCCTAAGCACCACATCTACACATCTTTGAAATACTTCCAGGGATGACAACTCAACCACTTCCCTGGGCAGCCTGTTCCAGTGCTTGATAACCCTTTCAGTGAAGAAATCTTCCCCAATATCCTAGATGTCTACCTTGGAATAAAATTGCCAACTCTGTCATATAAGCTTGAGAAATTGCTCACTGTCAATGATGTAGTTTTTAAAAGATCACTATTTTGATTCAGTTCTAAGTGACCAATATGACCTGAACAGTAGTTTGATCAGAACTAGCTGACACAGCGTTAGCTGATACAGTACTAACTAATCAAAATTACTAGAAACAAATTTTCAGCTACTGAATTTGGCACGCAGACTCAACATTACAATCCTGAATATGGACAGGTGAATGTCTAACCTGGTACCAAATACTGAAGCAAAATATTAATCGTTCTGTACCCAAAACACTTTTATTGAAATACATATCCACAAAAGAATCCCTACAGAAAACCATGAACAATGAAAATTAATTGTCAAAAAACCCAGTCAGGTCTCTACAATGAACTCCATTACATGGTTCATTGTCCAGCGTTAATTAGCTACAGTCAGCTTGCTATTGTGTTTTATTTTTCACTGAGGCAACACTCATCAAGAAGCAGTTTGTCTAAAAGTACAACCAACAGGCAAGGTTAACACCCCCCCCCCAGTGCTAGTTATGTTGGAGAGCTGTGCTTTGGCTTCATCCCTCTTGACAGCACAAAAACCATAAATGAAGAGTTGCATGAAGAACTGAAATGGCAGGTCTTAGGGGATCAAGCAGGAAAGCACTAAGTTTTACTGTTTGTTAGCAAGGGATCAGTGCCAATCAATTAATGATTTAATTACTTAGACTAATTAAGATAATGAATAACAGCAAGTCTACAATCAATTAGGTTTATCCAAACTTTCTATTTTTAGGATACGACCCTGAGAACTACATTCTTCTTACAGGTACTTAAAGTGTGAAGGCTGTGCTACTTCGGTTTCAGAAAAAATAAACCACAATCAAAAAAACCCAAAAAAAGTATGTAGAGAAGGAAAAAATAACTTTGCCAGAGCTAGTAATTCTACAGTCCAGTAAGTTGGGAAAATATGTTAAATTTTAGCAAAACAAGGATTCTTAAAATTCTTTGCAGAGGTAAAAGAACAACTTTTTTTCCTTTTTACCATTAAAAAAAAACAAAAACAGAATACTTGTGCATAATTTCACTCCCCTTTGAAAAGGTCTATCTAGCCTTGACAGATAAAAAAATAGAGTTTGGCTTCTTTTTATGTCATTAATGACAGCTCACCCTTTCTTCATTGAAAATATTGAAAGATCAGCAGAAAATAAGTCTTGTCTCTCTGATCATACAACACAGATAACACTGAAAGGATCTTTGTCATTTTGGGAAACATTCTGGTGAAGTGAAAACAATTTTAAATATGCAAAACAAGAAATACAGTGAGAAAGCTTGTCCATTTGAATATGAAAAAAAGCAAGGCTACTACTGCTTAAGCTTTATGTTGTAATGCTACTTTGCTGACCTCTAATGAGTTTCTGCAACTTAGATGAAATTTCTTTGATGAATTTTTCAGCCTATTATTTCCACACGGCTGCTCCTGCTTTGTTTCTACTTTGTGATGCATAATTGACAACACTCCTATACCAGATTCCACAGACATTTATGAAAACTGGTGCTTAGTTTCGACGTTAGGAGTGGAGAAGTTAGCAATATAGACAATAAACACAGCTGAAGGAGAAAAGGGATACACGGGAAGAAACAGAAAGGGTAAAAGAAGATAAAGGACATCTGAATTGCTGAACCAACAGGGTGAGGCCCACAGGAGATCCACAGGACAGCAGAAAAGTGTGGTCACTCTCTGGTGCTACAGAACACAGCGTAAGCAGTGGGCGGTGACATTCGGGCACAGGCCGTCACCAGGTGCACAGCAAAACCTCTGCATTCCACCCAGGCCAGCAGAAGAGCACTTCCTCACAGCAAAAAGCACTCCTTCACAAAGCAGAAGACATCCCCTGCTGGCTTCCGCCCCCAGTCAGAAAACACTCCAGCTTTGCCTGAAGGAAACTGGGCCACAGGTTGTAAGAGGTTTAATCACCCAACAGTACAGGCATAGGAACAGGACACCCGTTGCCCTGAAGGACAGGCAGAACTCGGAGCTCAGTACTCAGATTGTGACAAAAAAGAAGACTCGAGCATCAACACTATTTTTAGACCATAGACTCAGCTGTCTTTGTGTAACTTAGGGTATTTTGGCAGAAAAATGAAAAAAACATTCATTATCAGAGAAATCTTGCACACTCTTTTAAAAGCTTTTCTATTAGGAGCGTTTAGAGATAAATACTACAGTGGTGAGATTTAAATTATACTAAAATACTGTTTACAGTTAAATGGTATTTGTGATTCCGTTTTTTATTCACCTTTAAATCATTACTATGTTAATTGTCTTTTCTGGGCCACGTGTACATTCCAAAGAGAAAGGAAATGTATTAGAGGAACATAACTTCCCCTCCAGAGAAAAAGTAATAGCATGATTTATTTATCTTCAATAAAACAGTTGTGTTGTAACCAGAAATTAACATCACTGAAATACTTTCACAGAGCTGGGACTTAAGATCTTTTTTAGAATTTCAATCTCAAAGCATTTGAGTATAAATGACTCAGCATATAGTATGAAATATTACCTTTTTATTTTTCTGAGCAAGTTCTTGGAAACAAATTGCCGTAGCCTTCTAAAATAATCAGTCTTTTGGATACCGTTGAGATCTCAGTGCCTGTGTTACCACTGTACAGTCAAAGACACCAGCTTTCCTTGAAACAGTGCATTACCTGACCTGCGTTTTCCTAGCAGTATTCTCCCAAATAGCAGGGAGTGCTTGCCTACCTTAGTAACTTCTTTTTCCTCAATCTAAAAATCTGAAAGCTATTAAAACTTACCTGTAATATCTGAATATGCTGCTCAAGGTAAAGAACTACAAATAAGGAATATTAATCTACCTTTTAAAAGTTAGCTTCGGATGGGGTACTTCGGATGGGGACACTTGTGAAAACAACTAAGAAAACAAACCCTCTTCCTTTGAATCTGACGGTCTCAGTATAGACCCTTCTGTTGCCTACAGCCAGATGCCTAACAAATACCATTTTCGAGGGTGATCTATGCACAAGAGATAGCAGTGTTTTCTGTTTTAAGATACCTATAGCTCAAGCAGAACAGTTCTGATGATTTGCAATTTTACATTCTGTTCATCACCCTAAGAAGTAAATAGTAATACACCTAATAAGAAAATAGTAATATGTAATTAGAAAAATTGTCTTGCTGATATGAGGAAGATTGTAAGGGCCACAGATTTTACACAAAATCTAAAAACTGAGAAGTTTAGATTTGGTCCTCTTACATTTAAGACCCCCCTTTCTATTCTCACTGATCCTTCAAAATGCTTTCTTTGTAAAATGGAAAGACATGACAGATCTATTAACATCAAAGAGATCCAAACTCTTGATCTTCTAGCTCTGAGAGTAGTGCATCTTTTGCCCAAGGTTAAAGTGTATTTTGCAGGAAAGAATAAGACACTGAGCCATGCACTCACAGATAAGACAAAAGAGACAAAAAACCATCATATGCTAAAGACTTGGCAGATCCGCTCAACGGCAGAAACAAACATTTATTAACAAAGACACCAATAAATTCTCAGCCAAACAAGTGCAGATATTAGAGAGGAACCCATACAGAATTACTGGTCTATACATCTGAAGAGAAAAGAAGGTTTGGTGCACTCTGGACAAAAAGTGGATTTTTCTGGCTATTGAAAAGGTAAACAAATCAAGGTATCTTACTGCAGTTGGGAATCTGAGAATAATTTGGAAAGGAAGATCTAATATTTTCATATAAATAAAATCTACAATTTTTACCCACATATTCCAACTTCTGTATTTCAAAATCAGATAAACAAATTCATGGCCAAGTTCTGTTGAAAATCCTCTCTAGCCTCCCTTCACATTCACGTTTATTCAGAAGGGAAAAAAGAAGCAGAAAATTGAAATAGCACTGAAAACGCATTTATTAGTTTTTAGCAATATCTGTAAGTTATATACCTATGAGAAGAAATGCTCCTTGGTTTTTTCCCATCCTACACTTGATGCACAAAGAATTCCAGAAAGATTCAAGGATCAGGTTTATGCAGACTTTAGTTGTCATTCAACTGTCTATACATAACCTATCAGTTATCTAAATTGAGATCAATCATGAATTGTCACAGATACTCAGCTGCTTTTCTCAAGACACCAAATGAGCTCCTGCTCTGTGTAGGTACTGAGCTACTGTCAAATAGTGCATAGCTGAGAAAATTTTTCTGAAGACTTTCTGCCATGGGAAAATCCCACACATTTTTCATGTAAATCTAAAAGCTATTTTTAACATACTCATGTTATCCACACCATTATACTTATGAGTCTCCAAAGCACTTCATTTCGCTGTACTATTTTAGAAGTCTATAATTCATGAGTAAAAACCAACACTGAGCTGCTAAGTAGAATACAAATCATCACTCTAAGAGAATCATGTTTGTTGATTAACAAAGGGGGAATGTTAACAAAGGGGGAATGAGTAGAAATAAAATGTAACAAAAAACAGTTCTAGTTTTTGTTTCTACCTGGACTCGGGGTGTTTGTAAAAAGTTATGAATAATACTTTTTCAATAGCATAATAATAAGCAACTGATTTTTTATGTATTAGTAAATTCTAAAATAATTTGTTATAACTTACAAGGTTCAACAAAACTTCAGACATTAGAAGCAAGCAGGCATACTGTCATAATATGACCAACTTTTACAACATTGCAACATTGGAATTTGTGATTTTAGATCTGCTTTAATAAAACACTATACATTGCTGCAGTTCCTGATATGGGAAACTGATAAAAATCTTAATTCATAAATGTCAGAATGCAATATAAAGAGTCAATACCCAAGTGATAAACATTTATCACCAAAGCCTATCATGAAAAGGCAGCTGTTTAAAGCAGCTAGTGCATGTTAATCAAGTAGCCATTGACTAAAAGCATTTATGGAAGTTTATAAAAGGGATAGTATAACTACATTTTTATTTCATACAGTACTTAAAGCTTTAATAAATGTCTCGAATAAAAACATGATCTTTAATTAGTGCATTGCCAAATTATTTTAAGGGATTCTAAATTAATTCCTTGTAAGATATTTAATTTGAAAAGAAACTATACACCATTCACATTTTTAAGGAAATCCTTATCCACTTGATCGGAAAAGCTAGACTTAAGAGTAGATACAATGACATCTTCATAAGACATTGTAGGATCTTTCTGAGTTGCAGTTTACATCTATTTTTTTTATAATGCATACATCTTTAGATGCTACAACCTTTAAGTCACTTTCATCAGACCATAGATATTGAAAAAGGTCAGTGGACACGTTACACTTCTTCATATGAACAGTATGTCTGAAGATGAAGGATTATAAAAAAAAGAAAAAAGGTGAGTAGGATTTTCCACTAATGTACTTTGCCTGTGAACTGTAAAGCATCAGAAGGCATCCTGTAAAATAACTCTAATCCTTGTGTTTCCTGCCCCACAGCACCATATACACATATTGCCACACTGCTGGCCTACATGCAAGCTGACCACCCTGGACTTTGGGAGAGCTGACTTTGGCCTCTTGAAGAATCTGCTTGGTATGGTGCCATGGGATGAAGCGCTGGAGGGAAGAAGGGCCCAAGAAAGTTGGTTAATATTCAAGGATCACGTCCTCCAAGCTCAGGAGCGATGCATCCCGACAAAGAGGAAGGCAGGCAGAAAAGCCAGTAGGATGAAGAAGGATGAACAAGTTGCTCCTGGACATGATTAAAAGCAAAAAGGAGGCCTACAGGGAGTGGAAACAGGGGCGGGTAGCCTGGGAGGAATACAGAGGAATCGTTCGAGCAGCCAGGGATCGGGTTAGAGAAGCTAAAGCCCAGATAGAACTAAATCTGGCCAGGGACATTAAGACAAACAAAAAATCCTTCCTTAAGTATGTCAGTGAGAAAAGAAAGATTAGTGAAGATGTGGGCCCTCTCCGGAAGGAAACCCAAGAACTGGTTACCCGGGACAGAGACAGGGCTGAGGTACTCAACGACTTTTTTGCCTCAGTCTTCCCTGGCAAGGACTGCAGCCACACTGCCCGTGACGCAGAATGCAAAAGCCAGGATTGGGAAAATGGAGAACTGCCCACTGCAGGTGAAGATCAAGAGTGAGACCACCTGAGGAACCTGAAGGTGCACAAGTCCATGGGACCTGATGAGATACATCTGCGGGTCCTGAGGGAACTGGCAGATGAAGTTGCTAAGCCACTGGCCATCATATTTGAGAGGTCGCATGTATAGTAGCAAACTGCCATTTAAACAGTCCCTTCCAAAAGTTAATGTTATAGTCCAGATCTAGCTACTATATTATTGTTAAATTCTCCTCGAACTTACTAAGCAAAATTCTCTATTGCAATCTCTACCTTCTCTACAATAAAATACGTATACAACAGCTGAAATAAGCCTTCAGCAATCATTTTTTATAAACAAACTTAACTTATTGCCAAAGATGATAAAGCATTTTCCCAGTTCTGAATCTACACTTTTCTCCTTCCTGCACTTTCTCTAGTTTGTGAACCCACTTTTCAGAATGAGAAACCAGGACTACATTTGCACTGCACTATTTGCCTCACTGGACCCATGTACGTACGGTTAATTTGCCTTTCTTGTCCCACTCATTCCACCTTTGCTTTTTGATCAAAAGATAACGTTAGAGCCTACAGCCTCATCTTAACACAAGAAACTTTTTCACAAAAAACTTTCAGCTTATTTTCAAAATCATGACATTTATATATACTATTCTCTATTCTGGAACATATTTTTCTTTTTTTTGGTCTTGCATTTCTTGCTGCTATAATGTGTGCTGTTTCACTAGAACAGGAGACCAAATGACTACTTCTCTCTCCAATCCAGACACGACCTGCCAATGTTCTCAGCAGTTATTTTATACATTTTTCTAAAGCGTACGTGAAACTCTTGGATGAAAAAAATGAGCCAGGTGGAACTCCCCTGGAAATGCCCATATATAATTAACCCTCACTGCCAAAATAAATTTAGTGTCACTTTCCCTTGGTGTTTCTTCCTCCTTCTTCACATTTGCATGTGCCAAAAAAAAATAATAATCAGCAGTAGTGGAGCCTCCCTTCCATCCATATGCTGCTGCTGAAGCGGAAAGCACAGAGACCTTGAAAAATACACAGTAATTTAAAAATTAGCTTCTTAAGCACAAACAAGAACAAAAACTCTATCCAGTTAAGTTTCATAGACACATTTAGTTGAAGAATTTATATTCCAATAGAAAAAAAAAATTAACTTCTATTGAACTCTCTTTCTGAACAATAGCTTTGTTTTATTTGCTATTACTTTGCATAGCGAGACTATGTCCAAAGTGCCGTTTACAGTCATGCTCCAGAATTTCTTGTGAACTGAAATGATCATTTGCCACATATTTGCATTCACCTTGTATGAGTATTTTCAAGTTTGAATTGTCCTTTATCAATATATTCTCTTCAATTATACATGAACTCTTTTCTCATCAACTGACATTACAATTCTGCACCCATTTTTCTCATAACATGTACATTACAGTCTTGTGTAATTCAGTGAAAGCCACAGTAGCAATTTATAAACTAGTTTATGTTTAAACCTCTTTTATAGCAGTTTAAAGTCAAGACGTAACTTTATTCTTCATATTGCTACCTTTACAAGAAGGAAGCAATCAAATTAATTTAGCTCGCACCAGCAAAAATTCATGAAAAATTGTGCATATTCCCAAAACTTTGAAAGGATTAAACTAAAAACTATTTGCCTAACTATTTTGAATAAATATAGCTTCAAGCAGACACTATTTAAGACAAAAAGATGCTATAAATCAGTAATTTTGGTGGGACGTGCTTTTCTGAAAGATAAGTTGGAAACAAAAGTGAATGGTGATCTTCCTATATATTTTCAGATATTTATAATTTGCTAAAGCTGTTGTCAGAAATTCACTGCTGAAACAGATGCTGCTACTCAAGATTTTATCTCCATTTCAGCCACTGAGGGTTAAACTTCAGATAAGGAGTGAAAATATTGTAAACCACCAGAGCAGCTGTTGTGCTATGTGAATATAACCTAAAAAAATCTAAAATTTCTATACTGCTGTTTCTCCTTTCTTTTCCACTAAGCATTGCTCCTATATTAAGACTATGATACGTACTTTTAGCAGACTTTTAAACTACGTAGACATGTTCTTAAGCAATCTAGCCAACACAGACACTTTGGAATTCCCTGCCAGTTCTGACAAGGGATTATTAATGACCCACATTCTTTTATCTGCCAGTGGTCATTACTGATGCTGCAGGGAATTGAACAGTGAGATTAGTTACCCATACTGAAGTTTCTCCAGAAACACTTTCTGTTAACAGTTGATACTAATCTAAATAATGTGGTTTTGTCCAACACAGTTGCACCATTAAAATACACCTCCCTTCTCTAGATTTCTTGGTGTCTGGAAAGACTGGAGACCCTGGATTTTCTGACTCTGGTTTTATATACGCTCCAGAAAATCCAAAAGATGTAGGGCTTTCACACCTGCGGAGACTTCACTGCCTCTACAGTCAGCCACAGACAATGTTGCCAGGGCAACAAAGTCCTGGTAAACTATATTTAATTCTGAACCTATACTTTACAAAATGCACACAAATCTTTTGTTCTTATCAAATTTTGAAATTTTTTGTTATGTACAGATTTAGAGATAACCCAAACACTTTAAAAATTATGTGAATTTGAAAACTGTATTCTTCAAGAAGCTCCCAATTTTGCTGTTAATATTTGATAATTTAAAGCAAGTTGAACAGATATGGTGGTAATTTTGGCTACTCTTGGAATTAAATTATTCACATTTGCTTTAATGTAAGAAACTATATTATCTGTAGTTTCTGTAACTAAGTCAGTATGTTTGGAATGATCACATAATGTGATTACTTCCCCTGATTCCCCATCTCAACTATCACATATATTCCAAAACCTTCACTTTGCTGCAGAGCAAAAAGAATACAGGTAGAATGGTTTGGTATAACTAGCTGTCCCACTTCTCTCTAAGACTAAAACTTTTGAGAACTGATGGGTGATTTACTTAACATATTTAAATATCATATTTAATAAGTGCAATATAAAATTACTCGCAATTCTATATACCGATTTTCATAAAATCAGGGACAATGTCCTAGGGTTGAACTAGAGACCACATAAAAGTTCCTGAAAAAAGAATATAAAACAAAACTGAAAGCTTTTTTTTTTTTTCCGAAAAGGTAGTCCATATTTAAACTCTCTTGCATACATCACCGTTATTAAAAGAAAAAGCAATGTATGGCTATATGTTACACAAAATGGATGCTATCAGCACTAAGATATAAAGATAGATGATACTGAAAAACTTACTAGTGAAGAACAGAAAAAGTGTATCTTTGGATTTTACAATTCTTGCTACTGACCATAATTGAAAGCAATAATTGAAATAATCTCTTAAAAGATGTCAGAGTTTAAATGTAAATCTAATATGACAGAAATTTAGTCTAGTTACCAAAGGCACACATTAAAAAACGTAAATAATTTCCATGTTGGGCTTGCCTGCATATAGTGTTTATGACACTATTCTGGAATAGGGATTTTTTTTAGTGTAAACCACTTGATGATCTTAACGCTCTTTTCCAACCAAAACAATTCTATGTATGTCCAGTTGCAAGACATATGGTAAGATAATTACCTCCTGTAAGATAATTACTTTGGAAGATCTATTTAGGTTGGTTTAGTGTTGTAGACAAGTGCTTAGAAACAAAAATTTCAATATGGACTGCATGAACGTGTTTCAGCTTATCAAAGAACATAAACAAAGTTTAAAGGAAAAGAATGATATTAGCAGGGGAAAAAAAAAAGGTGTTCTTTAAAAAAACAGAATGAAGGAACCAAATTGAACAAGGAAAAAAAAAAAGGTAAAATAGCCATCTTGTGTTCGATTTCACCTATACTGCACTACCATCTTCAGATCCTATGTAAACAAGAATTTGTCTCAATCACACCAACATTTGTTGAAAGTAATCACTGTCCTGTCAGCACTAAGTTTTAGCCCTTTCTGATCCTAGTCTAGAGAAGACTGTGAAGACTTTTCTATATGACAGCATGATTCTAACTGACACTTATGCATCAGGAGCCAGAGAGCGAATTAAGCATTATTCACATTTCAAACAACTGGGAATGGAAGCAATACACAATAAATATATTGTTTATGGTTAGTATTTCTGTTTGGTTTTTTACAGTCAGCTGCAAACACTTCTACTGAATGAAGAAAGAATTGTGTCTTCTCTTCTAACACAGCATCCCAAAAGAAGCAGCAAAACAAAAATGTCAGAGCAGAAGCTCTGTAACCAAGAACGAAGGAGAGGAATCAGACAGACAAAATGACTGGAATGCAGCAGAGAATCTGGAAGTGGTAGTGACCAGTCCTTCCTCAGGGTGGAGAAGGAACAGGATGTGTGCTGTGAGAATCAATTTAATTACTAAAAAGCAGGATGCAGAATATCTGCAGAAAATTATTTGATTCTATTAATACAAATTCAACTCTTGAATTTCAAAAACTAGGATACTAGGAAAGACTAGGAATAATGATTTTAAAAGCATTTTATATTATGTATGTCTTTGAGCTTAGTGATTACTTTGACACCTCCTCTTTACAGAGGTCAGAAAGACATCATAATACACTATATTCTATAGTTTGAAAAGAGTCTCTGAAACATATATGCTTCTTGTTATCAAACAGATGAAACTGTAGAGAGCTTCTAGGTAGTTACTATTCTGCCAGTTCATTTAGAAAACATCAAAAAACAGTACTTTTATTATGACAAACAATGTGATATTACTAATTTCTCAGTAGATGTAGAGAAGTATTGCTTTAACACAGTTGCCATCTACACCATTGAGAACAAGGCAGCCAATGATAAACAGTGTGAACTAGCAGACCAAACAAGAAGGCTAAACATTTTCTTTCCTCAGCGAGTTCTGTAACACCCTCTCACAGTGTGAATAGAAGCTACAATTACCAAACATAAACAGAGGCAACAAAAACAAAAAATCATATTCCTCGAGATTTTTCACTTCTTATACTTACAAGTAACATTTAATTTTCCTCACAGTAAAAGGTAAAAGAGCAGAGGTAACTCTGCCACCTTTCAATTTTGCTTACTTTGCTCAGTCAAGCATAAGCTTAGTGTCTGGACTAACTGTAAGAACCAAATCTTGATCGCACACATAAGGGGCACAGTGCACCCATCCAGTCCACCAGGGAAGGTTTTTTTGGCATCTCCATCCTGTAACCTTTTAAGAGGTGACCACAGGAGAGTTTATCAGGCCATGCCAATACATTTCAGAGTTTGGGGTCTTTCACGATGATGAAGAGAAACAAAGATGTCTCATTCTCTCCCTCAGCTGTGAGGGTAGTACGTATACAGAAGTACTAAGAACTACCATTGGAAACCTCTTCAAAACCATGAAGCAGGCTTGCTATCTGGATCCCACTCATTGGGATTTCACAGTGAGATTGCAAGAGTATGAGTTCCTTATCCGTTTGCAATTATTCTGGGAAGGATACAATGTAGTGGCAATGTCAGTATAGATCTTCTGTAGTACCTTGGTGCCAGCAACAGAAAAAACATGGGGGAAAACAAAAAAAAAAGGAAGGCACGACCTTTACATCGTGACAGAGAGAAAAAAAAGGCAAAAATTTTGTCCCCTTTTCTGTGTCCTCTCCCCACTAATAGGAAATAACATAGTCCTGCCAACTGTTTCTGAAGAAGTTCAAAAAGCATCCTGGACAGCAGTAGGGTCTGGGACCGTTTTACAAAGAGCTATAGAAACAGGAGCAGTATCTGAAAGAGTGGAGGGCGGACCAACCCCCTCACAGCAGGAACTTTCCTTCAAGTCCTCAGGAAATTCAGGAGAAGAGCTAATCATGCAAGCAGAAGAAACATCTTTCTGTGCATCTGCACACAGAAGGCTCACTGATCCCGTGCTCTCTCTCACCCAGCCCATAAAATAACTACGTCTGCGGAAATTCAGCATGTCTTCCAAATAAACAAAGCACGGTGTGTAAGAGTAAAATGTTACTGTGACTCTCAAAGAGCTCCTCTTTTAGATAGGTAAAACAGAAAAACATTCATTTACAACTCACAGCATTAATGTAATGTTATGTGGAGCCATATAAACACATATATGGCATGCAATTTAATTCATAGCATATAATGTATACAATTTGTATATACATATATAAATATTTATGCAAATTAAAAGCCTGTGCATTATAATTACTTTACAATCATGGTCTCTTGCATTAATCTTGTAAGGTAAGAGAGGAACACGCTGTATGGTTTTCAGCACTATACTGTAAAGGGAACAAAAATCAAAAAATCTGACTAGAATAGGGGATACATTGCATTGACATCTAGCTATCACAAGCCTTTTTGTTTTGTGTTACATGTACCACAACCTTGTAGTTCAAATTTAAACCAAGTCAGTGCAAGTGAACAGAATCTTGCATTAGATTTTTCTCTCTCTTTTCAAATCCAGTTCTTTCTATAATTCCTTGGAAACTACAGGAATGCAGGAAAGGATGTAAGAAGCTGAAAAATAAGTTTCAGCTGTAAAGTTCACCTTGTAAAAAAGGATTATGTTAATTTATACAAACTGTGGGCATTCGTACAATTTTTCAGTCACACCTTTTATTAGCAGAAAATAAAAGTAACATCAAAAGAAGAGCCTCTTCCCATAAAACAAGAGGTAGACAGATTAGATAAAAGCTGGACTATTTAAAGTGACCGTTTCGTATTTACCTGGTACATGTAAGAGTTCACTCACTTCCTGCATTTCACAGTACCACTAACCACATGGCAAAAACTCTTAACAAAAAAAACAGGAAAGAACAACAGAAATAGAGCTTTGAAAATTCTAAACAAGTCAACAGTATTCTGAAATGATTGGGTGAGAAACTGCACTTCTGTTCTTAGAAAGTTCTGTTGTCCAGCTCAATTCTCTCCTCAAGAAAATAGAGAAACACTAAAGCCGGAGATACCTGGTCTACAACTTCTTAGCATAGTTGTCTGCTTATTCTCTATTCTGGAATGTCTTAACGGAGACTCTGACCTAAAATCTTTGCTAGCACATAGCACAAATGAGTTTGTCTTAAAGCATTGCTATTTCTTTAAAAAAAAAAATAAATCTTAATTAAATTATTATTCCATTATACTTTAGTTTCAAAATTCTAGCAGTATTTCTCTTTTTCTTAGTTAAATACTTCTAATTTTTTAACCTTTTTTTTTAATTTTCCTATTTTTTATAAGTATTTTTAAATTGTCATTTTCTTTCTCCTATTGGCTAATAACAACAAGAAGCAATGGATAGTAAGTAATCACCATAGATAATATTGCAACATTATAAATACCTCCAAGAAGACAACCTAATGTATCTTTGTTTGGCTACCCTCTATTTTTGTAACTCTGCTAATCATACCTACTAATTACAAACAAAATATATAAAATCATAAAATCATAAAGGATTAGTTGGTGTGAGTTCCTCCAGCACAAAACTCAGCTGATCTGTGCATTTGTGAACGATGATCAGTGTGTGTTTAGGGTGGGGTGTTTCCAACTTACATTAACACCACTCCTGACATATTATCTATTAACATAACCACATGAAACTATTAATGATCACATAATACAACAGTATGGTACAAACCAGTGTCTGAAAGGAGTAGAAAAAAACAAGTAATTAATCTGTTATCTTGAAGAGACTTTTGCTTGCTCTCCAGTGAAGATAGTATACTAGTCCTGTAAAGAATATGATTATTAAGAATCTGTGCTTGAAAATACTACTTATCTACTCTTAATTAATATTAGAATTTATTAATAAATAATCTTTACTCTTTCTTAGTTTCTTTTAAGACTGCATCTTGCTGTCCAGGCTGGTTTCACTGAGAGTAACTGCCACAAAAAGATAATCTCTGTTTATTTTACAACCTTTAATCTGCATGTGACACTCCATAGACCAAACACAATCAAACATAGATCCAATACGACAAAGTCCTCCTAGCCATAGCCAGCAGAGGCTAATAGCTGACTTCCATTTTGTTTCATGTTATTTAAAATACAAAAGAATCGTAAGTGGAATACAGCAGTTTTAGAAAATCGAATCTGAAAACTCCCTTAAAACCTGTACTGGGACACCAACCAATTTTGAAGTAACTCCATGCTAACCTTCAAAAAAACTATCCTCCTTCCCCACAGAGAAGAATGATGAAAGTGGGAACCTTCTGTTTAATGTAACATGATTACAGAAACTATACCTTTCTCTTATGAGTAAGGACTAACAAAGGAGTTTCTGGGGTTTGACTGTCTTTTTGCAAATTGATAACCAATTGGGGTTACCAAAACCAAAAAAAAAATCATTCACTACTTGCCCACAGGAGGTCGGACATTTCATTATCTGAAGTAGAAAAGGTATACCAGATTCTAAAAATCTGTGTTTGATAAGCACAGAATTTACTTTTAAAATAGGTGGTATACTACAACTGCAGAAACATCCAACATATGGGCCCACTTCCCAATTAATTATTTGCTGGCTAAAGTGTTAGAATGTCCTTGGCGTCACCTTAGACACAATCATCCCAGCTGGTCATTATCTACCTGGAAAGAGGCCAAAGAATCTCAGCTGTCAGTACTCGACAAACATGTATGTTTTCTTTTTTGATTTCTCTTTTTTTTTTCTTTTCATTTACTTAACTTCCATAGAGTTACAGTTAAAAGAAGGAAGCCTTATTACACATGGAAGTGGAAATATGTTGTATCTCTTTTATTGCTGCAGTTTAGTATACCTGGCATGCAGGTGATAAGTGGAGCGATAAAGAACTCAATATGCATTTACTAAGAACTGATTTATCCAACTTTACCGACTCTGTTTTAATTCTTGTGTGTTCCTACTTAATTCAACTGCTCCTTTATTTTACACAGATGTGTGAAAGAACACAGAAGTCTTCAAAAGTCAGAGCTGGAACAAAGTTATTGACGGGTGATGTATCTGCACAGAGTCGGTAAGCTTCAATAGGAAAATATCTCTCAGTCAAGTGAATGTTAACAGGCAGCTTGTAGCAAACGTAGCAGGCAGCTTGTAGTAAACCTGCAGGTCAACAGGTGGAAAGCAAATGGCTTTTCTCATTTGCACATTACTTCTGCAAGAAGCCACAGGACAGCTGGGAGAAGGAACACATGTAAACAAGGCAGACCTAATGATTTCCTAATTAAAAAGAAGATATTATCTTCCCATTAATAGGTAAACTAATTGACCGAAATCCAACAGTTTCCCCTCAGTACAAGTAAACAGAGGTGCCTTTCCTCACTGAATTGTCACACACTCAGGCCAGCCACGAAGTTGTCAGTTCTGCTTGATTTGTTTGGATACTGTACTCTGCGACAGCTGTCGGAAATAATACATTATAACAGCTGTTGTGGCAGTTACAAAGGGCCTGGAATTTTAATTGGACTGGATATTAATTGGGGGGTGGTGTGATTTTATTTATTTTTTTTTTTTAACCAAAGTTAAGAAAGAAATATTCAAAGAATGAGAGATGTCTTTAAGGGATCTGACCAATGTCTGGTAAGCAAGGTTGGTCTTTGTTTTGACTAGGTAATTTTGTGGCAATGGCCTCCACCATCTGAGCAGAACGATTAGTTGCTTAAGAAAAGGAGCATTAAGAAGAAAAATAGTAAGAAAGTTACATAAATAATCCTTTTCAAATACCAGCTGTGTTCTAGAGAGGACCTCATGGTGTTTTAAGAATTACTCAACAGGAGACTCATTCCAAGACCCTTGGTAACCACCAGCTGAAACAAAACTGTTCATCATGCCCAAGACCTAAGCACAAATGAATAATAAGCTTACTTTCAGCATCAGCATAGAGTAGCGAGCACAGGAGTACCACCAGTGGTGTGACAACGTGCATCATCCGACAGCTTGGCACCAGCATGCTTTGGCAGCCTTGTTCTCACTGGCTTAGAAGCCACTGCGAATCTGTCCGGTCTGAAATTTCAGGAGAAGTATTTTCAGAGCCTGTGGAACAGATAAGAAAAAGAGAAATATACAGTTAGCAAGAATAGGGCACAGATTTTCCGTTTTTGGGGTTTTTTTTGTTTTTTTTTTTTCCTAAGCATTCACAATTTGAGGCAAAACAATTTTAAAAGACAAAAAGGTAAGGGAGAAAGAAAAGGAAACGTGATTCATTTCAGGCTATTGGCATATACTAGAAGATTCAAGGTACAGTATAGGTTAGCACTGTTCCAACTTTCTCACGCACCTCTTCTACCATAATCAAGCATCTGTCACACCCTGGATTTTTTGTTGTATTCAACAGCACTTTCTGAATCACAAGAACAGTCATTGTTAATGAAGTATAATACATCACTGGAATACTCATGTTACAAGAAGGGCATCAAAGTGGATTCAACATCCAGAATAAAAACTCCACTTGCAGCAGAATACTGGGAACTGATGCCCTGGCATCTAGTAAGAATAATGCAGCAAAATCTGCTTCGTGAGGTGTGCTTAAAGCTATACATCAAATGCTAGTATATTGCATAGTTCAACAACTCTCACAGGTTAAAACTCCTGTTGTGATTTCAGCTGAATTATGCCTAGCAGAAAAACAGAAATCCAGCATTAAATAAAGGGCTGAGATTCCAATTCAATCCATCTCATTTACTATGATGCGTAATCGAATATAATACACTGGGAGCACTACATCTGAAGTATCTGACTTAAAAAAGCAGTGTCTCATTCTTGTCCGAATTTACCACACCTGAGCAGTAACAGAAATTCTCACAGGAAATACTAGAGATACCCTCAAATAGCCCCACGTCACTAAAATAACACTGAAATGTAACTTTACTTTTCAAAGGGTCTGCAATATATAAACTTTGGCAAGTTTGATACTATCTTTTTCATTACCACACGTGAGTGGTTACAATGGAGTGAAGAAAAAAAAACTCAACAAAACAGCGGAGGAAAAAAACTAATTAGCATTCCACTAGATAAATCTTACAGATTTGTGGGTGGTATAAAGAGCCCATTTTAAAGTACAGTGCAATGCTCAAAGAACCTACTCAAGGAAGAAAAGACATAAGCAGCTGTTAGAAATCCATGACTGTTATGACTCTCTTTTGTAAAACTATCTTTTGAATCAGCTACTGCCATCAAAAAATAGAAACTTAAGAAATCTTCATAGGCAAAGTGCTGAAGGCACCAGCTCCTGCCTTTCATCGCTACCATCTTCATGCCAGCATTTCAAATGACAGCAAAGTCCATGAGACATCAGTCCTGTCGGACTCAATTTGCGTCTGTGCAAGCGTATCAGAGCCAACTGCTACATAATGATTCTAACGCTATCGCAAAGATGGAGATGTATGAAATGTACTTTCAAGGAAGAGGTGATTTTGATTTTGCTTCTTCCAGGCTGCAGGAGTTAGAAGGAAGCCCTGAACTATCTCCAAAGGCAGCTCACTTATGGACAAAACTTTATCTTTTTATTGGCATGCAAACACACTAGCTGACATGTGAAGGTGAACAGCAGCAATGTGATCAGTACTAAGATTTGGGTCTGAACCATAAACAAGGGAGGAAGCGGAGAGGAAACAACACTGATAATTAATAAAGGAAGCAAAGGAGGGGGGCGGAAAAAGGTGACCATGATGACACTTGTTTATACACAACTGTTTGTTAACAGGCCACTGGGGATTATTTTCACACATTCCAAACACTCCCACCAAAATATTAAAAGTGGTATCTACCAGAAAAAATACCATTATCTGCTTGGGGAAAAAAGGGGAATTTTAAAATCTGATGATCCTGATATGTGAATATGCATTTATCCTCTACAAGCTGTCTTTAAATGAAGGGATGGATCAAAAAACGTGGCAAAGAAAAGGTTGAGAAGAAAAATTAGTGCTTTATTGGTTTTTGTTTGTGTTTTTTATTAAAAACCCCATTCCATTCTCTCACTCTAAATGCACACACAAGCACTTAGGATTACTTCACTTACTGTCTGTACTTTGAAAGTGATATTCAATATCACTCAGATCATAAAAAACAAAGTCCTCAGTACTTCCTTTCTTTGCTGCCTGCAAGTGTCATGGCTTTAGCTAGCCTGATAAACACACTAAGGTTTCCAGGACACTCTTTGCCTGTTGTTTTCTCTCTTCACCTGCTGATGCTTCCATAGTTAACTTCTGATATTTTAGGTCAAGTAAACAGAAACACTTGAATAAAGATGGTGGGTGGGTCCTTTTTCTTTCAAGGGAGTTGAAGATACACTGTTAGTGGAGGCATGCAGATGACGGGCTGACAACACTAGAGAGAAGCAAGCCAAGAGACAAACAGGTGTTATCAAGGTTCTCCACACAAGTCTGCCTCAGCTTTACCTACAAAAAACTATAGCTCTAGCCAGAGACCCTGCTACTGACAATTGCACCAACCTCAAGATTGATAATCATCTGGTCTGTAGGTCTATACTTGGCTTATTTGTGAAAACGAACATGGAGATGCAACTCCCTACAGGGACTAAATGCAATTATCAAACAAGTATTAACTTCCAAATCAAGCCACCTTCATAATTCTGAAGTAAAACGTTCATCTAATGCATTATTAATTCTTAAATGAAGTAGTTTCTTCCCTTTTCTATGTCCTCCCAACAGTGGTTTGCTACATCTGGAGCGTGGTTTGTGTGAAAACACAAACAGCGCTTTCAGCACCAGGTTGTACTAGCCCCCTCCTCAGAGGGACAACATTTGTCGTGCAGAACGAATCCAGCGTGAGATACTCTCTTAGCAGTCCCTGTTTCAACATTCACACTGTGCCAGTGCAGAAAGATGGGGCTTCTCCTTGGTAGAAAACTGATCAAAAGAGCTACAGAGAGATTAACAGTTATTCAAAAACAACTCTCTTTGTGAAGCTTTAATAAAAGCTGGGTTTATTTTAGGATAAATACTGTGTAAATGCTGTATTAAATAATTAAAATTACTCTTACAACATCTCTAAAAGAGCTACCTATGAATAATTTCTTCCACAACAGCTATTTTGGTCTTTCTCCCCAGACAAACAACACAAAAGTGAAAACCAAAGGCTGGAATTAGGTAACATATCTATCACTAGCACATATGTAGTAAGAGGATAGATTTTTCCTGATTAGTGGTATCTATCAATAAGGTCAGTAAAAGTGGAAATGCCCACCCCCTAAGAGTGTTCAATCCAGAGACAGAAAAGAATTCTCCTCAGCTGAGGAATGGCAGATGATAGCACCTGGGCACGGGCACATGTACCAATTATCTTCAAAAGGATGAACTGGGTGAATGAAATATCTGAACGCTGATCTACTTCCCTGCAGTCTGTTTACTTTAGTACCAAATATCATCTTTTCGGTGCTAACACAGTACTCAGGGGGAGATGGTCCCTGCTCCAAGACAGTTAGAGTCATAGAAAATGCTTACCTGGAGGCAAATCTCAGAACCAAAAAAAAAAAAAAGTAAATACTAATTTTATTTATCTGTGCTTTTCCATGCCTCCATGTGTATGTAAATGCTTGATAAGCCAACATAGAAATTTAGCACAGCAGGGAAGTGCTCTCAGAAAAGACTTGAACACAGACAAAAAAGAAGTCATAGCAGATGTAGGGAGCCACATGGAAAAAAAAAACTAACTTACAAAATTTTGGAATACAGGAACGTGAAGATATGAGAGCTCATTTGTCCTATTACACAAACATGATTTCTAGTTTAAGTTTTCTAAAGTTTGGAATTGTTCAGATAGAGGATTTTAGCTCATGACCATCTCTGGTCTGCCACAAGGACTTATCAGAAAACAACTGGATACACCTTACATTTTTTAAAAAAACAGTGTTTCTCTAAGAACAAGTGGCAGGCAAAGATTGAAACAGAAGACTGTGTTGACATTCTGTTTCTACACTTCATTCATCACACCCCCAATCCTAAATTACATCCATTCCCTAGCCACAGATTTCTAATACCACACATATGCAAGTGAAGAGACACAAAAAAGAAATCTGAAACATTACTAGAACCAAGTCAAGGAAGAAGTGCCAGTACTTCACATCTTTGCATATCAACTAAGATCCCATCTTAAAGAAGAAAATAAACAGATTTCATAGATAAATCTTGGCTGCAAAGACCTGACTGACAGCTGAATCATTACTAGAAAGAATAGGAAAAAAATGCATAAAATCAATTCAGAAATACCTCTGGGTAAAACAATGTCTTTTAAAGGGAACTAAATGTGTTTTCCAAAGCAATGAGGGAAACTGTCAGAAGTTCTACATTTAGCTTGCTCTTTTATTGATTAAACATGATAAAAGTTTTCATAGTTGACCTGCTGGACAAGTTGCATGCTTCATTCTGGTTTTAGTCTTAAAAGAAGCCAAAATGCAAACCACGTGACTTAGGAAATTTAAAAGACAGATGTGTTGAGTGTTCCACAGCTTAGTCTTACAAGTCCCTGGATAACAATACACCTTAATGCTCCTCTATCATTCCTCTATTACAGTTATTCCAACACAAGTGAGCAACCACCCTGGAACAGCAGGTTTCTGATCTCAAGCATGCCTTTGAGCTACATCACTATAAAAGCACCACCGAGTTGCAGCGATAGGTGGAATTTTGCTTATATTAAACAGCTTAATGTACTCAATCTGATTCTACATCATAATTCTATTTTGGACTTCAGCAAGGATTCTTCCGTTACCATGCAAAACAGAAAATGGGTTTTCAACAACCAAAGAAATAAAGCAAATAGATAAATGAAATTAATTTAGTGAACAAATTAATTCAATGACAGCAAGTATATTAAAAATCACATCATAGGGTTGTTTTAGTCATGAAGGAAGTTGTAAAAAATTCATCTCTTTTTACTTACAAAAGTACTGATGTTCCTGTGTAAACTTAAACTATGCACAGAAATCCCTGCGTAGCCTGATCTTTATACAGCTTCACTCGCGTTCTAAACCATGAATTAAAATACCACTTTGTAAGTTGTCACATATCTCAATGCTTACAAACTTCTGCCACCTTAGTCACTTCTGCAGCTTATAAGAACTTCTCTCATTCATGGTGCAGAAACAATTCACTACAGCATTCTGCATTCTTAACTCTGTGCATCCCAAATAATGGATTGAGAAAAAAGCATTGTGCTGGTAATGACTGAGTCGTGGAGATGAAAATAGTCTTGCTAGAGGAGGAAAACATACAATATTATCTGTCAATGCATATTGAAGGGAAGGGAAGGGAAGGGAAGGGAAGGGAAGGGAAGGGAAGGG